>JAWNKX010000166.1:0-294331 GCA_035041755.1 Cacoxenus indagator | reverse complement strand
ATACTGCAGTTGTATGCCGCGAATCAAACTTTCATACAAATCTACGGCATCTTATTCACCAAAATCAAAGATAACGACTCTGCAAGAGATAAATTCACCTGCATTTTAAATGACTTGGAATCGTGGGGAATTTGGTCCGGAACATCCCTCTCAATTGAAAAATGCCAACTTTTGCATATCTGCCGTAAGCACCGATGCAATTTTTCCAACATATATGTTAAAAACAAACGTATAAAAGTTGTTGATCACTTAAAAATTCTAGGTATAACCTTTGACTCGAAATTACTTTTTAAGCAACATTGTATCAACTTAAAAAAACAATTAGAAACTAGATTTAACATTATTAAATTTTTAAACTCCAAATAAATACCCTCATCAACATAATACGTGCTCTAATACTCTCCAAAATCGATTATGGCCTGCCTATCTTTGGGTGGTGTACCAAAGCTCATAGAAGAAACATACAATCACCCTTATTTCGCAGCTATACGGCGGTCCATCGGCGCTTTTCCTAGCTCTTCTACTCCCTGCATTCTTGCTGAAGCTAGGTTACCATCCATTGCGGAAAGGATTGAGGAAACAACTCTGTAAGTCATCCCAAAGCTCTACACGACACCAAATCGTCTCCGTGCCAAGATCTTCGCTGACAGCGTTAAACAAGGACGGCTTTACAAAAGTGTCTCTATAATCAAGCGCTGCACCACCTTCTGCAAAAGTCTTACTCTACCGCCGCCAAAATTTTCCAACTTTATAAATGCTTTTCTAGCCTAGACATGCAATTAGCCTAACCTCAATACCAGTCTGCACAGCTCCGCTAAAAACGATACTAGCAGCTCTGAACACCTGGCGCGTTTTCTATACGAGAAACACAAACTTGGTGCAAAAACTTGGCTCTACACCGACGGCTCAAAAAGTGCCAACTCTACTGCATTCGCTGCCGTCGACAATATGGATACAATTGTTGCAGGCGGCCTACTACCCTCGCACAACTCCATCTTCATGGCAGAGGCCATTGCTATAATAAAGGCGTGCCAATTTTTCATCAAGAACGGTGGTAAATTTGTATTCTGCTCTGACAGCCTATCCTCCATACTAGCCATACAAAATCCCGAACACAACGACTTTACTATTCAGGAAATTCGGAAACTTTGCACCCAACATCATAACAAAATCTCCATCTTCTGGGCTCCCAGCCACCAGGGGATACTCGGGAACGAACGCGCCGACAGGGCAGCTCGACTCATCATCAACGCCCCAACACACTACTTTACACCAACCAGCTCAAAATACCTAAAAAACCTCGTTTGCCGAGACCTAGCTACTAAGAAATTGTTCGAATGGAGCCAGTTCCACCACCGGTACTAGGCCATTAACCCAACATGTTCCAAAATCTGTCTTCCATCCAACTCATCCGCCTACGTATAGGTCACACACGGGACACACATCAACACCTGCTCAACGGATCGGTTCGTCCACCTTGCTCTCTCTGCGGGAATGACCTTACCGTAGACCACCTTCTTAACGTCTGCCAACACTTGGAGAGCACTATTGTAACCCTCTTTGGCTACCAAGTCCCACCTAATCTTTTAACAACAGCCTCCCCACAAAACATTTCCAACATATATAATTTTGTAAAAAACTCAAACATAAATATTTATAATACTGTTATTATAGAATCGCGAGTCAAAGGCCCTAGCAATTAAATACTCGTTAAATTAATATTAAATTTAGTATTTGTATATATTAGGTTTAATCTTGTAAATAAATAAATAAATAAACCTATGGCGATTGTGACCTGGAACTCATCCTAGGTCTGGGTCATGCGTTTAAATGGTCATTTATCGTGGCTGACGTACAAACTGCAATAATTGGCGCTGATTTCTTCGCTCAGTTCCAGTCGCTCATCGACATCAAACGACAACGTCTAACCATATCAACTAGCAGCGGCTCAACAGGCTCGAAGGATATTGTTATCTCAATGAACGCACCAAAACAACACACTGCACACGTAATCAATACGAGTTCCGCTAACACAACCACAGTGGAAAACACACAATCACATACAATTCGCCACCGTATTATAATATCGGGCGCACCCGCAGCAGACCGCCCCTTGAAACTAATGGGTGAAAACCTTGCAGCCGCAAAATTACAGATTCATCAAGTAATCGACAGTAAAATTTGCTGTTACTGTGAAAGCTCTTGGGCCAGCCCGCTGAACATAGTGATGCGCTAAGCCTAATTTATGATGCTTCCATTCCCATCGGTGATGTAGTAAAACAAAATAACAAGGGCGCTTGGGAACCTCTTGTTTTTTTTTTTAGAAAACTCAGCGCAACTGAAGTAATGTACATCATATTCGACAGGGAACTATTAGCGATTTATGAAACAGGATTTTGTCATCAAAACAGATCACAAGCCGCTGATATGCGCGTTTGCCCAAAAACTCGAAAAGCGTCAGAATTCCAGCCTGGATTACTAAACATAATAAACTTAATGAATATGGACCGAGTATGGACCGGAACCGAATTGTCTAATGCATTCCAAACGCAGTGGGGTTAAACAGGGATGTTTACTGTTACTTTTCCTATATGCAATATATTTAAACGATCCCCAAGACAATCTAGGGGGTGGGGGGTAGGAATATAAGACTCCTGCTATACGCAGACGACATAGTGGTCCTTGCAGTAGACATTAAGATGCTGCAGTCTATGATAAACAGATGGGATACATTGATTGGCGACTTCCCTAACCTAATTGAACTCTTGGTTCCAATTAACGCCTCGCACATAAATTGGTATAATTGTGCATTTCATTGCGTGGGTCTTAAGTCTGAACGTAGTCAACTCATTGCAGGTATCCCAATCATGTTGTACTCCTAACCTAACCAGATCTTTTTTGACGCCAAGAACTATTCCTCCTAATGTGTCAAAATCATCGAATAAGGTCTGGTATTGTTCAGTATGACATTGCTCAATAGGTGTCTCTATTAATGCCAATATGTCGAAGCGTCTAATGTAATTTAATACGTCCTGACGTAGATACTTGTTTTTTAGTCCTTGCACATTTTATAAAATTATCTAGAATTTTCCGTAGCTCTGCTTTTCATAAAAGTTAGATAACTGGTTTGGTATTACTAATTTTTTTAGTTTTTTGACTTATAATTAGTTAGTAGGTAATCGTAATTTATATTTATGGAGTCAGCCCTGTCACCGTATGTTTCTTTGATTACCGCCGTTGCATTTTTCTCTCCTCACATTAGCTAATTCTTATCGTTAAACCTGAACCATTTCTGTTCAGTATTAGAACCTTATCAGTGGTCCTTAACCACCCCTTAATTCCTTGAATAATGTATGGCTAACATCCTCTAAAGATATCGCTGCAGCGTTCGGTAGTCATTTGTCCAATTACTTGTCCAATTACCAACTTCTCACTTGATTTTCTGACCAAAAAAAAAAACCTCGTCCTTAATACTGAATATTCTCCGCTATCTCTCTCAGCTGCTGCTAAGTATCTTCAATATCCCATTTCGTATATCGAATTCGAATCCGCTCTTCAAAACGCAGATGGTAAAACATCAGGTCTCTACAGAATGTCCTACCCAATGACTAGATATTTGGTACCAGAAGCCAAACACAAGCTAATCGAAATATACAATCCAATGCTCACAAGTAGTTCATACCCCCACACATGAACCACCGCAATTACAATCCCTGTTACTAAGCCTACCAAACCCGCCTATCAAGTTGGTAGTTTTAGGTCGATATCAATCCTGTCGTGCCTCAGTAAAATCGCCGAAGAATAATAGCACGCTTATTGATGCGTTTCATCAACCAAAACAAGCTACTCTTCCACCACCAAGTGGCTTTTAACCGTAACAACAATACGATGGACTACTCTACGCTCTTTCTACTAAAAATTATGTCTCAATTTAAGGGACTGATCTTGAAAAGGCGTTTGATCGCGTGGACACATATACGGTACTTTCTTAACTCGAGCTTTGAGCGGTCGCGCCGTTGTTTAATCTGGCAAAGGCCTTTATGACCCGACGTTCTTTATGGGTCCGATTTAATAATGTTATTTCAAGCTATTACTCGTTTCACAATGACATCCTACAAGGTTCCAACCTCTCTGTAGTTATACTTGTTATAGGTTTTGAAAAACTAAATGACATAAAAATTTTCAACTATCCATATACAAGGAAGACTCAATATTTATACAAAATTTAAAATTTAAATTTATTATAACTAACACTTTCTCAAAAACTTTGGCAGATATTAAACAATGGGAAAACTCGTCTGGTGCCATGTTATCGATAGATAAATGAAAGAATTTGTATATCTGTCGAAAACGACATTGTAACTTTCACAACTTACAAGTAAAAAATGTATAAATAGACAATGTAAACAATTTTAAAATTATAAAGTAATATTCGATAGTATATTTATTTTAAATCAAAACTGCATATACTTCACAAAAAACCTAGAAAGTAGACTTAACATTATACAATTTTTTTGTACTAAATTGTCACATATACAAGTAAATCTTCTTCTATATATATACAAAGTGGCAAAAAGCCTGTTTCCCTCTGCTGTCCACAATTTCTTAGCAAATTACTTTTTTTGTTCGTTTTAAAACGTAGATAATTATTGTAGGATGATCGGGGCACATATACTTTTTTTAGTATTAAGTTTTTTTTAAAACAACTACAAGACCAAAAGCCCAAAATGTTTTGTACGTTTCTTTGTTGTTTATGCTATGTTTCTTCTTAATTTTTGTATTTGTATTTGTGAGTTGCTAGCAAAAAGAGCGTGAGCAGATATTTGCTAAGGTAGTAAGTGCGCTCTTATAAATAAGCATGAGTAAGTCGTGCAGAGAGGGCAAAACAACGTTTGCCGGCTATGCTAGTACGCTTATAAATATTACCCTACCAAGCTTGACTATGGACTACCAATCGAATGGGATAAACTCAAACACCAACTTAAATAAAATACAAGTGCCACACCACACAGCTCTACGACAATCCCTCAACGCCTTTCCAACCTCACCAATAGATATCCGCAACTTATGCATCCAAAATACAAACATTTTGTTATTTTGGGTGCCAAGTCACCAAGGTATTACTGCCTACGAATATCAGTCGACCCCATGGACGACAAAGACTTGAAAAGATTTCTTACCAGAGTCATTCTCACGAAGCGTCTGGCAAACTGGGAAAGTTTTCAACACCGGTATACATGTCTACGCGCACTGGCATCTAATTTTCGCAAAATATCTCAAAACGCCGGTGGTCTATATTTGTCCGCCTGCCATCGGGCATACGCAGCACTGTAAATACTTTTTTTTTTGTGATATCTAAGACTTGTGGTAGCTCCCTAAATCGAATGGCTTTCGTTTGACAAGGTGGCTGATGAACCTACCTGGAGTTAAAAAAGATTTTAATCGTCTCCATCGTGATTGATCGATTCAGATAATTTAGGAAATTACAAATGTTTTATGCAGTTTACTGCGTTTAATGTTATAATTTAATTAAAAAAAAAAAAAAAAGGAAATTATCAATTAACAAACAATTTAATGTTTCTGTTTTTCTTTTCTTTTCTTCATTTTATTCTATTTTATCTTACTTTGTAATTTAGTTTTTTAGTTTTACATTTTTTTTTCTTTTGGGACTAAATACAATTTCTACCGAATTGACCTTTTCGGAAGGATTTTTTTTTTAGGTTTTTCTTCCTATTTGTTTTTATCAGAAATTAGCTGGTTTAGTTCATTTTATTTTGAAAATGCCGAGGTGAAATTTTTCGTTTGCTTTGCCCAAAAGAAATTTCTTTTGTTTGATTTATATATTATATAATATATATATTATATATATATTATATAATATATATATTATATATATATATATATAATATATTATTATTTATTTATTTTGCTTGATTTATATCTATAAAATTTTGACTTTTAATTTTGAATTACAATAACAATTTGATTTCCTTTAAAATCGTCTTCTTCCTTTTTTTGATTTAGTTTTTCGTCATTGTTCACCTAATTAACATTTTCCATAAATAAAAAAATTGGCTGCATCCCTGCAGTTATTTTCGCCGAAATTGCGACTAATCAAGTTAAGCGTTTGTATTGGTGTTGATATCTGCGTTGTTGAATATATTAACTATAAATGTATCTTTCACAATTGTCCCATCTGGATTAACGGTGCTAATTCGGGCTGTGCCCGGATCACTTGAGTGAATGATAGTCACATATATTTGGCCATTTGAAGACGTGATCATTTCCGAATCTCCTGTGATTGATGAAACGGTGCGCCTTAAAACGTTGACTTTCACTTGAGTTTGCTGGGGTTCAAACGGTAAATTCATTGTCGGTTGACTGTTATCTCGTAACATTACGAATATTGGTCTGTGATGTATTACTTGTTGTGGTGGTGGAGCCTCCTGTGGTGGTAGAACCATCTGTGGCGGTAGAGCCACCCCTGGTGTCGGAGCCACCTGTGCCGGCGCCACCATAATAGGGATCACCGACGGCAAAGCTTGCTGACTAGTAATTGGGGTCATCGGATAAAGTCTCGCCAGCTCAGTTATGGGCACGTAATAATTATTTATGGAGCCCATTTCGTTCACTGTATATAGTTTTAAAATTTGTATATTATATTATATATATATATATATTTTCAAGTGGTTTTTAATATACTCTTCACACAATGCGTTATATAGTATAATCAGTGTTTCATTATTTAATCATGTCCATCTGTCAGTATCTCTCTGTCTTCATACTGACAAAGGAAAGAGACTATTTTCAATTTTTGAGATAGAGAACTACAATTTTGCAAAAGTTTTATTTTAACCATACGATAAACATTTGTCGGAACCGGCCGTATTGAAACCTCCGGCACTTCCCATAAAACTACACATTCAAAATTGTTCTTAAACATATCGAGCGAAGTCGAGTAGAACACAACTCATTTAAAATTCATAATCAAAAACCCTAACCATTTCACTAGGATCGCATAACCTCCATATACCATAAACCTTCACACTGAATTTATTTTTATGACAACCTGATTAGTTGGATGAGAATAGAGTCTTGCTCTAATGCATTTACAAGCACACATTTCCAAAGCGTTCGAAAATTCATTCAGGTGGTGCCAAAAAAAAAAACGAAAACGAATGTACGTGTGCACGTGATGCCTAGTTGGTGCTTTAGAAAAGCGAACCCGAAATAATCCGTATTCGATTCATCGGAATATTTCCAAAAAATTAAGTATAGTTGTGTATATGCTGCGAAGATACGCGGAGTGCGAACCGAAGTACACACAAAATCTTTTCAACCATTACACATACTTCCAACTACTTGCGTTTTTTCCTTTATTCATTTGGTCTGAAATTTGCTTCCTTCTTCCTTCTCCATTCTAAATAAAACATTACGTTGCCTGAGCACTCCTGGCGGCATTTGCAAACGTAAGCACGAAACTGGCTTCGCTCACAACGAAACAAGGGCCCTGTTTGCCGTTTCAAATTCACATTGAACAACATATTCTTTCGTATCCTAGACTGTCGTAATGTTTGAACATGACTAGCTAGCACCGGCTGAGATCGAGTGAGTGCTTGTTCCAGCGTAACATCTCGATGTGGGTCTCTGTTGATTTGACCTATGCTCCTGGAACGGTCTGTCATTTTGATCATTCCCGATACTTTTCCGACATTTGTTGGCTGGCTGCGGACACCCCTACTCTTCATTTGCTTGCAAATGTTAGCCCAACCAAATGCAAGAAATTTTACGGAAGAATAGTCATAAACAATCAAAAATTCAAAACTCCTGCCGAATGAAAGGCTCTCATATCTTCTACGCCATCCCTCATTAGATGTCGTCTTTGTCCCGTGAAGAATATTAGTACTACGGCATGGCCGTAGCGGAATCTTTTGTTACCTTTGCTATTTTTGTATATGCAGCCACTGGTTTGTTAGTCCACTCAACTTTTTGTAGCCTTCTTCGCTTTCACAATTCTCAATGAATTGCCAAATCGGACTTTTGACGATGTCTCTCCAGACGCTACATAAGTTTTTTTTTTTACTTATTTATTTTGTTTTGTTTCACAGAATATGCAGTTATCATACAATGAACTTACCTTTTCAGGTTTGTTTCTAATTGCCGGTTGTAAAAAGTATACGCTGCCAAAATTATTAAGTATTTTATATATTCTATTTTTTTCTGCGAACTTCCGTCTGCAATTTTGTTTAATGAATTTATAGAGCTAAGGTAACTACGACCCTAAGTGAATAAACTATTGTGAAGCTTGCTGAGTTTAAAGTTTATTTTTTTAAGCATTTTAAACACTGTTTTTTTTAACACTTTTATTTTGAACAGTTTTATTTTAAACACTGTTATTTTGAACAGATGCGAAATGTGTTGTCCGCGAGAAATTAGTAGTGCATACTTTTGTGCTTATGCTATTTGTGCGGTACAGGAGTTAAGAAGTATACACGTATTTAGTTTTGGAAAGTTCAGCGCGTACAATAGCAACAACAACAACAACTGTCGGCTTTAGTGGTAAACCACAGTACAAGTTTAGAGATTTAATGCACCCAATAATTTTGTTAAACGTAATCCCTTTTGTTATTATGCACGTCAAGTGGCATTAAAGAAGCAGCACACATCGCAACACACACACACATCGACACAGACACATAATAGTACTGCCCCAAATGCGCTCCATTGAGCGTGTTGTCTGTCAATGGCAGTCGTGAGTATGTCCTAGTATCTTATTTCTATGCTATTAATGTATTAAAATAAAACATGCATAAATACATACACTCAACTGTATATATAACTAGCTCTATACCACATTTATTTAGAGTTAACTTGCTATATGTGTTGGCTAAAGTCGTGCCATATTGAGGTATATAAATTATTATGCCAACTGCAGCGGGCAGTGGCATCAATGACCAATCGATCAATTTCACATCCACACTGAAGCGATCATGCAGTCACATACAGCTTTAAAAATAAAATATCTACATTGGCCGCACATGAAATTATTATACATTGGGTCTGCCAGTCAAATGATTAATGGGTTATTAGCATAGCACGACCTACTCCGAGTACACCACTCTGCAACACAAGCTAGACGTCACTTCAACATGCTTCAGTCCTTGCCTTTATGCGCTTTACTCAAAGAATTTAGTTGAAATTGAATGCTTCTTTTTTAATATTTTATTTAATTTAATTTTCTTTAATTTTTTGTAAATATTTTTTTTTCGTGCCCCACTTTGAATAACTTTATATGGTGCACAAGGCCCTTATGAATCGTGAGTCTATATTCATTCAAAAATTCAAGGAGAGCGTCAAAATTCGGGCTAAAGTCGTTGTGCTTTTTTTGCACAGTGTGTTGATAATAACAAATAAATTTTGATAATAAATTTTAAAAAAATTTTCATTCTCAAGTTTATTTTATTATTTTATTTATTTATTTTGTTTTTGCTTACTTATTGTTTATTTGATATATTCATAAATTTTTAAGGTTTTATAAATTTATACCAAAAAAAATTTTTTTTATTTTTTATTTTTTTTATTTTTTTATTTTTATTTTTTTTAAATTTTTAATTTTATTTTAATCATTTTTTATTTTTATTTTATTATTATTATTATTATTATTTTTTATTTACTTCTTTTTCACTTATTTTTATTTTATTTATTCATTTTTTTCCTATCTTATTTATCTTATTTTGCTTTTATTTTATTTAATATCTTGTTTCTATACTTCGCGCAAAATGAGTTGCTGTATTCGGGCTTGCACCAACAAGGACAACTTTAATTGTGATAAGCTTAGAGGTGTCTCTTGTTGGATGTGCGATAACATCGCCCACCAAGGCTCTTCTTTCAAACTTTCAGTTTCCATGGAAGTATTTTCTGTCATTTGTGACCCTACATTCTGGCCAACCCATATGGTGGTCCATGAGTTCATCCCTAGAAAAAAATCGAGGGCTTTGCAGGTTACCTTACCAGTCACTACCTCAGCTTCATCTTCTGCTTCTTCAAAATCTCCAAAAAACTAAGTCTACATTTTCAAAATGTTAGAGGGCTAAATTCTAAACTTTCTTCGTTTTATCTTAGAAGTTTTTCTTTAAATTCTGACATTATCGTTTTCGTTGAGACTTGGCTTCGCCCTAATGTTCTCAACTCTGAAATTTTCAATAACTCTTACTCTACGTTTCGTAAAAATCGTTATGACCGCGTAGGTGGTGGAGTCTTAATCTCTGTTCTTTCATCTTTTTTGTCAGAACTGGTCTCTCTTGACGATACTGAAAACATTGAATTTATCTGCTTCAAAATTTCATTCTCTAATTATAACATTTTTATTACTTGTTCATATATTCCTCCTACATCGTCCGCTGATATTTTGCTTATTTTGGGTGATTTTATTCTTCCCTCTATTAATTGGATTCCTTTAGTGACTCCAATATCGTTCTTCCTTCTGTTGGCAGCGAGTTCGTTGATTTATTGCTGGATCTCTCTCTCCAGCAAATAAACCACATTTCCAACATCAAACATCGTATGCTAGACCTAGTGTTTACTAACTGCCATGAAAATACCTCACTGTCGAGATCCTCTCCAATGTCAATTCCAGAAGATACCTATCACCCCACTCTTGAGGTGACACTAAGTCTTAACCAACTTCTGTCTGCATCTGATTTAACTTGTGCTAAGCTTTTAATTTTAAACATACTATTTTCAATCGTCTCAACTCATTGCTTGTTTCCACGGATTGGTCAATATTAATTTCTTCTTCTGATATTGATACTGCCGTGCGGTTTTTCAACACGACTATGCTGGATTATAACAATAAATGTGTGCCTAAAGTGCATGTTACCGATGATTCTAAGCGTCCACCTTGGTTTTGTATAAATTTGGTCCGTCTAAAAAATTTTAGAAATCGGCTATTTAAAAAATTTAAACGCTTTTGTTCCGCAACTGATTATGCGAACTATGCCGCGGCTCGTAGTAAATTCAACATATTTAATCAATCTTGCTATAGTAGATATTTGTGCAAAGTAAAAGTAAATATTAATCGAGATCCCAACAATTTTTTTAAACTCATCAAAATCAAAAACAAATCAGAGTTATTTCCAAGTAGTATGGAGTTTGATGGAGTTGCAAGTAGCTCTGATGATGGGATTGCGAACCTTTTTGCTAAATTTTTCTAGGGCATCTACTCTAATAGTGCCTGTGGAAATAGTTCTCCTTACCCCTATAGAATTGATGAATATAATCACTTCTATATGCCGTTTATTGACGGCAGTATTATTTTACGATATCTAAAATTGGTTAAACCTTCTTTTTCTCCTGGTCCGGATAATATTCCTAGTTGTATCTTAAAAAGCTGTGCTGACAACTTATATATTCCCCTTTATACCTTATTTAATTTATCCCTTACTACTTCGCCTATGCCAAGTGGTTGGAAAGAATCCTATATAATTTCCTTATTCAAAAAGGGTAGTAAGTCAGATATATCGAACTACAGAGGTATTGCCAAGCTGTGTGCAATTCCTAAGTTGTTTGAGCAGATTATCACTGATCAACTACAGTATGTCTCAGCATGGTTTTGTAAAGAACCGTTCAACGGTAACCAATCTGTTGGAATTTACTTCTATTGTCAATCACAACTTCTCGTTAGGTAGCCAAACTGATGTTATCTACAGCGACTTCAGTAAAGCTTTCGATACTGTATCGCATGCATTGCTCATAACCAAACTCAAAGCTTTTGGTTTCCCTTCTCCATTGATCCGATGGCTGGCATCTTACCTTGATCATCGCACTCAAAGGGTACTTTTTAAGTCTTCAATATCTAAGTCTTTAAAGGTAACATCAGGTGTTCCCCAAGGCAGTCATTTGGGGCCTTTGCTTTTCAACATATTTATTAATGATCTACCTACCGTCATCAAACACTCTCAGATTTTAATGTACGCAGATGATGTAAAACTTCCGCCTTTATAACCCTTCTCAGGGGATTTTCCTTCAGAGTGACATAGACTCTTTATCTCGTTGGTGTTCCAAAAACTATTTAATCCTCAATACCAATAAATGCAAAGTTATGTCCTGTTCTCGCGGAGCCCTTATTTCAAATCTTTATTACACTGACTCAAATAGTTTAGATCGTATTTCCCAGTTTAACGACCTTGGTATTTTGATGGACTCGAAGTACCCACATTTCCACTTCGGTCTCTAAAGCTAGAGGTATCCTGGGCTATATTAAACGCTGGTCTAAGGAATTTGATGATCCGTATACTACCAAAGTACAATACACTTCACTGGTAAGACCTATTCTGGAGTATGCGTCTTATGTCTGGGATCCTCAATAGCAGATGTACATTGATCGTATTGAGTCGGTGCAAAAGCACTCTCTTCTATCGATTTTGTGATGCCGTATTATTGCTATTTTTCCATTTAGTTTCAAGCACTACGTGGGGCTCTCCCCCAATTTTGTGTGTTTACGCTCTCTTTGCTATTGCTATTTATTTTCTTGCTGTATCGAGTAGGCCTCGGTAGCACAGTGAGTACCATGCTGTGTCATTCCAGAGGCTAAGGGTTCCAGTACCAACAATTTTACCAAGTGTTATGTATCTTATTCCAATATTTATTATAGGTAGACTGACATATAAAAAACACAGCAACTTGGTTTCTTACCTAGTCAAGTTTTATTATATTCGATATAATATAAAATTAAACACTTTAATTTTGTGTCGAAAACTTTACACCTTGAAATTTTCTGTTAAAAATATTAGTTCCAGTAACGAGCTCTCCTTCGAAGATGTCTAGTAATACAATTACCTTGGATATAACCCCTGATCCGGGCAGCCACGATAGCGGAATCACAGCAAGCTTTAGTAATCAAAAACGGGTCTCCCATTGCAGTCTAGGAGACTCATTGAATTACACGGCGTGCTCTACACACGAAGACGAGACTCTTGATTCGCTGAGCGAGAACATTGTCAAGCAGATGACGGTGCACCAAACAGCCGCAATCGTTGCAGCTCCGGAAGTGGAAATGGAGGCTGACGCTAGAGCGTTGTGTGTTGAGCGCAAAAAGCGCTTCTACGGTTACTATCCGGACAACAGAACATTACGGTATCCGCAAGAGAATCCACATATGTCACTATCGTTGATGCGTCCAGTATCACAAAGCAATCAAGTTATACGTATTGTGATCGGGTCAAAGGTTTTCAAGTGCCAGCTAAACCTCCTGCGTCGCTACTCTCATTGGTTTGCGCGCATTGACAACACCGACGAGTTCCACCTTTGGTCAGAAAAGGTGCCAGTGATGGGGTTTGCAAACGTATACGATTGGATGCGAGAAAAGTCCGAATTCATGGATCTGAAGGCGTTCATTCAAGTCATCCAAGTGGTTAAGGAGCTCGAAATACCGATACTGATGCAGCAGGTGTGGGCGGTGCTGTCGATCAAACACTTTGAGGAGAAAAACGCCATTGGTATTTTACTGATGGCGCGCAAATACGCCCACCTTCGCGATGTGTGCCAATATATGATCAGCCGCGTCCGAAAGTATTTCCTAACATTCGCCGGCAGCCACGATTTTAAGACGCTCAACGCCAGTGAGGTTGTACTATTCTTGAATACTGACAAGGTAGGCGTGAATTGCGAAGTGGAAGTTTTCTTCACCGCACTTATGTGGCTCAATTGGGACTACCACGATCGTCGTCGCTATAATGATGAAATCATGAACTGTGTACGTTGGTCGAATTTACCAATGGATTTTCTTATGGATCTGTTTTTGTACTGCCGTAGACGTGAAAGCGAATTTTTCATACGCAACGTCGCTTTGATGGACTTTTGCAAAGATCCAAAGAATCACAAGATGCTAATCGATACGTTGACATATGTGCGCTTGAAGCAGGCTTATGTCGAGGATGATGATGGCACATTTCATAGCGTTTGCGAGCGCATGAACTGGCAGACGGAGTTTCGACCACGTGAGTGGCTGTACGATCGTATGTGCCGCTATCACCAAGTCTCGCCGCAATTCCCCTACCAGAATAACGTCATTCAAATAGCATTCAAGCTCTACTTACAGCAGTTGCAAAACTATAACGAAGAGCATCTGAGCGAAATTCGTTTTGTTGGAGAGATGCAACAGCAATGCCTTACAAAGTCAGAAGTAATCGAAGCGATAGCTATAGAATAGGCCTCGTACGAGGACAACTACCACAACAACAACAACAACAAGAGTTGTGCTTATGTAGCTGTATCGTGAGAAACGTTTTTTTTTTGTAATTCGAAGAAGAGTTGCCTTATTTTGATAAGTGAGAGCTTGGCTCTGTGTCTTTGCTAAAATTAATATTTTAATTAAAATTAAAATATTGCAACGATCAGAAATAAAACGAAAATCTCTGTTGATGTACTGCACTCAATCTTTTAATGAACGCTCGAACGTAATGAACGTCCTTTCGAAAAGGACAATAATGGCAGCAATCAACTAAGCCGAGAACAACCAAGCCATCCACAACCACAACCACCACTCCAACCACAAGCCCAGTTGGGCACTGCAACCGCAGCATTGTACGCCATCAAAGAACGAGAAACGAGTTATTGTATTAAGTCAAGTCGATTTACTCATACGTTGCGTTTCATTACATTTACTTGCGCGGCTTCATTGTCCTACAGCAATATGTTGACTGATTGGCGAGCGCCACAGAGGCGGCTTCCTCTTAAACTATGCCGCGTTTATGATGCGTTTTAAATTCACTTTGTTGTGACAATTAATTATTAATAATTAATTAATTTCTCGTCTTTTGCTTCAGCCAACTCAGTCAACTTTGGCTTTTTGTTGTGCGTTTCTCTATTGTGCATAACGCCATAAATGCAGAATTCAATAGAAAAATCGCGCAGCGCGCAAGACACCTAAACAACAAGATAAAATGACTGGCAAAGTGCCTTCAGAAAAGCCAACTAGAAGTTTTAGAAGCAATGCGAGACTAAGACAATGACGACGAGCGTAACTTATACGTAGCCAACCGTAACGGCAACGTAAAGACAGAGGCAGCTGCGAGTTTCTCAGCTGTTCCTATAGTAGCGCTGATAGCAGCGCAATTTCATTTGTCTTTATCTTTGTACGGTGTAATTGAAATAATTGAAACAATCAGACTGACAAGTCGAGTAGCCTTAAGGAAATATGGAACTGACGCAATCAACTTCGTGCAGTATAGAAGACGGTAAGAGTGAGAGCTGTGGCCGTAGAGAAAACATCTGTCTTTACAGCAATTAACCGGTCCATTTCAATCAATGCTGTTGGCAAGCTGCGAATACAAGTCTAGTCCAGTCTAGTAAAAGATTCTTACAATGGCGTCTAGAGGAAAATTTTACTAGAGAAAATCTACATTTTTAGACAGCGACTTTCTCTATGGCTCAACCAACTTACCACATCTCAAGGAGACAAAATGACCTAAGACGATGGTAAAGGTCTTAGAAATCAATTATTAGATGTTACTCAACTCAGTCCATGCGCTTCAACAAATAAATATAGTATAATAAAAATAAAATAATAAAAAAAGAGTAATAAAAAATTTCTCTCTAAGCCGGACAGATTTTTTTTTAAATTTAAACAAACAAAGTCCATCTCCAACGGCGCAGACCGAGGATTATAGTTACTTACTTATTTAATAGCTGTATCCGTACAGGCGGTGCTGTGGCTCAGTCTGGTTAAATGGAAAATAATGCAGAGTTTTTTTCACGTTTCTAACATTCTTACCTCATAAAGTTTATCTCATAATACTTGTGGGTATACAATATTTCTTGTTGTTCCATTTTCTAAGCAGATATAGAGATTGTCTGGTTCCACCACTTTAGAAGTAATCCGTGCAGAGGTCCCTGCATAATCAGTACTCAACACTTAAGTAATCATCGAAACGAAAAACACGGAATTCTAACGTACGAAAAAATATTCTATAAACTTTTTTTCTTAAAAATTTTGTTAAATTAATATATCGTTAATCTTATAAAAGTGATTTAGGGCAATTTGTGCTACGAAATCCCGTGTTGAAATTGTAATTTTTGGAAAATTTTCATGAGAAAAGTACTTACCATCTGAGTATCTCATTGAGAATTTTTAATAATTTTATGATTATTTATTTATTTGTTTAAAAAAATTATAAAAAAACACATGGGTAAACCAAAACAACGTGCTTTCAATATTTCAAATAAATCGGTAAAGAGGTTTTCAAAAATTTGCCTTTTGAACAAACGGACATAGTTACTGCACAACCACTTTCCATGCTAGCCACTAGGCTATGCTCGTTTTTTGTAATATCATTCAATTTCTTTCAATTTTATACAATTTATATTTTTATAGTTAGACAAATTAAATGTGATTAAAAATGTTGAACATTAAGTTTGTTAACGCAAAATGGAAAGCAAACGTTTTGGATCAGACGCTTGTTCTATCAGTATCAACGCATGCCGTCGTTGCTGTTGTTTTTACAACTGCCATCTTGGTTTTAGTTTCTATGCTTCTCTCAAAAGCAAAACTCTCTCAGCAAAATCACATGCACTTGTTGTTGTTATTTTGACAGAGTACCACTTTTGTTTTCGTTTCTCTGCTTCAATCAAACGATTGCGCTCTCAGCAAATAGTGCTTGTTGTTGTTTTCACAGCTAACGACTTCGTTTTCGTTTCACAACTCCGCTCAACGATCGAATGCTACATGAAGAACGATGATGCGCTGCTGCGATGACACGCATGTAAAATTTCACTTTACCGAAACCAAAGATGTATCACATAAAAAATTGTTTCCCCGTTGATCTAAGCCTTGAAGCCGAGATATGCAAAAGGAACTATTAGATATGCAGAAACAGTTTCTGAATCTCCTTACTGTCCTTGCGGCCTCAAATCTGTTTAATGCCAATGGTGTTGTAAATAAAGCCTTGGAGCTTGAAAATTTTATCTCTAAACATCAATTGGACGACGAAATCAGCCTACTGCACGCCCTATGCTGCTGCGACCCTCACCAGAAGTCCCAAAACTTGTGGCTATTAAAGGACGGCTTCGTAGGAAGTACCTACGCACTCATCAACCTGTAGATAAAGCTATGTTTATAAGAGCTGGTAGGGTGATTACAAATCACCTTAAATTTGAGCGATCAAAATTTTGATTACTTGCTTCAACAAGCTGACCAAGGACAAGGACAAGGATGCGAACTTCAACCTCTGGAAATTCTTACGTATTCAAGAAGGCAGCCCAGAGCTTACCTTGCGATTCAGAGTGACGGTGGGTTATCGTGCAGAACCGACCATGATAAGGCAGAGGCATTTTCTGAGCACTTGAAATGTAGGTTTACTCCTTTTTAACTAGCGGAATCCAGTGATTTAGAGGAAACAAATGCTTATCTGGATGTTTCTCTTTAATTGGACCTCCCAATTCGACCAATTACTCAGAGAGAAGTCATTGATTGAATCAAAAACATCAAATTCAACAGCACCAGGATTTTACAGATTGGATGGAAGGGTCTTAAAGGCCCTCCCCAAAAAAGGTGTGCTTTACCTAGTTATGATTTACAACGCTATTCTGCGCCTTGGCCACTTCCCCACCCAATGGAAATGTGCTTTGATTGCTATGATCCCAAAGCCAGGAAAATCTAATCACCTTATTGACTCACACAGACCAATAAGCTTAGAAAATATTCGAAAGTATATTGATATGTAGACTGCTGGAAGTAAGTGCTGTCAAAGAGGCTATCCCAAATCACCAGTTTAGATTCAGGAAAAGCTATGGTACTCCTGAAGAAGTTCACAGAGTTATTCAAAAAATTCTTGACTCTTTTGAAAACAAGGAATATTGTAATGCCGTTTTCCTAGACGTACAGAAGGCCTATGACCGAGTCTGGCACCAAGGCCTTCTCTATAAGCTAAAGAACATCGTACTTGCTCCACAGTTTTTTGTCCTGAAGAGTTTTTTCATAACAGGTCCTTTATAGTGGCGGTCAACGAGGGTAAGTCAAGCACTACACTAATCAATGCTGGAGTTCCTCAAGAGAGTGTCCTTGGACCAGTGCTCTACACAATGTTCACTAGCGACATGCCGTCCCCGAGTTCGGACCTGGTGTCTGTGGCTACGTATTCGGACGACACGGCAATACTAGTTTCATCCGGCTGTCCCATTCAAGCTGCGCAACTTCTTCCTAGATGACATAGCCAATTGGTCGAAGCGCTGGAATATTCAAATTAACCATCAAAAATCTGCCAACGTTGTGTTTACACTTAGACGTACCACCTGTCCTGCTTTTATATTTAAGGGGAATCCTGTTCCGAAAAGTACTCACCATTGCTATTTAGTTATGCACCTCGATTGCAAAATGACCTGAGCTCATCATATCAGAAGAAATCACTCTAAATGTACCACCAAAATAAATCAACTTAATTGGCTACTCAGGGAAAAAAGCAAGCTACGTCTTAGCAGCAAAGTGCTTCTTTATAAATCAATCATCACCCCTATGTGGTCACAGAAGTATGGGGTACTGCTGCTGTCTCTCATATAAGAGAAATTCATGTGATGCAAAACAAAATCTTACGTGTGATAACTGGTGTCCCCTGGTATATCCGCAACAGATCTCTTCACAGAGACCTAAATGTTCATTTCGTGGGTGATCAAATAAATTACCATAGCAGTAGATATTATATAATGACAGACTGTATATGCACCCAAATCCACTTGCTAAGGCTCTAGGAATTCATGGCCCGAGGACAAGACTGAAAAGGCTCCATCCTTACGAGCTTAAGGAACGTTCCATGTAACATTAAATTATAAAATTTATATTGTTTATATATGTTATTTATATTGTTATATGTGTTATTTTCATTGTTATATTTCTATTATTATTTGTTCATCGACATTGTCATTATTTAAGTCTTGTCATTGTAATGGTTATTTAATAACAATTGGTAGCATTTAGTAAGCTGATTATTGTTAGTACGTAATCTTGAAATAAACGGAATATTTTTATTAAAAAAAATTGAAAAAAAATATTGTTTGGCTTCAGGGCGAAATATACGCTTAAAACGTTTGAACAAATCGTTGATATTGTAATGATGCGTAGTATACATACTCAACAAAATGTGTTTTTTTTGAAAAAAATTAAAAAAAGAAAATCTAAAGTTTCTCTTCCGAAAGCTCGCGAGAAGTCGAAGTTCCAATATTCGATCGATCCGGAATATCGACCACTGATATAATAAGCGGAGTTGTTGCTCTGTGGGGATGCACTATGGGAATTTGAATGTGATTGGGAACGGGAACGGGAACTGTGATATAAGATGTTGAGGTATGGTTCATATATGTGGTGTGGGTGAACCATTGCATAACGCAGTGGCAGGTAGTTTGGTGCAGACGCATAAAAGTGATACAAGTCAGAAAGCCAGACATTAAGAAGATAACAGACGGTATTCCACTGGGGCAAAGTACTGGCATAGTAGAAGGGCCAAATAAACGTATTATATAAGCGGAATAATCAAGTCACTTCTGTGGTAATAGCGGTATCTAACGTGATAAATCGATCCCAGGATTAAACTCCGGACAACGAAAATAAAATCAATTTATGTGTATCTACCAAAAGTAACTGTACCATTAAGTAACAAAAGCATATTGGATTACATGAAACGCACACACATACGCAGACAGATAGAAAACCATTTACTGACAAAAAATTTATACAACCAAAGTAGACTTTCATCTGCTGCGAACTGAAACAGAATCCATGCGTTGATTCCAGTTGTATCAAAATGAATCGTGATAAGTACGGTTAGTGTGAATTGAGTTGAAATGAGTGGATTGAGTTCGGTCGCGTTGGGTGGGCTTGACCTGAACTGACAGCCCCCAGGTCGAAGTATGATGAATTCGCCAAAAATGCGTATGCGTTAAATCAATTGTTTTATGGCATTAAGTTTCGGCATGTGTATATCTAACTGACTACCCTTCGATTTCACTATGGTTCATAATATAGAGCAATAGCTGTTCAAGCAGTACGAGTGCATGTAGAATACCGTTTGGCTGGTTGATTGATACCATTGTTGAGATTATTTCACTGCGCTTTCATGTGTATCCGGTCAACAGATTAGCTCTGATCTGGTTCAACACATTATAAATTATGCATAAATTAAAAATAAAAGATTGAATCGAAATGTGCACACCTGTCTGCTAGGTGAGTCTCGGTCGACCGCAAATTTTCATTCTGCACAATGAATAGTCTCTAATTATTGGTAACCAAGCAAAATCAGTTGAAAGCGTCCATTCCAGCAAAATATTCTATTCTCTGAATGTGTAGTGTCTATTAAGCATATTCATTCACTCTTACACGTTCCCGCTCTGTCTGACTATTTTCCTGCCTCACTGTGATTGATGCAACCAGCTGTACACGCATGCTACTTGCTTAACACCAACGTCATAATAATGGAGAGTAAAATAATGACAATAATAACGACATTAAATTGAGAGAATTACATTCTCTCAACTACAAGGTACATTCTTTCAAGTAGAAGATAACATAGTTTAAATGATCCATTAAAGCATCCATTGAGTAAACAATCCTCCACTCTTAAATACAACGGTTTTGTATCCAAAATGTTCAAACATTTGTCATGACTTGGAATTTCTGTGCCAAACTAAAACTGAATAAGTGAAGAAGAATTCTTTAATTTTCTCTCAGTTATCAGATTAAGTTAATCCTATAATATTTTTAACGCTTTTATTTAACTCAGCTTGTTTGGGTCAAATCTTCATTCAAATCATTCAAAATTAACATTTTGCCTACTTCCGGTTCACCTATTGATATAATATTTGGTACACACCATTGATTCTGATGACAATACAATAATTTGTGCTAATGACTTGAAAAGTAATAACAAATTTTACACTAGCGCCATCTAATGTTTTTTTCTGTATTCAGTATATAATTCCATAAGCGAATTGGGTATAAGCTGCAATATTAGAAATCATTTATATTCCAATCGAAACAACAAAAAAGTTGTGATTGTCATCAATCTGATTAGACATTCTCAGAGAAATTGAAAAATTTTGTTATTCGTTTTTCCATATGTGCATATATATTGCTGTATCTCTGCATGTGTGGTTCAAAATATATGTAATCAATATTCGCCGATTGTTATTTGACTCAACTTATGATACACTTACACACATAGACAATTTGATTGCTTCTGTCAACTGTTGTCGTTTCGTTCATTAATTGTGATCAATGTTAATTTGTACAATGATTGACAAGCCAAAATCGAATTAACTATAAAATGTTCAACATGAATTTCTTCTAAATATAAACATTCATATTTTTCATTACTATTTACACAAACATATCAATATAAACGAAATTCCTCATTATACTTACAGGCAAAAAATTAATATATATATATATATATATATATAAACTCAACCATTGGCAGTGAGGTGCACATGCTAAGCCTTTATGGAATAAGTGAAGTCTTTCGCGACTTTACTGCTGAGAAAATAGCAGCAAAAAGAAATGAAGCACGCAAAGAACAAAGTGCATAAAATCTGCTACCCATTTTGAAAGTGAGAAAGAAAAAAGAGCTCAAAAACCCAATAAAAGAATAAAATTGCAGAGGAAACAAAAACAAACGCAAAGCACCGGCTCAACTGAGTGAAATATTGTGAAACAAAAAACAATACGCCGTACGACAAAAAAAAAAAGAAGAAAACAAATAAAGGAAGTAGCACCTGAGAGAAGAAGAAGGAAGCGCTTTGTGTATTTTTTCGGGCATCATTCAAAAGCACAACAAAACCGCTAATAAGCAGCAACGACTTAAAATAACGTAAGCTCGAAAGTTAAGTGGCGGTAACGCTTTACAGCAAAAGCGTTCAAAGTACCGTTGGCCATGCAGAAAACAAAAATGAGATTATATCAAGTGGCGCTGCTTACTCTGCTGCTGCTGACGGCGCAGTTGGCTTCGGCAAATAGAGCTGGTGGGTGTGCTGAGTGGGCGAATGCAAGTGAATGTATTGGCTATGCTGCAGCAACAAGCAATACAGCTAACAATAACAATAACAACAATAACGCAGCTGCTGCTACATACAATTATGGCTTACAACAATTTGGCAATGTGAATGGTTCCACACCGCCGGATAATTTGCTTGAAATGGAATTCGAAATGGACGGCGATAATTGGCCATTGGAGCGTATTGTCTCTCTGATTGTTCCCGTATTTTTCGGTATTATTGGTTTTGCCGGACTCTTGGGCAACGCACTCGTCATACTCGGTAAGTGAACGGAGTATAAAAAAAATATAACAAAAACAATAACATTGACTACGTTGCACGGTACACGACACACAAATTCTTTTTGCCGTAAGTATATTTCCTACCGCTCACCGAGATATTCAAGAGTGTGAAGTAAGGCAAACTTGAGTAAGCGTTTGCATGTGGGTGTGCTAAGAAAGTTCTTGGTGAAAATGCACCGGCGTGGAATTCTTTATGATATTGTAATTCTAAATTTTTATTTTATATTATTTTATTTGAACCCCAGAGAAACATTGGCTTAAAAACAACTGTCGTTTCCTAAAACAGTTTAGTTCCAGAACAAAAAATTTTGCTTATAGTGATATGACACAGGCTGAAAATTTCGTCTCACTAGATTCTAAAGCTATTTGGCCTAAAAGTATAATTTATATATTAAAGACATATCGGGTATACAAGTGTATTTTAGTATATAACAGAATAAGGTAACTCCCAAGAAAACTTAGCTTGTCAATTAACTCCAAAAGTGTATTTTTCTTATGCTTGTTGTACTTCTTATCTTCGAGATGTGTTCGACAACTGTGTGAGCCTTATTCAATATATTAGAGCATTGCAGCCCTGGTTTTCAAACATTTGTACACAATATTGCAGCGCAATATTGTTCGCCCGGCCCCTCATATGATAACATGTTGGCCAATTTATGCAAACATCCTTTGGCACAAAGCAAGTCGGCAGCCACGTTAGTTGGTCAAGTTGTGTGGCCCTGTGTGTGTTTCTCTTGTACGAGTACTATTAACATAAAAAATACAACCAATATGGGATTAATTCTTGTTAAAATCGTTGTTGCAAATCCGTTTTTGTGTTGCGTATACGTGAGCGCAAATATAACGTCAGGCAGAGGCATCGTGTGCGATGAGTATATTTGCTGAAGTGATATTAAACCCCAAGCAACTCTAGGAATCATAAGCAGACATTTATTATTGCTTGTTTGCAAAACTGAAATCGATGCAGATGAAGAAACTAATGAAAATGTTCAGTGCGCACCATTGAGGCATCTTCTCTCTTGAAGGCGTTGTCCTTACCACTGCCGATGAATGACACTTCACCTGTATTTTACTCCGAATAGTAATAGTAATCACATTAGTACGATTCTAAGAATAATGACGTGTGTATAATACTAGACCGTTGCTTCTAAGGGGAAGGTCGGGTGAGTCTTCGTCGTGTTGGGTAACGAGTGAAGGTGGACGCCAGAGGTTTGCGATAGGTCAGAAAGCTTTTCTCTGTAGCGAGTGCTGTGTGAGTTATTTATCGCCATTGCCGTCTACATCATAAGGTCTCTTCGTTTTAGACGAACCAAGGGGCAAATATGATACATCCGTGTGGCCTTGTTCTGGCGATGTTGTAGGCGGGAGTGGTGTTCCATATTTGAATGTCATAACGTAAAGCAGGTGCCACAAATTGTATGTAGATCAGTCGTTTGTTCGCAGTAGATAGTTTATTCGAAGCATTTGAAGGTCGGAGCCATTCCAACTGCCTAAGCTTTTGGTAACACCGTGCTGCGATAATCTTTATGTGTGCACGCAAAGTTAGGCGTTTGTTAATTGATTTAGAAACATAAAAAAGATGTATTCTTTTTTTTTTTTACATTGACATAGTAGGTACGCAATGACCACACACTGATCTCACATGGGGCAGGCCCAAGTGGCATCAAAATTCACCCAGTCATATAGACTGGGCTCAGCTGGTGTTAATTGCTAAGTTCTTTGGTGAACATGCTATACCAAAGCTAATGTCTACGTGTTAAATATTTGGCTACAGATAAAAACATCATCAGCCTCTAATAAACATGCAATATTAAACTAAATCTAAGACTTAATTTAGAATTCAATACCTAAAATGATATAGACAATTCAAACAAAAATTTAGATTACAAGTTTAGAAAGTAAGTTATGCATTAATTCAATTAAGCCAATAATGTAGAGGTGGAAATTTCAGAGTTTAGAAAATCACGGCGAAGCAAAGTCTCAACGAAAACAATAATGACAGAACTGATAGAAAAACTTCTAAGATAAAATGAAGAAAGTTTACACTTTAGCCTAGCCTTCTAATACTTTGAAAGTGTAGTGGAAGAAGCAGAAGATGAAATTGAAGCAGTGACTGGTAAGGTTACCTGCGAAAGCCTAGTTTTTTTCTTAGGAATAAACTCATGGACCACCATATGTGCAGGCCAGAAATTAGCGCCACAAATGACAGAAAATACTTCAATACCAACTGAAAGCTTGAAAGAAGAGCCTTCTCTAGGGCTAGAAAAATTAAACTTATGAATATTAATATTCGAAGTGTTGCATGCTTTTGATGATATATAGCGTGCAACGTCGTCACAGGTTGTCTCCTTATCCAACCTGGAAATAAAAATATGTTTACGAGGATCCAGCACCTTTAAAATACATGGCACTGGAGTAGAGGCAGTATTGGACTGTGAAGAACTCTTAGAGGGTGACAAAGTACGGGAGGAGTTAGAGACTTTAGTAGAAGATGAAGCAGAAGTTACAGTAGTAGGACAGGGAGTAGAGCAAGATGAACAATTAGTGGAGGGAAAGTTGAAAGCTACAGTTGAAGTGGTAGTAGAGGGGATATTGGTAGAAGGAGCTACTGGAATTGGAGCGGGATGGGATGATTGGTTAGATATTGAAGAAAGTACAGAACATTAAGTGGGTAAAGGTTGGGAAGAAGGGGAACAAGTTGGAGAAGTTGAAGCTGAAGTCACAGTAGTAAGACATGGAATAGAGGAAGTCGAACAAGTAGCGGAGGGAAAGTTAAAGGCGATAGATGAAGAAGTAGTAGATGGGATAGTGGTTGACGGAGCTACCGGAATTTGAGCGGAATGGGACGATTGGGTGGATATGGAAGAAAGTACAGAAGAGTGACTGGGTAAAGGTTGGGAAGAAGAAGAACAAGTTGGAGAAGTTGAAGTTGAAGTCACAGAAGTAGGACAAGGAATCGAGGAGGACGAACAAGTAGTGGATGGAAAGTTCAAAGCGACAGATGAAGAAATAGTAGAACAAGTTAGAGGGGATTGTGAAGAAGGGGGTTGAGGAGACGAAAAAGAAATAAGTGGCACTGTTGTAGGCGGATTATGAGGGGATAATGGCGGCAGTTGTACTGCATTAGCCGTTGGAGTCAAGTCGAAAGAGTACTCCAAAAACATTTTTGACCCAGCATCACACTCTGAGGCTAGCTCAGTGAATAGTTTCTTAAGTTTTTGGTATTTAATTCGCATACGGTGGTACATCAATGAGAAGTCCCCCTGGCGATTGAAGCAGGTGGGGCACGACCACCTGATGCCACCACATGCAGGTTTAGCAGTACCGTAAAGTCGGTCATAGTCGCGACCAGTCAACCCAGCACAATTAAGGTGGGCGATGTTATCGCACATCCAACAAGAGACACCTCTAAGCTTATCACTATTAAAGTTGTCCTTGTTGGTGCAAGCCCGAATACAGCAATTCATTTTGCGCGAAGTATAGATACAAGATATTAAATAAAATAAAAGCAAAATAAGATAAATAAGATAGGAAAAAAATGAATAAATAAAATAAAAATAAGTGAAAAAGAAGTAAATAAAAAATAATAATAATATCAATAATAAAATAAATAAAAATAAAAAAAATTTAAAATTTTAAAAAAAATAAAATTAAAAAAATAAGAGATAAAAAAATTTTAAGTAAGTAAAAATAAAATTAATAAATAAAATAATAACAATAAAATAAACTTGAGTGAACATTTTTTTTTTAAATTTATTTTCAAAATTTGTTTGTTATTATCAACACACTGTGCAAAAAAAGCACAACGACTTAAGTCCGAATTTTGACGCTCTCAGCTAGACAGAGATAGAATTGCAAAGAGAAAAGTAAGGTGAATAATAATATTTTCCCAGAGAAAAAAGAGGAAATACAGTTATTTAAAAATAATAACTACTGTATAGAGAGCAAGAAGGAAACAGAAAAAGACTAAAATAGCAAAAACTATTTCAAAGAGAGAGCAAAGCAGGAAAAAAAAGAGATTGAACTCAATACACAGGAAAGGCAAATTTAAGCGTTGTACTTGACAAAAATAATTAAACATTGATAAGTACAAAATTTATACGGGTGAAATGAGCCATACACCACAAATAAATTCACTTATAAATTCACTTAACACCGGAAAGAAAAATAAATATTAGTAACGATAAACGACAATAGACAAATTAATTGCCAAATGCTAATCTAAATCAAAATGCGGAGCAGAATCAAAACACGTCTGTTAAACACAAGCTACTAACTACTACCATGATTCATTGTGTAATGCGATTGGGTGCTGAATATTTTCCTTGCTAATGTGTTCATTTTCAGTAATATAGATCAAACATACGATAGATTTTCCTTAAATTCGAAGACATTACTTGTTTTCTATTAGAGGTGAAATATTTTCTCGGAATAAGAAGTCGTCTGAGTAACTAACCAGCCTTCCAACTAGCATCATGCAAAATATCTATTTAAGTGTTGATCTGCTTTGACGCATAAAAAAAATAAGAAAAATATATTATTAATCACTTAATTATACCTATATGTTAGGTCAGATTGCGATGGCTGACGGTAGTACCCTGCATTCGCGCTTTGGCAACCATAGGTCCGTAATGTTGCCCCGGGGCGACATAGGCTCGGAGCAACAAAAAGGAGACTGCGAAGACGTGCAATCCAATCTCAAGATCCATGGGACCGAATTTTATGGAACCGGGCAGCCAAACAGCTACGAAAACTCTTAAATGATCTTAGAGGTAATTTCTTTGAGCGGAAGTTGGCTTCCATGGATAATATCGTGGATGCCAACTATTCGCTCTGGAAATGCACTCGTTCCCTTAAGAGACAGCCCTTTAGGCAGGTGGCTGTTCGTCGTCCTGCAGGTGATCTTGCTAGGAATGAAGAAAAACAGGCCAATGCGTTTGCACGATACTTGTAGGAGATTCACACATTACGACTTCGCTACAATAGAGCAGATCAGAGAGACTAACGACAGTCTACAGACACCTCTGCAAATGTCGCTACACATTAGACCAGCCTGGGCTGAGGAGATCGCTGAGGTTATCAAATTCCTTCCGAAGAACAAGGCCACAGGCATCGAGTGGGTGTGACATGCCACGCTGAAAGCCCTGCCATCTAAGGCGATCCTCTACATAGCGTTGATTTTTAATGCTCTGCTGAGTATGCAATTCTTCCTAAAGCAATAGAAGATAGAAGCAATCCTGATGACCCATAAGCCTGGAAAACCGGAAGTTGACCCTGAGTCATATCGACCAATAAGCCTCCTCTGCTTCCTATCTAAGGTATGGTAGAAGCTTATTGACATCGTTTTGGTATAATCATCAGGGACCGCTGTATCTTACCAGATCATCAATTTGGCTTTCGGGTGGGACACAGCACTGTGGAGCAGGTTCACAGATTGGTGAAGCACATTCTACAAGCCTTTGATAACCTTGAATACTGCAATGCTGTTTTCATTGACAAGCAGCAAGCATTTGATGGGGTCTGACATGCTGGTCTCCTTAATAAAATTAAAATGCTTCTTCCAGCGCCTTACTACGGTATCCTACGCTCATACCTGGAAGGACGGAAGTTTATGGTCAGGGTCAGGAACACCTATTCGGTCCCACGCCTCATGAGAGCTGGAGTTCCACAGTGTAGTGTTCTTGGACCGCTGCTCTATTCGATGTACACAGCCGATCTACCCTGCCCTAGCGAAAATCATATGGAGGCTCCCACGAAGGCTCTTTTTGCGACCTACGTGGACGATATCGCAGTCCCCTACAGTTCCAAGTCAGGCTCTGAGGCAGCAGATGGACTCCAGTTGTATCTGGACATGCTGGTAGCTTGGTGCAGAAGGTGGCAATCTAGAGGTCAACCCGCAGAAGACTGCCAACCCCTGCTTCACCCTAAAAACACTATCCGACCATACCCCGTGTCTACAGCTAGAGGGAGTGACCCTGGAGCAGCCGTTTCAGGCAAAATATCTTGGCATCACACTGGATAAACGCCTCACGTTTGGCCCACACTTGAAAGCTATGGTCGAAAAGTTTGGCCTAAGGATACAACAATTGCGGTGGCTGGTCAATAGAAGAAGCACCATGTCGCTCAGAGCAAAAAGAGCAGTTTACGTACACTGTATAGCGTTGATCTGGCTATATGGTGTGCAGATTTGGGGCATCGCCGCCAAATCAAAGTATAAAAGCATCCAGGTACTGCAGACTCGAACCTTACGGCAAATAACGTGCTGTCCCACGTACGTGCGCGGCTCTATACTCCATCGAGACCTCAATCTGCATGCTGTACAGGAGCAGATCGGAAGGCACACTAGTAAATACAGTGATAGGCTGATCAGACACTGCAATACGCTCGCAAGAGGACTACTACCCTCCAGGCCTTTAAGGCGAGTAAAAAGACTGGGATTTGCCAAGACGGTTGGCCAACTCTGAGGCACTTCTCATCCAGACTATAAGTCCTCGTGCGAAATACATTAGGTTGGGCTCCACTTAAATTATGATAAATGTGTTTTTAATGTACCATATTTTGAATGTACGGGTTCAACGCGTACTATTTAATTTAAAAAAAAAATTTCAAGGAAAGCTGTTTTTTTATTTTTTATTTTTTTTATTTCGTAAATATGATGTATTTATTTACATTTTTTACAAATTTTTCTTAAACTAGTGAACTAATACCTATTTCATTGGCAGCTTAAATTAATTACATGTAACATTACATGACTATACAAAAGTAGTCAATAAGAATTAAAATTTAACAGTTGTGCATTTAAATTTAAATTTTAACTTAAAAATATATGTTAAGACTCTGTCTGAAAGATCCTCTGGGTGGCATCGTTTTAGTCTTCTTATCCTAGATCTTAGCCTTTCACCAGTAATATGCCTGGCTAGTGCGTTCGGGTGGGAACTAAGCCCTTCCAAATATTTTTTGGCTTGTATTTGTAGCACGTCACAGACTTGTAACTTATATCAATTCGTTATTTTGTATTAAATGAAAGAGATCTCAATAAAAAGTAAAACATAACCCTCAGACGTTTTTCCTATTGCTATAATATATGTATTAGAAATTTTTTTCATTTGGAGCCAATATTATCAAAGTACGAGTTTTGAATAGAACTTTTAAGGTAAATTCTTTAATTTATTACAATATAATTCACGTTTAATTAAGCACAGCTGCCAGGTCAATTTGTGTTCGGTTACGAGCAGCTATGCTTGCTGCGTGATGTAATAAACGCACATTATTCCTTTAAGAAATTTATATAATTAGACCTTGTTTCAATAGACCTTTAATATATATGACAATGCAGGACATCCAACCAAGTTTTTTTTTAATATGTGAGATTGTTTTTCCATTGAAGCAGACACCATGTTTTTGATGTGAAACATCGGTTATCTTTGCATTATCGTTCTTTGTAAACAAATGAAATCTAATGAAAACAACAAAAAGAGGAAGGGCACGCGCTTTTGTTTTTTTTTTTTTATTTAAGAAATAACTAAATAAATAATTGAAATTGATTTAAATTGCATTTATACCCATTTGTTGCTCTAGATATATCGAAAAATCGAAGTTGAATAATGCTAATTCTACCTTTACTACCAGGCAAACAGCTAAACTGCAAGTGTCCCATGTGAAAAGTCAAAGACACACACACACACCTTAAAACGTATTTTATTTGCTAACACAACCGAAAATTTGTATTATGTAAATATTGTGTGTGTATGAGATTATATTGGTTTCTTATTGTGTGTATCTCCAGCAATATTTATGTATGATTTTGCGTTGTGATCAAGCCTTCTTTTTTTCTGGCCGCCTGGTATTTTCATTTCATTCATATAAAACGGCAAACTTTGTGCCCACTCTTGTATGAGATGCGTTCAAAGAGTATACTCTAAAAGTACGTGTTAAACAGGAAGTATACGTTTGTAGGTTGCAAGCAACTCACAAACCCAAACACAAACACAAAAATGAAGAAGAAGAAGAAGCATAGCAGAAAGAACCAGAAAACGTACGAAACTTTTTTTGGGCTTGTGCTGACAGTGACTTGGCATAATAAGCAAGTTATATATTGAATATGTTTCACATCAATAGCACGTGAGTGCTAAAGGACACTCACAAAATGTTTTTTTTTTTTTAGCAGCTTCAGATTTCTTCTACATTTCAGCCATTTCGAATACAATTAAGGACTACGATGTCTGCTTTTTTTTTTGCCAAATACGAAGCACACGTGCATCTGTCTGAACCCGTTTTAAAAATTTCGAAAATTGCATGTAGCAAAGAACTCCGCATAGCAGTCAAGTTCTCCCAAAATTTTGTAGCGCTTTACAAAAATGAATTTAAAGCTGTTTTTTTGAGATACTTCATATTAAAAGAGAGCACTTCACATTAGCACTCACTTTATTTTGTACAGTTTAAATGTGCCAACAGATAATACTAACCACAATTATCAGATTCCATCATTACTTGGAACACTTCGGAAAATGGGTTTTTGGCACAAAAAGTTGTTGAATCGCTTCGATGAGTAAGTTCTAAAGTTGTAAATGCCAGATTAGTGTTATGTTTACATTGCCAATACAAAACTACCACGGAAAACCATAAACATTTTGTGAGGTTTATTTTCACTTTGTTGCTGTCTGTATTTCTTTTTCAACACTGTTACAATACATCAGCTATAAAGCAGTTTGGTAGTACAACAATATTTCAGCATTGCAACAAACCACTCGAATCCATTTGAAACGAACGCATATTTGGAGAACGGAATAATCGAGATGGGCGGCGCGAATGGAATTGAAGTTGATTTTGGCAGGCAAGTCGCAACAATATGTAAGTGATTGATTCAACAAAAAGCTAACCATGCCGCTTATCTCAACTTCTGCTCACCGGATCTCAGTTCATCTACGACTCCTTCCGTGCAAATCAAAATGTCAGTTACACAGCAAATTGCCAGCAATGAAACTAACGTGGGATGAAAGTGCACACGTTCACAAATGAAAATAGTCAATTCAGACAGAAAGTGACAGACAGAAACGTAAAATGACATTCACATTGTGAGGAGTCCCGAGAGAGTGAATGACTGACTGACTGACGACTGACAGAGGTCGAAAATAGGCCTGCCCAACGCAGTATTGTTTCTGTACATGTTCACATACGAAGGCGGCTTTCTGTTGATTGGATTTTCGATTTTGAATTTTGGGGTTATCAGCATCATCATCCAGCTCATTATCATCACAATAATCAACGTCATCGGCACTGTGGTTAAGTGTAGTTAGTTTTGCAAAATAGAGGCAGAGAAATTCGGGATTTTCTGTAGCCAATTACAAATTTGTAATATGGTTATACACACGCACACACACACACGCATATATACACATATACACATGCACATGGTGCTCACATCAATGCTGTGCTTGTGCTCGTGTTCATTTTCATGTTCATCACCAGGCAGTCATGATAGTCATTACTATTGTTTTTTTCATTTCTTTTTTATTTTTGGGTCTACCGAACAGCGAACCTTTTCACATCCGGTTATCCTTTCGGTCAGTGGTCATTTTGAGTTTGAATATCATCACTCAAGCGAGCAGCAAACTGCCGTTAATGTGATCTCCCCTTGGATTTGGACTTTGTTTGTTTTAGCTACTTTTCTTTACCAGATTGGAAGTTCTGCCAGTCACTTCAAATTTTTGCAAGAATTCGTTCTCAATGCAAATTCACCTCAACTAAAATCAAGCAGCAAAAAATATGTATTTCTCATTTTCCCATTTAAGTTATCAACTGTCTGTGTTAAAAGAGTTGGAAAAAAACAAGCAAAAAATCCTCTTTGTGATGAAGTTTTTAACGGATGCTCTGGCGTATTCATATATTCATCAATCAATTTGTCTCAAATTAATATCAACATATCAACAACAATAATATAGAATATAAGAAAAATTACAATATATCAAAGTGTGTGTGTGATTTTTGAAAGTCCTTTCTTTCAACTCATTGTTATTCAGGCATTTCCATTTTGCATCGCAACATTTTACACTCGATTGCCATTCATATTTCACGTCACGTTACGTTATGTTGCGTACGATACGAAATTAGTGTTGACACGTGTCATGCAACATTTCGCTTTCGTCGACGAAGTCCACTGAAATGGTAGTTGCTTTCTTTTCAGTCTTTGTGTGCGCAAATGGAAACTTTTCTTGTCATTTTTCATTGAAATTTCATTAGGCAAATGTGTCTCCAAATTATACATTTCTATATAAATACAGACACAACCGACACACGGCAGTTTATGAAACATGAGTTTTTTAAATGGTTTTGTCGACATTATGTGGTTATCAGAGCCTCGTGGGCAGTATACAAGGTGTGGCACAAAGGGAACTACAGTACAATTTTACGCCTACAATATCAATCACTTTTCGCTGATCGCCTCAAACGAGTAGAGTTAGCCGCAGTTAACTTTTACTAAAGAGTAATCTTACGTGGAACAACGGAAATATTCAATGTAAGCTGAAATATGAGGCACTTATAATAATAATAAAATAATGATAATAATAAGAAAGGTGCAAATGCGACAAATCAAAATTCAAAATTCTCCCACACTTTCGAGAGATGAACAGAGCGTTGAAGAAATTGACAAATTACCATTTGGCATTTGCAGATGCAAGACAAAATAACAAGTCCACACGGACATACATGGAAGAGAGATGCAGGAGAATAGAGCAAGGAAACTACTAGTGAGAAAGAGACTGAATATTATTGCAGCGATTTAGACATTGCACTAGACAACTTTTCCAAATATGCGGTTGGGAAAGGGAACACAATTGGGAGTGGAAGAAACAAGGCAATAGAGTAAGTTTGTTTGAGAGAGAAAAGAGAGAAAGATAGAGAGACAGAGGTAGTTTACAGAGTTATATTGTAAAATTTCATACGTCATAACTGAAAGCACAATGAAGCCAGGTGACGCCAGGTAGCAACCAAAAAGACAAAACACCATCGGAGTGAGTCCAGATAGCAGCAGCAGGGAATGACAAAGAACGACTACATTCAAAGGCACAAATAATAAAACAGCAAAAGTTAATTCTGAATGAATACGAATGAAAATAACTTTTGACTCAAGTTGTGCTGAGCCCAGTTCATCTGAGTTGAGCTTGAAGAGGTTTTCAAGTTTTAGCCAAATGACACCGTAACTAAAACTTGAACCTGCAACCTAAAACTAAAAAGTCAAAATAAATGAAAACGTGCATGAGTTTTAGCAGGGGAAAAGAGGGGTAGAGAAAGGTGAAAGAAGGATAAAAATTTGTTGTCGTTAGCACTTGTGGCAATGATTTGATATTAAGTAATGTTATATGCATGGGTGGTATACAAGTACGATAATGCTACCAAGTTGTGGTATAAGAGTTATTTCTTAACAGACACTTACAAAATAGTGGTTTAAAATAGTTCTTTAGAATATATGCACAAATTAACGATTTAAATAATAGCACAAAATTACTAATTAGAGTAATTTTTTAAAATGACTATAAATAAGAGCGCAAATTAAAGTTTAAAATACAAATTTAAAATTGTCGTTTTAAGTAATAGGTTAATCATCATAGCACAAAAATATATAAAGGTTTGAAACAGTTTAATAATAAATATCCAAATATATTTAACAAAGGTGTATATTTGTACAAACTTTTTTTGTTGCTATGCTTGAGTATCACGCTTGACTGAGTTAACCGATCGACCACGACTGATGAAAGTTTTTGTGTACGAGTAAGTTTCATCCGTTAACTAGAAGTCAGGAAATTCCATCATTTTTTTTTTATATGAAATCAATATTTTAATTATTATTTTCATCAGTTTGCCTTTGAAAAGTATGTCGAATTTGAAATCAAAAGTCTGTCAAAAAAAATTAATAAAAAAAGTTTAACTGAAAGAGTGAAGAAAGGGAGGACGGTGAGAACGAAAACACGCGGTGCCTGGATACATACACCATTCGCAGAGCATGCCAAGAGACAGGATCGCGCCGGGTACCCTCTAGAGCAGCGGTCTCCAAACTTCTTGACCTCACAGACCAGTAGATTCATAATTAAAATCCCGCGGACCACTAATACGATTTTTTAAGTGTTAAATATATTTATAAAATGTGATCTAAGAACACATATACTGTACCTACATGGTTAATAAAATGAAACTATTAATTGTAACCAAATTATGAATTAATAAACAAAATAAACAAAAACTTCAAAAACAAAACAATTAAAAAAATGGTTTAAGTATATCAAACGTTTAGCCTTGTACATTCCTAGTGTGATGGATGTTCCTGCTTGCTTCAAATAAGTTTATGGATATTTGGATACAATGTTGTTACTGCAAAATGGACAAGTGCATTTATTGCAAGCCGAGATCGGTACCGTGTTTTGATAGCTGTGACAGCCATCACATAAATAAATTGTGGGAAACTGAATCAGAATTTTCATCGCCTCTTCACTAAGAAAATCTTGTTATGTATTGAATTATGTTTCAATGAATCTTAAAACATAACTTAACGTGATGAGAAAGTTATTCCACATTTTTCTGGGGACCAGCAAAATTTTCTCGTGGACCACTAGTGGTCCGCGGACCACCACTTTGGCGACCGCTGTTCTAGTATATAATAAAATGACATATATGGCAAATCATATTATTCAACACTTACGGCTAGCGACATCTGTAGACATATGTATATAAATAGGCCAAGACATTTTCTTTACCCTAATTTTATGTCTAAACTACATAACCGATTTTGATGAAAATATACTATTCGACAGGTTTTCATTTGCAGATGTGCATAATATACTTTTTAATAAAATTCGTTAGGAATTGTGGGCGTAAAAACAGTTAAAATTTATCATCAACACAACTATAAGAAACTATATGTAAGTGATTTGTGTTTTAAAAGGATCGATCTTCCTGTTTTTTCCATTCTGTTATCTACTGTTCCTATCTGTTCGCTAATAAGACGTTCTCTGTACGTTTTGCTTTCGTTGTTTGCAGGAGATGCGTTCAAATTTACATTTATAAATGCTACTCAACTGTTTTGTGTTGTCGCTCTAGTGATTGAATTGGCGTACATTAATAATATATGATATATGAGCAGAGTCGAAGATATAAAATACTGGTTAGGCTATATGTTACTTTAGAAGAAGAGAATAAAATGAGTATGAAAACATAATGTGAGGTTTTATAAACATTTTATAAAATAAAATAAGATCATATCAAACGCTAGGCGAGAGAAATAATATGAAATATGATGATGATGATGTACTATATATTTTTTTTGTATGGTTTAACAAAGACAAAACCCAAATCTCTAAACTAATATAGTAACTTTTCAAGATATTCATTTTCTGACTATATAGCTACGATTAGCACAACTCTAGTTGTCGTTGTAGTAGTTGTACTCGTATTTATTATTGCAGCTTTCATTCAGATCACTTCCGGCTCTGTAAGGCATTGAGGTTGGCACTGAAGTTGTTGCTGTTGCATTTCTCTTCTGCTCTTCGTCATAGTTTGAGAGCCAATTGAGTGACGTTATTCTCATAGGACAGACTTGGTGATAACGTATGAAATATACTGCCGTGATCCACGACATAAGCATGCTTCAAGCGCACATATGTCAACGCATCGATGGGCATCTTTTGATTCTTTGGATTTTTACAAAATTCCCTCAAAGCGGCGTTGTGTATGAATAATTGGATCTGTCGTCGACAGCAGTATAACAACAGATCGACAAGGCGGACCATTGGCAAATTGGCCCAGAGAGAGAAATAGAGTGATTCTGCATAAAAGATCTTACATATCAAACATTGTGATTGCGCGTGACCCCACTATTGCCAATACATAATAGTATGCTGCAAAATTATAAGTGAAACTAATCAGTCTATCGATCTCGATTTTTGGCACTCTACCGGTTGCGCGTTCGCTTGCAAGCTCTGCCATTATCCCTGTTTCTTTCTTCTCACTCAGCCTCCAACACAATCACTGCTCTTGGCTTGCTGCCAATTCTTTTGTTTGTCATTAGATTTATATCGCTCGCTCGTCTTATATAATTCGCTTTTGCTAATTTGATACAAGGCGCGCCACTTTGTGTAGATTGCAGTTTTCGTCGTCGTCGTCGTTGACGTTGACATCAGCATCAGCACCACTTCCAGTGCCAGTGTCAGTGCCAGCGAAAATAATACTTTATACCATCCCTTTTAGTTCTTTTAGCTGTTTGCTCAGCATCGGCTTGTCTGACGTGCCCTGTGTGCTCTTTTAACTGTGTGGGTGCGTCAGTCGATTTTTGCTTCTTCTGGTAGTTGTTTTGCGTTTTGTAGTAGCGGCTCGAGTGTGTTTTATTTTTAGTGCCAAGGCCTATTGAATAACAGTAACGGTTTTAATGTGTCTCACTTGTTGTTTTATGTTTCTGTGTTTATTTTTGTATTTCTGTTTTGTACTTTGTGTTTTGTTGGACAAAGTTTTGTTGGTCTCTTACACTCACCCACACAAGTATACACTGAAATGTATACAAATGCATAATGTCACACAATCCATTATTTCATTTTGCCTCATCCCAGAATCGTTCCACAAAAAATGCACCATTTTATTTTACCACTTCGCCACAAGGCACGACATTATGTATATATGTGTTTGTGTGTGGGTATTGGTACAGGTATGCGCTGTCGCGTCTTGCATTCACATCAAGGTTGCAAATTGCATGCGAAATGAGCTTTCAGTTGAGATTTTTCTTGCTAAAGAACGATAGAGCAGGCAAGCAAATGGAAAGCAAAGCCAAAAGAAAACTTAACCACATGAAGGCATCATAGGTTATGTACAATATGTGTATGTGTGTTTTGTGTGTGTGTGTGAATTTGTAAACATACATTCACATATTTACATATATTGCCTTAGTCCTTTGAGTACTCTGCTGCTTCAAGTTGCACTTTAAGAACTTTTATAGACCCTAAACTCAGAGTGTCGCTGGTTGTATTGTCACTTTTATAAGAAAAATAGGGTTAAAATTATAGGAAAAAAAGCCTGGAAAATTCTTTATAAAAAAAACTGGAAAAGTATATTATATAATGGAATTAGATTATAGTAGAATAGGAGAAAAGTCTAAGAAAAGTCTTATGGAAAAAATCGTAGAACAAAGTCATAGGCAAAAGTCATACGCAAACAAGATTTCAATTATTTGTTTGTTTATTTATTTTTGAAGTGAAAAATTCCTTAGGAGGGTTGAACGTTTTCTGCAGAGCAAAATGAGAATAAGAAATCAAAATGATTTTTCTGTATTTGTACCGAATTATTGTGTTAAGCTTATGTTGAGTCCCATATTTCTGTTGTCCGGTCAATTATTATAAGTAATGATTAAGAGAAAAACAGCAAAACAAAAAGCGTGCACCACCGTACACGTGATAGAAGTAAAACTTTTAAATAAATAACTAATAAGAAAGATTTAGTGTGAGAGACAGAGAAGTAGAGCGAATGGTTGCTATTATATTTGTTCTTTTTAAAATTAATTTCATGAACTTTTCCAGGGACCGTAACTATTATAAGTTTTATTTCAAAGAACCATTTTTAATTATTATTTTTCAAATTTTATTTTTATTAAGTAAATATAACAATTATTTTTGATTTTTATTTTATTAATCAATAATACAAATTAATTAAACATTTTATTTTAAAAATAAATAAATAAAAGTTACTTTAGATTTTTATTTTAAAATTCACAAATAATAGTTATTTTGTGATTTTTTTCTAATTAATCATGAAAATAAAAATCAATATATGTATTGCTAATTTTAAATTATTATTAATTTTGTTGATTATTTCATCAGATTTAATTTTATAAAAAGTATTTTTATAAGTCCGGCAAAATAAGTTTTAATGCTGAAAATGCCTTTCGGGACACTATGTACAACTTTAGCCAATTGCAAAAAGTGGGGATAAGTGGTTTTGGGTCGTAAGCTCCTATTTCAGTAATAGCCTTTATGACATCATCATTGCTATTTTCGTCTTTATCGTTGTCAGAAGCCACATCAATGGACTTGTAATCTCAACAGTATTTATTGGTTGATTGTTTGGGCTGTACGCAAACACTGAGAGTGACGACGACGACACCTCAGAGTACTGGGATTCTTTACCCTGAATAATAAGCAACGAAACATATTAGGATATAGATTTACAATGAATATGTACATATATAAAATTACGTTTTTTAAATTAGTAACAGTCAAATTCAACATTCGCTGTTCATTTAAAATTAACAATACATATATTGATTTTTATTTTCATGATTAATTAGATAAAATTCACATAATAATTATTAATATGAATTTTAAAATAAAAATTGAAAATAATTATTATTTTTGATTTTTAAAATAAAAATTTAAAATAATTTCTAAAAATGTTTAATAAAATAAAAATCAAAAATAATTTTTACCTTTAATTCTTATACAAATAAATTGAAAATATAAATTTATGCGCTATTTTGATAGCCCATTGAATAAGCAATAATTTTGATATACATCTTATATATGTACGACGATTCCATCATAATGATTTTTTTAGTTAAAAATCCACCCCATACGTTATTTTTGGTCCGTGATATTTTTACATGCTTTATAAATGCTTCACCTGTATGTTTGTAATTTGTAACCAAATCTTTGAACGAGATTTTCACCCACTTTAAAACGTCCGATTAAACTGAAACTTGGCTCACCTATCAAGGACCGATGACAATACAATAATTTAACAACTTTGTCCCTATAATCTAATCAGAATCTTCAGGATTAAATGAAAATGACTAATTTTACTAGCGCCTGAACTAATGTAGTTTATAGTTCGGTTTGCTATTGAAGCGTGTTTTTTTTTAGTTTTTGTAAACTATACAGAAGTGTCACAGAAAACTTTTTCTCCTCAATTCCGCCCGAACACCGATTTTAACTGTCACAGAAAACTCTTTCGGTGGGATTTAAAACCTCCACAGTTTTGTTGGGATAATTGGTTATGTTCACTTACAAGAACAGCTTTTTAAATAAAACCAATGATACGAATGGATAGATTATTATTTTTCAAAGTAATAGTAATAATAATAAATTGTTTATTTAATTAATTTACCTTTTTACAAACCGTGTAGTAAAACGTCTTTAGTAGGCAAGCCCAATAGAGTATAGAGATGCAAACTCGTTTTAAATTGAATGCAAAATTTTTCGAAGATTTGGTTTTATCGAATAGATCAATAAATTGTGTTGTATATTGGAGTAATAAAATTAATAATAACTTTGTTATGTTTAAATGTTAATAATCGCGTATTTTCTTTGCATTTAAAATAAAAGTTCATTCAAAACTTGTTTCAAGTTGGCATGTTGCCAAAAGTATAAATCGGAATCGTAATGCGAAGTTGAGAAGAGGAAGAAATTTATGAGAAGAAAAAGGGGATTTTAAAATTTAAGAACACTTTTTGTGTTCTTAAAAATATTTATAGATAAATGATTTTTTGCAGAGGAAAACATTGAACAGCGCAACAAGACAACATTTTCGAAAAAATTCATTGTTTATGTAAACAAATAAACATTGAAATGTGAATGTCACAGGATATCATTGAATTAACGCACATAGGAGTTGTAGCGTATGTTGTTAAATTTGGAGCGAGGAACATTTCAAAATATTTTCTTCTACAATTTTAAAAGTACAATTGTAATAATTTCATTTCGTAAAATTTCAATTGGTAATTTAATGGCAGATTAATTTTACCGTTTTTTTGTCAAAAATATTAATAATAATATTAATAATAAATTTTAGGAGAATGTTTACATGTGCTGACAGCCCTATTACGTCAAGCAAAATGCTCAGTTGAAGCGGGTTGGATATTGGATAAAAATGTTTCGAACATATGAAAACTCTCGAAGTTCTGTGACACGCGGAGCAACAATTTGTTGGTACACTGTCCGTTTGTTGCGTAGGGTCAGATTGCTCTTTTTGTTTAGGAGCCAGTATAGTTTCGCTACCTTGTGTCGGCTGCTCTAAAACACCCTGGTTATGTGCGCTTGGAAAGATAGTCCAATACTAGTCCCAAGTCACCGCAGCAATGTACAGTGGACGGCAGGCTTCTCTTAAGAGTGAAGCACACGTTTTAACACTTTGTCGAATTAATTTTATTTTCCACCTTCTGGTCCACTCACCAAAAAGCAATGCATTATTCGGTCATATCCAGGAACCTTGTTATTGTTTAGGCGTTGCATGGTGCAGGCCACCTCGTTGGCAGTGAATGGGCGGATGGGAAGGTCCATTTGCAGTTGTAAACCCAGCACAACGGTTGCCGTTTCGCGCATCGTGTGGCTTTCCAAAGCGAAAAAAGGGCATCAGCACTGGTACCTATAGACTGCAGCCGGATGTCGAAATACTGAGCCCTGTGAATCCTTAGCGCATTAGGCAACTGGTAAGCGGTTCTACGCCAGTTAGCTTTGTCGACAGGATGGAGAGACTTAATATATTTTTTCCGCAGCCTGCGTTTAGTCTTCAGGAGTTGAGTCAGCTCCGGTGAAAATGTATAGGAGGCATTATCATATCTAGTTGGCCGGGATATCAATTGGCGAGCCTCGGCAGCTGCCTCATACACCTTATACGAGAACATGGCCACGCCTCGTCGATTTCTGTACCAGAGTGCAATTCCTTCACAGGGGAAATATAAGTGTTTAGGCGATTTGCAAAATTGGCGATACTAGTCCTACGGTCGACAATCCTCTCCATGGTTGGGAAGTGCGTCGCTGTTGTGTCAAGCATGATGATAAGAGGTAGGTGGCGGGAGCTGAGATACACACGTTTCTCTATTCGCAGTTTCCACTAGGGGACCCCTCGGTAGAGGACCCCTCGGAAAAGTGCTGGCAACTGGGATGGCGTCTTTGAGGAATCATCCTCTGCCAGCACTTGCGATCAGAGGCGTACAAAGTCTGCCAATTCTTTGCCTCTTTTGTTGCTTCTAAGGTCACCCCAGGTCCCATGCTTTGCCTTCCCGTCGCCGCCAATCAGATCTTCGCTTAAACTTATCCAGCAATGCCCCGTAATCATCGCTACATCAGCTGAATCCGGGTGGACAATAGATGGCACACAACTCAATATTGCCCGAGGCTATGGAGGCGTGAAGCGCAGCGGTGGGGAAGTGCTGAATTTCGGATCGGCTTCGGATGAGTATGGCAGTGCCCCACTTGCCATGCGTGGAGTTTGGGTAATTAGCCAGATACGAACAGTAGCCGAAAAGTATGGGAGTGGCTACCCCATTGAGCCGAGTCTCACTCATGAGTATCACGTCCATGTTGTTTGTTTGCGCAAAGCACTCTAACTCACGCATTTTCACTGAAACGCCGTTGGCGTTCCAGATCATAACCTTTAGAGATTTCATTTCGAGATACGCGCGTTTGGGTTTGCATTAAAATCATTTGCTTATGCGTATCCATGTGTGCCTTGATCGACACGATCGAATGAGTTGGCCGGGCTAACTTGGGAAGGTTTGCAACAGGTATAGGCTCCATCGCTGTGTGTGTATGTGCCTGGTGTTGCAGAGCATATTGTTTTTCTGCAGTTTTCGCCACAGTGCTGCTAGCAATTTTGGCATATGATTTGCTGTGCATGGTTTCCTTCTGGTGGCTGCTCGGCATTAGCTGCTGCTTGCTAGGTACTTTTGTTTGCTTTTTAGGTGCCCTGTTTTTACTCTTGACTACATCAGAGTAACAGGTCTCAGGAGTGGGCAGACTTGACGTCGGTGGCGGATTGGCGGATTGGCGGTTGGCCCCTGTCGTTGCTCAGCTGAAGCGACAGTCGGTGTACGATTAGTGTAGGCGTTTGCCATGTTGGGATTACCCTTTGTCCTCTTGACATAACGCTGGTATGATTCACAGTCTTTATAGTTGGCTGGATGGTCCAAACCTCAGTTTGGACAGGTGGCTTTTGCCGACGAAAACCTGACACAGTTTTCTAACCAGTGACTATCACCACACACCAAGCACTGGGGAGGTTGACGACAATAGTTAGTTGTATGGCCAAATTGCTGCAGCGGCGCCACTGTGTTATATCGCCTTTTTTCGCACTTCCTCAATAACAACTCGTCGGGCAGCAAGACTCCTGATCCGGTGCAAACAATTAATGGTTCTTGCCAAACTTAAGTTAACAAAAAAAAAGGTTCATCGGCTCTTTGGTTTCGATTAAGAGGACAATGAACATGCAGGACACTGTGACCAAGCTCGTTGAACGCGATTTTGATTTGGCTCTCAGGCGTAGAGTGATAATCCCTTGATCACTATTTTATATGGCCGACCTTCGGCGAGCTGGTAGGTGAAATAGTCTACACCTTTCTCATTGAACAGCCTTTGGATAGCTTTAAATGTTTCGCTGTCCTTGAGAGAGCCAATGGCTTGGTTGTGCTAAGTGTTATTTTTGTTTTTGCTGGGAGCAACAGTTTCGCTCGAGCTTGCGCTCGTTAATTGATTATTGTTGTTATTTTGGATGAGTAGAGATGCAGCATTTTGCTCGATAAGTTTGTGTGTGTTGTTGGTATTGCTGCATAGAATAGCAGCGGTGTCGCTTGAGCTTGCGCTCATTGTTGGTTTGCTCGTATTTGTAACACTGCTAAACATTGTTATTGTTCTTTGTACCGCATTTAATAACGGCACTTTGCTCAATGATAAAGCTGTGGTTGGTATTGTTTTTCTTTTGTATAGATGCCGGCACGAGGCCACAGCATGCACGGTAAGCTTGAGTTGTATTGTTCACGACCAGAGCATAAAGCAGAGACGCGAAAACACAGGAAAAAGAAAATAACTGTTTTAACAAAGCTTACGCTTATCAGCACCACGTGTATATTTATTTGCAATATGAATTGATTAAATGATTTAACTAATTAGGACCACACTGCCCCCAAATGTCCGCCAATTGGCTAAAGGGACTTATTAAATTTTTCTATAAGAACTTCGCGAATAAACAGCGTAGTGAGGAAGATAATCGAACATACACAGAGTGCGCACCTCATTTTCGTCCGCTCACTTTCACTGCTTAGTCGCAACTCACTGTCGGTTAATACGCCTTCTATTTGATAGATTTGAAAGTCATGTCTTCTTCGTTCCGTGTTCAAATTATTACTGGTTTTATTTTCCCTTTCTTCTGCTATTTATACGTGTCTATATATATTTCGTACTCTTAATTTTTTTTTATTTTTTTTCATTCGAATATTTGAATCTTTCGACTTTGTACAGTTTGAGCAGCACTGCCGCCAAACTTAATTCTCAAATGCTGCTTTGTTTTTGTTTTATTTGTATTTGCACAGTTTGAGAAGCATCTGAAAATGGAGTTGGTCTTAATATTTAGCGAGTTCAACGATTTTTTCGCACCAAAATTCGCAGTAGCCTTCCTAAGCCTATTATATATATTCCCCGAAATTTTCATCAAAGTCGGTCAAGCGGTTTCGGCGTCCATAACGGATAAACATACATACAGACAAACATACTTCCAATTTTATTGATATAGATAGGAGGAATTCATTTGCTATTTTCGTTAGTTCCTTGGCTTTTTATTTTCGTATGCTTCTGATTGATCAAGTTCTTATTCATCACAAACCAGATCAGTTTCGCTATCGAATACAGCGTAGTAAAGGACTCTCGCGTATTTTTTTTGTGACTGGGGAATCAAGTTTTTTTTTTTGTTACTTACTGAGAGCCGAATTTTAATTCATTGCTGTTCACCAAATAAGTGAGTTTTTATTAAATGCTTATTTTTGCGGTATATTTTATAAAGTGCTTTTGAAGATGAGACCTGGGCGTATTAATTGTGATAGTTTGCCGAAGAAAAGGGATCCGCAGAAAAGCGAAGAATGACTTAGTTAACAATGACTCCAACAAAAGTGAAATTTCACTCAGGTTTCGAAAAAAAATAAAAAAGAAAACAAAAGATACGTACACGTAGACTGGCTGTCAATAACCTCTGCGACTAGAAACTTCGATTTTAAAAAAGTTTTACACACAAAATATATTTCAAAAGAAAACAACGCAATTTTGATATGATTAATTTTTTTATATTAAGTAAAGACAAAAAGTGATCTAAAAATAATGTTTTGTAGCTTTGATGACGTCACTTACCTATTAAACTTATAGTAGCTTCCATGTTCAATAGTACTAAAGCGACTCAGTAAAGTCTAACGTTTGAAAACAGACATTAACAGAAATATTTTTGAATGAAAAATTAAATGAAGTAATTAAAAAAGAAAACAAAAAAGGTGCACCAGTCACTTTGGTAAGTAAAAGACACAAAGCAGAAGGCAATTATACTTATATTTTAGTATAAAACATATTTTTTTTACAATTTTTTTTAATTAATTTTAATTAATTAATTGAAAGGTTTAACTACACTAACAATGCCAGAATTCTCAACAAATAAAAATAAAATTTAACAAACTGCAAATTTAAAATTAAAAAAATTACTTCTTACTCTAGCCTTATTGAAATAACTGTAAATTATAACGGTTTCAAAGCTAAATTTTTATAAATGGAAAACCAATTACAAAATGAAATTAGAAAATTGTTCAACATCAATTTTTTTAGTGTTTAAAAATTCTTGACTAATTGACTAATGTTGAACAGGCACGAATGAAGTGTACGGGCGGAATTTTGCACAGTCACCAAGTAAACAGAATAGAACTATAAGAAACCGCAAACGTGCAAATCATAGTTATTGAAGGATGAATCAAAAACAACTATGATACAGCGAATACAAGAAAAGCCTAACAAGCAGCCATCATAAGTTGACGCTTATAGGCCCATCAGTCTCTTACCTGCCCTCGGCAAGATGCTGGAAAGGGTAATATTAAATCGAATCCTTCAGTTTACTACCGTGGTACACCTGATTCCTAAATGGCAGTTTGGATTCCATATAAGTCACGGTACTCCAAAGCGGATCCACCGTGTGTACAACTTCGCACTAGAAGCCATGGAACACAAAGAATACGCGTTGGCAATATTCATGGATATCCAGCAAGCTTTCGACAGAGTGTGACGCTGTGGTCTAAAATACAAGATGAAACGGTCGCTTACTGCACAGCTGTTTCACCTTGTAAGCAGTTACTTGAACAATAGGTCCTTCTGTGTGGTTGTTGATGGCACCAAATCTTCTAAAAGACAAACCTGCGCTGGAGTCCCACAAGGAAGCGTGCTAGGACCCACTCTCTATATCTTATATACAGCAGACATGCCGACACCTAACTCTATATCTTCTGTAGACAGGAACGACGTTCTCATATTCTCACTGATTAGAAGCCCTCACTAATCAATAATAGATCCTGCAATGGCGCTCCAGGAGTATGTACACAGTTTTGAGATGTGGGCCAAAAGGTGGAATATTGGCATAAATTTAAGCATATGTGCAACTGTCACATTTACTACTAGATCTGCGACTTGTCCAGCTATTTCAATGCTGGGTTCTCCAATCAAACACGAACGAGCTCACAAATACCTGGGAGTCTTATTAGACAGAAGGCTTACTTTTGGAAGACATACTACAATGGTAAAACAAACAGTGTCCAAAGCCAAGAAAATGGCGTGGCTACTTTTCCCCAAAAACATGCTTTCTCTAGTCAAGAAAATCGCTATTTATAAAATTATATTTGGCCTGATCTGGAAGTATGCGATGCAGGGCCACGGAATTGCCGCCAAAATCCACTTAAATAAAATAGGAGTGGTTCAAAGCAAAATATTAAGGGGAATTTGCAATGATACATGGTACATGCGTACGTGGGATATTGAAAGGGATTTAGCGGTCCCTAAAGTCGGTCACGTGCTTCAAATACAAGCCAAAAAATATTTGGAACGTCTAGTTCTCACCCGAATGAACTAGCTAGACGTCTTACGGGAGAAAGGCTCAGAGCTAGGATAGGAAGACTAAAACGATGCCACCCAGAGGATCTTCCTGACAGAGTACTCTCTTAACATATACTTTTAAGTTAAAATTTAAATTTAAATGCATAACTGTTAAATTGTAATTTTTATTGGCAACTTTTGTATAGTCAATAGTTTTTAACATATAACATATAATCAGCTTAAGCTTCCAATAAAATAGGTAGTAGTTCACTATTTTAAGAAAATTTTGTAAAAAGTGTAAATAAATACATAATGTTTACAAAAAAAAAAAACCAAAAAAAAGATATATAAATTGTAGTAGTAGTAATATACATGACATGAATGCATGTGTGTCTGAATGAGTTTGTTAAATGTACACAAATCAACATGCCGACAAATTTATTATCCCAAAGTTGATAGTGATCAAATATATAACCAAAATAGAGTCTGCGACAGCAACAAACAAGCGCACGCATACCTGCAAAGAAATACCTGTTATACGGCAAGCATGCTCAAGTGGCCAACATCTTCACAATTGAAACACACACATACATTCGTCAATTTTATACTTCTCCTTTTATGGGCTATGTAAAATTTTATTGATTTACTATTCAATTCAAAGTGCCCTGCCGAGCCAGTGTTTGTGTAAATTTGTACAGTTCTGTGTATGAGGCGAGGAAAATATATATTTTTGCTGCATAGCATGAGGCGCTAACAAACGTTTGCCTCTGCGCTCTTGACTACTGCTTGTGTGTATTTGTCTGTTTGTGTGTTTATGGGCGTATATCTGTGGTGTGACTGTGGCACGGTTTTGTCAACATATGGTTTTATTTGAGCATTGTTTTAGCATACATGCTGTAATTAAATGTATATATGAGTGTGTGTGTGCACTTTCAACTACAGGCGGCCCTTTATTTTAAATCCATCAATTTTGATATTACATGCAAACACAGCTTCTTCCATATTTTATGTTCTCAACTTTGGATTTACCTTTGCTTTACTTGATTTCTGCTCACCTCATTTTCATTTAAATAATGCTTTGTTTGTGGCTTAATAACAACACTCTCCTCTCAGCCTACCGGTTTGATAATAAAACGTTTCAAATTCAAAGCAAATCATAGCAACGATAACAATGATAGTTATTCGAAATATTTTAGTTGCCTTCTCTGGTTTGGATATACCACCAAATAGTTTGTATTACATACCTTTAGGCGCAGTCTTTAACTTTAAAAAACTTTTATATATTGTATAAAATAATATATTGAACCCATATACAAACCAGTTTTATTGCCTATATTTGAAAGATAGTTTTTTTGGGATAAAATTTTGCATAGGGCAACGCTCACATACCATATGGCAATAACAATAATAATAATACATCGTTCGGGTTGCCTCCCACATACAATTAAATGCTTTGCCTGAATGAATGATTGCGTCAGTTCGGTAGCCTAGTGGAAGTGTACTACGGTGGGCGGGAAAAAACAAAGATGCGCGTTTCACAAGAGGAGCTCATGAGTGCTAAGCACACACTCATTTATTTATTTATTCTTTCTTTTCATTTGTATATAAAGGGTAACTGTACCTGTAACTGTATGCGTTATTTTGGATAAGTGTGGTTAAACAAAAATAATGAAAGGAGTTTTCTTTAATGAATTCCAATTCAATAGATTCCACATAACAACAGAGTGATCCACAATTTCAACGCTTAAGTAATTATCGAAACAAAACACAAAACATTTTAATCTACAAAAAATATATATGTATACATATTAATCACGGACTTCAAGTAACAGTTATTGGTCAATTTTAAAACTAAAAAAATTATAGAGAAAGAGAAGTAGTACATAAATCGTGATCACATTAACTGCCGAAATCTGCCTTAATTTTCATTTTTAATTTATATGAAAAAAAAAAATTTTAAATAAAAATTATTTTAGATTTTTATTTTTTCACCCAAAAATAAAATTTATTGCATGAATTTTAATATTAAAATTTTTAAATAGCTTGTGGTCAATTGTGTTTACAAACATCTAATCAAGGCGTAAAGTTTGAAGTGTAGAAAAATAACCATTTTTTTTTGAGAAAAAAATAAAAATCGAAAATTTGTTATATTTTTAATTTTTTGGATATAACCCATAACCGTTACGATCCCTGATATTTGTTCCTTAAAAAAATCGTAAGCATTTAGTAAAATTAGTACATAGCTAAACTTATAGCAGTTATTTAAGAAACAATCTTGAATTCGATCACACCATAAACCTCTAATTTCTCTAGTAAGTTGGAAAATATTCATGTGAAAAGTACTTATTAGATTAGTACCTCTATAAGAATTTATTATCAATTAATAATTTATTTATTTATTTGTTAAAAAAAATGTTTTTACTTATATAAAAACATGCGGGGAGACAAAGACGATGTTGTTTCAAAATTTCAAAGAAATCGGTAGAGAACTTTCAGAGATTTGTCATTCCGAACAGACGAATATAACATTTTGATATACTAGTATATATATTATATAAATTTTAAAATAGAAAGAAGCTCGAATAAAATTCAAAACCCATATTTCTACTACTTTTCAACAATTTCTGATCATGAAACAGAAGAAGAGATAAAAGTAATAGGTATATGTAATCTGCACAGGCTAACATCTTGAGCTTCGTCTGCTTAGAAAATGGCTAGAAATGTGTCGTGTCAATTGTTGTGATGAGAGATAGAACTCTTTTTTCAAAGAGGTGGAGGCTCTGCTGTTCTAATGAAGGTAGCCATATAACACAAAAGGTATTAACCACTTTCTCTTGGGCGTGTATCCTTCCACTGGTCTGTGTTTTGTTGGCCCTTACATGTCGACTGGCGGCGTCTGGCTTCAATTATTTCCCTGCATAGTTACAACTAAAATCCTTTTACTGTGTCATGCTGTGGAAGCAGTGGTAGTAGTATGCAATTTTTATACTTCATTGTATAAAATTGACATTCGTTTATGGATTTTGAATAGCGAACACATAAAGCTTATTTCAATTTGCATCTACTTGTATTAAGAACGTCGTTCTCCACTTTATATTGGCCGGCACAAGCGAATTGTCGCGCCGATAGGCATTTTGTTGTATTTGCTTTTTGTCTCTGGCACTCATAGTTTATAAGGAACTCCACCTAGGTTCCGTTCGATGTATATATATATATATTTATTATTTATTGTCTGTTGATAAATAACACAGCTAACGGATTCCATTTCTCAGTCCTTTCATCTATTTTTTTTCTTGCTATTTGTCGTCTATTTCGAAAGCATTATCAACACAGTAGAATTTCTCTGACTGAGAAATTCTCTGACTGTAGTGAAAAGAGTCGCCGACCAACGGAATTAACAGCAATTTTCTTATGAATTTCTTGATATCCTCAAATACAAATAACACAAATTTGTTGATGGGAATGAGAACTTTACTCAGCGAGATGCGTTTGATGAGTAGTGCACGGCCATATTTTATACTTCGCATCGTTTTTTAAACTTCTGAAACACCGCTGAAACCAGTTAAAAAAATAAATGGGCACTACATTTGAATTCAGCTGTATGAAGCAATTTATAGTCCTTACTCATATTGCTTGTGTCATGCTGAAGTTCTTAAATGAAGGCAATTACATTATTTGACCATCATTGTATTATTCAACGATCTTGAATGAATCACCTCGGATATATTGCGATGTAATAAAAATACATAACAAACCATCCACGCAATAGCAGACGGGCGTGTTTTGTATAATTGGAATTTTCTATTTCGCTCTGCGCGTAAATGACTTCCTACTCCATTTAGCATGTCGTCGAGCTCAAATTTATAGTTATTCAAATGAAATACGCCACGTTTGTGCGCTTGGCTTGAATTATGAATTGTTTGTCTTAGGATAGATACCATCTAGAGCCAGCTGCTTATTGAGCTAGACAATATTTACATGCAATAAATTAAAATGATTAAAGACCGTGAATTAAAAATGCTCAATTTTAGGAACACTTCCCTTGTAAGCCACTTAAGCTGTGGGTGTGAGAATATTTTTCAGCTATAAATTCGAATCATCAATCTTTGTGAAAAAGTAAAAGCAAACGCGCTAAGAAAAGCCATACAAAGTAGCGTGGTTAAACACATTTGAAGCAGGGGTAAAAAAATCGCTTTAACTAAAAATATTACCTACATTTTGTGTGTCCATGTATATCTTTATATATAAAGATCTTCTATACGTGTGTATGTTACTGAACTCTGCCTAAACGGCTGTACCGATCTTGATCAAATTTTATGGGTGTGTTCAAGTGGATTTGAGAAAATGTTTTTTTAATTAATTTTTTTATTTATCAAGCCGAGCTCACTTGCAAAAACAAAGTATACGGAAACCTTACACGAATTGCGTTGTTGGTATATATGTAACGAGAAAATGAAGAGAGTATATGTAAAATATTATTTTCGTTTTTGTGATATACTCTTCATTCTACACATATGTTTTTTGTTTTGTTTTTGGACAGGACAACATCTGTCGGGTCAGCTAGTGTATATATATATATAAGTATACAATTCTAGTGGACGGATGCTTTCATACTATACTCCTCCTAAAAGACTGAATAGATTTTGATTAAATTTCTTGTGTGTGTTTGAGTGGGTCCCAAAATTATTTGGAATCAAATTTGGAACCGGCACATAGCGTCGTTGTCGAGTTTACATGCCGATTTTTCCCACTTTATTTTTACATTTTTTCCCAACCCATTTCAATGACATTATTTGCATTATTTGCATTATTTGCCATCTATATCACGCTTAATGTAGGGTATTACGGCAACATTAAAGTCCTATAAAAGAAATTTATTCACTCGTCGGCTTGTTTGCTTTGCCTTGCTTTGCTTTCATTTTTCTTACGCTTTTAACTTAAAACTTTGCTATCTATCTCTCCCTCGGCCTTCTCCTACTAGCGCAACACTCAGCCAGCGCTCATTTATTTTTTTTTTGGGCACGACGACCTGGAAACCTCGACACAGCCTACCGATGTGAGGTGATAAGGCGGCCTAAGTGTAACACCAAAGGTGGCGCTTATGAGGGCGACCTTGAATGAGAATGAGAATTACAGTGCGGACGCACAGTGGTCTATATAAATGCAAACAATTATAATGCAAATAAAAAGAATTTCGTTTGTTATTTAAAAACTGGCGGATGGCTCACTACTTGTTTGTCCGTTTCATTGTTTTTTATTTTTTCATTTCATTTTGTTTTTTTTTTACTCATTCCATTCGACTACTTCCATCATACCACCATTTGGTAGCCTTTTTCAAACACCCCTTTAGGTTGCGCGGCGTTACACTGAAACCCAAAGCGAAAGGACCCACGTGAGCCATAAAGTATGCTACCCTTTATTATTTTAAAAAGTAACAACAAAGCAATACAAAAAATAATAACTACAACAACAGGGAGTGACAACATTTACCAACCGAAACCCTTTTATTTATTTGTATTTCGCTTGTTGTTGTTGTTATTGTTGTATCTTACTCTTTTATATACTACACTCACTGTAAAAGATTTCTATATAACTTTATCTACAACTATATATCATGTAACTTGTTACTCACAATAATTAGAATCGGAGATAAATAAAGTGTCTAGATTTTTGATTAGTTCGCTGCGAAAACGTGATGTAGCCATGTATGTCTGTCCGTCTGTTTGTCTTTATATATACTTTTTGTAGCTAGAGAACTGAAAAGTTACACTGTTCGAATAACACCAATAGAAGGTAGACTTTTCAGAGTTTTAGTAGCGCCGCAGCTACAAAAGTTAGACGGTGCATATATTACTGAAATAGACATATATACATGCAAACCTGTTCCAATTACACGATTTTCGAATACGTAGAATAGTACATCTTCGACATAATGAAGGTGGTGTTAGCGATTTTCTTTTTTCTTTTTATTTCTTTTTATTTCGCTTGTGGCTTGCAGCAATTTTTCTTTCCACTGCTCCGTTTCATATTGTTACCCTTTTGCCCTATAGTGTGGCATGTGTGATGCTATACTCGTATATGTTTGTGTTTGTGTATGTTATTTTGAATGTGCCTCTGTGGGTCTGGGGAATTAGGCGCGGAGAGTTGTTTCATTAAAAAAAAATACCACCAAAATCATGCAATGCTTTTAGCTTGTTGCTGATGTTGTTGCTTTTAGTATTTCAAGGCGTCAGTGGTTGCCGTCAGTAAGGAGTAACGCAGTAAGAATAAAAATGTCCTTGGTTTTTGTTTAGCACGTATAACTTTAATTCACTTAAGAATTTAATACAGAACCCGAAAAAACAATAGAATAGGAATAGAGTTTTTTTTCCTTTTATAGTTGGTTGGTTAATTAATTATTACCAGAATTTATATCTCATCTGATATTTTACTATACCTTCGAAAAATTTACACATTCTATTCCAGGCTCATAACAATTTACTCCATCACCCTGATTCAAAAATTATTAATTTAATTTAATTAATAATTTAATTAATTCTTAATTACCAATATAACCCCAATTGTTTAATTTTGCCCCACCATATTTTCATAGTTCTACGCTTTCTCATAAATTCTTAATGGTACTCTACTAGCCCTAAATCCATTTTAGCACTATTAAGCCACAACTCATAACTTCTTCAACGCCCACCAATCCTTCAAACGCGATCTCATTCCGTTCATCGTCTAACAACTAATCAAGGGGTGGCGAATACAAATTGGCAATATATGCGTCTTCGTAGTTAAATGCAAATAAAATCCGGGAAGGATTCAAACTACGAGCACCGTTACAATAACGCTGGGAAACCGAAGAAGAATGTTTTTTTTATTCGTATATAATTCACAAAGCTTTTAGTATATAGTATATGTACGACTCTTACGGTTTTTATCTTAAAAGCTATGAGTTCATGAGGCTCGAATCAATTGTTCCAACTGGTTGTCGTTGTAGATTGATGAAGCAAATGATAAAAGAGTAAACGTAAACTGATTTTTCTAATTTGTAACTTTTACTATTTTCAATTCCTTTAAATTTTTTTATTTTTAATTTTACTTTTTTCGGCTGTTGACCTTAGACTACATGTGATAAACGGTTAGAAAAGCAAGAACAAATCACATTTGTTTGAGTCCTTGTTGGCATACTTTGTACTTCCTGTTGCGCTATGTTGTTATGTAAATAGACGAAACAAATGAACAAAGGAATAAAAGTTGAAATAAAGTCACCACCAAAGCCTTTGACCTTCTATGCTGCAGCTACCACGATGACGTTGGCGCCATAGGCAGTGCCACACGGCGAAAATAAGTTGGTGTTGAAGGTACTATTTCCCAGGCCTCAATTCGGCCCATCTAGACTTCTTAAATCGACGAGCTATTAATGGCTCCGCACATAAATATTCGGATATCCCTTCGGCGTCAAATAAGTGCTTAAAAGCCTTGGCATATAACAAAAGTCCCATTAATGGTTTAAGTGCCTATGCTTGCCTTCTGCCCATTGGCTTCTTCGCCTATTGTATTAAACGAATTATGGCTGAAAGCTTTTTCTAACTAACCTAACTTAGACAAATCTAACACAATATAACCTTACATAACCTTGTTTAAAGCTAAGCATAAGCCACGAACTTGTGTGTGCGAAATTCGAACAGATCAGTTCGTAGTTTGTAGTCGACCATCTTCGAACGGATCTGACGAACATGTTCGTCGTTTATGGCAACCTTTAAACATAGATCAAACTCTACATTTTGCTCAGTGTAAAGTGCGCATAAATGACTTGCCTCTCTTTGTCTTACATCAGCGCGACACATACATATAATATATGCATGTGATTGGCATTATTGCAACTGTGTATGTGTGTGTGTTTGTATGTTACTGCGTATTTGCATGCGTTGTAGTGTTTCCTTCTAATTATTTACATAGCACCAAAACAGACTCCTTTTTTGTTTTTTTGTTTGCATTGTTCTTATGCATTGTTAACATTTTCGCATTGTTTGTGATCGGTTGCTGCTTTCTCACTACCTTGCCAGTCTTGTTAATGCCTATTCCATGTTTTTCACAACAGCCAAACGCACACACCACTTCAAAAACAACAACAACATCAACAAGCATTAGCATTGACGAAGGACCTACCTACCGATCGACCGAGCGGGCAGTTCACCTAGCATTCGCCATGCTTCTGATTATAGGCATATATACGTCTTCTTCTTGTTTTTACATATTTTCTTTTTCATAATCTCCACCTCCATTTATCCTTCATTCATTTTGAAACAAAAACCAAAGAAAAGCGCCAACACTCACTCGCAATTAGCCAAGCAATTAATGCATTGTTCACCAGGCACCACAGCTAAGAAACAAATGCATTTGCATGCAACAGCCAGCCACCTAAATATAATAGGCATGCGGACAACTTTTTACAGTATCATTGTGGGTGTAGCATACATAGCAGCTGACAAAAATAGGCAAAAGTGCTGATTCTAACAAATGCAACGTCGGTTGCTGCAACCCGAAGGATGATGTGTGTGTGTGTACGGCAAAATGCCAAGTGCCACCGAACTGAGGCGAATTTGTATGACTTTCGTATGTCAAATTTCGCAGAAAGAGGTCTAGTACAATGAAAAATCGGAAGCACCTTGAAACAAGCAACAAAAACAAAATTAAGCCAACGCATATGTTGCGAATTGATGAACAACGGTGCGGGAGTTGTAGGTGGAAAGTTTGTTCGATGGCATGCTCTTTCGTTCTTACTGTGCTGTGCTTATGTCACGGATGTCTACTTCTTGTTCAATTTAGTTTGGTTTATTTTTTTTCGTTTTTTTTTTATTGGCTCCCTTGATGCTTTGCTCCAACACTCAACTTAAACATTCAATACTGGTATTAGCCCATTCTCATTCTCATTTTCGTTGGTGCAAATCAATTTCCTTTATAGATGCTTTGAAATATGTTCAGAACAGGATGTCAAAAGGCAAAAAACGACAACAGCTCCAATAATATAATGGAAAATGGTAATAATAACAGCAATAAAAAAATAAAAAAAATACTCTGTGATATAAAAAGTATCCTCGATTTTTTGGTTCATTTTTGAAAAAAAAATTTTTGTTTCTTACAAACGGTTGAGTAGGGAATACAGTAGAGGACCGGATAAGACGTTTCATTGGCTTTCTCAGTGACTGGCCGACCAGAGTAAGATGCACCTTTGACATCGAAAGTTCCGGAACGAATCGAGCAAACCACTCGTGGGTCCGCAGTTCACTCACAGCAGCCTCACCGTAATCAGCACAACAGTCTCGGGTGTTGCAGCGGTTTTACCTTCTTTATAGTAAAAAAATCATCACATTGCGTATTTCTCATATATTTCACTCATTTTCAACTCTATATAACTTTTTACATGTTGCCACCTCTGAAACACGTGACACAATCTGATTAGTGTGCACAATATATGGGCAACAACACCATCTATTGTGAAAAAAGCGTATACTTTTTATATCGCCTAATATGTAAAGGTGGCATGATCAATCAATGTCAAGGCTTTTTGTTGTTATTTATTTTATTTCTATGTATATATATTTGTATATATAAATATATATATATATATATATATATATATTTTTTTTTTAAATATATAATATATTTATTTATTTAAAATAATTATTATCTAGTTTCCTACTACCTTCAGTGGCAGCCTAACTTAATTTTATATAAAAGAAAAAGAAAAAATAATGTAAACCTAAGGACTTACAAACAACTTAAAATGAATAATACCTATTTACATATTTACAATTACTTAATTACATATAGAAAATTTACTGAATTTGACAGTAGTAACTTATGAGAGGACCCTCGTAGGAAGATCCTGTGGGTGACACTTTTTGAGTCTTCTCTTTCTGGCTCTCGAAGTTAGCCATCTCGCGAGTGTATTTGGGTGAGAACCAAGACGCTCTAGATATTTTCCCGCTTGTGCCTGGATAACATCGCCGACTTTAGGAACCCTGAGACCCTTTTCGATATCCCTTGCACGCATGTACCACTGAGCATTGCAAATTTTTCTAAGCGTTTTAGCTTGAACAATTCTGATTTTATTCATATGCGACTGCTAAGTCTAAGCTATGCCGTGTACTTGCAGCGTGTACTTCCACATGGGGCTTAAAATTGTCTTGTATATTGTTGTCTTGTTATCCAAGGAGAGCTTGCTCTTGGGGGACAACAGCCACGACATTTTTCCAGCTTTTGCTAGCACGGGCCGCTGAACCATTGTTACATGTCTTAGAAATGTAAGTCTCCTGTCCAGTATGTATGCGCAGGCTTGTGCTTCAGAATAGAGCCTAGCAACGATATGACAGGGCAAGACAATGGCCGTGTGGCATACGTAACACTGGCACATTTACTGGATTTGATGCCTATGTTCCAGTCTAGAGCCCACTTCTCAAAATATCACACGTATTGCTGTAAAGACTCCGTGGCAACTTTTATACTAGGACTTTTGGTTAGCACTGCAGTGTCGTCCGTGTAAGTTGCTATGAGTGCGTTTTCCTCATCCACTCGTGTGACTACTCTTGATTTAGGCATGTCTGCTGTATAAATCGTATACACCGTAGGGCCTAATACGCTGCCTTGAGATACACCAGCGCAGATTGGTCTTCTTGTCGATTTCTCACCATCGATTAGAACACGAAAGCTTCTGTCCATTAAAATGCTCCTGACGAGTTGGAACAGCTGAGGGTTAAGTAGGTTCTTCAGCTTGCTGAGAAGGCCTTCATGCCATACCCTATCAAAGGCTTGCTGGATGTCCAAGAAAACTGCTACTGCGTACATTTTAAGTTCCATTGCATCCAAAGCGAATTTAACCACACGGTGCAGCTGCTCCGGGGTGCCGGGATTTTTCCTAAAACCAAACTGCCACTTTGGGATTTTTATATTTAGAACCTCGAACCCACTATCGGAGAAGTTACGCTCAATAATTTGTTTAGGTATATAAAGGTGTATAGCTTTCAACACCAATCTGAAAGGTTTATTTCCCTTGAGCTGTTGATGCCAAAACTCACCGTTATGCTTCGTTAGCATATTTACCACATCTCTAAAACATTCGGCATTCTTAGTATATATATGTTTTATACGAAGAGAAACGAGATGCACTTGAAATGGGCAGTCTTTTACCAGAGGTTCAGTGGTGACTACACTACTTTTGGTATTATATTCATTCACATACATTGGAGTAGAGCATATCTAGCCTGTAGTTGTTGCTGTAGTGTTGTCGCTATGCAATTACTGATATTGCTATACAGTTCAGAGTGCTTTAAGCTGGCTTTCTGTAGTTCTTCGGTAAGACTAGCGCGAAGTACAGCCGGTGATGCACCAGCTACTTGTCTCATCTTCTCGTGCTTCAGCAACTTAGGTTTAAGCCGTGAATGAGAAGTTTCCTCGTCTTCCATCTTAAAAAGTTTTTGTAGCCTCTATAGCGGTCGCTGGTGGCGCGAGGGCTTTAGTCTTGTTTAAAGGGAAAATTTCACAAATTCTCAAAACACACTCTTGTTTTGTCTTTTTGTCAAACCGGTTTCAATACTACTATGAGCGGTGTCTAAAAATAGAACTAATGCACGAAACACAACCGTCCGTATCGAGTGCAAGAACTGAACGAGCTAATTATTCACAAACGAAGTTTTTAGTACAATTTTTAATTTTATAAATTAAAATTTTTACTTCACTTGACAGTTGTCGAATGTGGGGGCAAAACTAACCTACACTTCTGTGTTCGCTATATAATGCAGTTCTTGAAAGTAATTAGCTAGTTTTTCAGGGGGGAACTTGTATAGCTTTCCTGTACGCTGTGCCATTTAATTGCAGTATCATTGCCCAGAGGGTTTTGCTATCATTAATGTTGCGAATGTTACTGCGATTCTCGCCTTGCGCATTCACACTCTGTGAACCACGGCTGTTTGAAACTCGATATGAGCCCAGGCTGCATAAATTTTGCTACTTCAACAATACAGTTTGATAGGCTGTCTATGTCAGGGTGTTCAGTCTGAGTAAGTTGTGCTCTAAATTATCGTGGTACCGATTTGATTAGCAGGTATTGGGGAGTCGGCTGCAAGACTCACTGTCACTATTAGTGACATATGGTCCGAAAAAATTTTGCTCTCTATTTTCATATCTATAAGGTGGTCATGCCAGCTTCCATTTATTAGACAGAAGAATGGTGGAGCACGTCTGGCCCCTTACAAATGTGTATTCACCATCTATATCGCTGGCTCTATTATTTTGCGTCCCTGTCTGTCGGTCTTTGGATCTTTTGCCGCTCTACAGTGTCTTGTGGATGCACTTGTAATATCGACCATCCTTCTATTTGCTTGCATATTTCCAAGTCTCGCGTTCAGGTCCTCTAGGATCATGATGTTTTCTGTATTAATTTCCAAGAGGAAGTCCAGTAACGCTTCGAAATCTGCTGTTCATTTGCTGCAATTAAGGTAGGTAGGAACGATGTAAAGTTTTTCTGTGTCGAAGGTTATTTCTACCATCGGGGTGTTTGTAGCTCTTATATGTATGATGTGGGCTAAGGTTCTTACTTATTCCATACAATGTCCTACCACTAGCCCGGACTCTATCAGCAGTTCTAGTGGGTGGGAGCCATACTGAACTGTGCGTTAGGAAATATGTTTCGAATTGTTTCATATTCCTAGAAATTTCTAGAAACGTTTCATACAGAAAGAAGACTTCGTGCGTATTTATATATGCGAAAAGTCTCTATAAATGCGTTTGTTCCCTAAGCCAGTGACATTATAGTCTAACATTTTTACAGAGAGCACTGACCTGCTAGTTTTTATAGAGATTTGGGTATTTAATTGGATACTTTTGTTTGTGTGTAATGTGCCGAGCGTTCTGCATTTAGTTTTACTTAGTTTTTTGAATTAGCCTTCTCTATTAAGCGGTCGTAATTTAATGTTTCCTGGTTGATATCTGCGAAAGTTTTTTTCAGTACCTGGAGCCATTCGTTACCCACTTTTATTGATTCATTTTTTACTATGATTTTGTGCTTTGGGTCAATTGTCCTTTTTTATTTGAAGCAAGGCTCTTTTTCCAAGTAAATTTTTGAACCGGCCAGTTTGCTCGCGTTTTTCAAGATTTCGTTCGATTTCTCCTCTGACGCCATTTCCGCAACAATCGTTCTTGCATTCGAACGGGTTGCTATGGTCCTTGCCGGCATTTTGGTTCCTATATGTTCAATTTTTCACGACATATATTCGCGACCGCCGCTCTATGGTCCTCTCCTATAGGTACGCCTCTGAAGATGCAATTTTTCATTTTTGCATGTGTAATCAGTAGGTGAATCTGTGCTTGCTCTTTCTGTCAGTCAAGTTTTAGTTTTCCCAGTTCTATCTTGAGTTGTCTGTTTTCTTCCTTTATTATATCCATCTGCGTAACTATGACCGCCAGCTTGTCATCTACTCCTCTAACATCCTCCTTAGTTGCCAGTTTGCTTAGTTTTTCGTTCATATTTTGCTATATTTTTGTTATATTCTCTCTAGATTTTGAAGTTTTCGTTCTAATCTTTTTCTTCGCTGTTGTTGATCGCAACAAGAATGTCAGACGGACTGCCGTAAAAGGGGAAAATAATGAATTCTTATCATTCAATTATAAAACCACAAGAAAGACATAATAAAAACAAAAATCAGAGACACTGTCTTCTTTCTTTGATTTTTTTGTTCAAAGTTTTTTATTTGGAAGGTTTTTTATTTCGAGAATATTAAGCAAATTGTGTGGAGTTTTCTTTAATTTATGAAATCATTCTTTAACAAACGAAATCGAGCCATAGCTCCCTTGTATTTTGCCTATATTCAAAAAAAGTAGAGATGTGGAAGTTTGACTGTACGAGAAATACGCACAGTCCGCAAAGTTCGAGTCTCAATTGCGTAAAGCAAATTTGATCACCCTTACTTTGTGTTGTGTTCTTCCCTCTCCTTTCCTTGTGATCAGCAATGAAGAAAAAAACAAATGGTCTAGACTTTGTTGTTGCGTGAGCGTAGCAAAAAAGGGGAATTTTTATTCCCTCACGCGCCCCACTTCACAACACAATCACCAAGTCAATTTTCGATTGTCGTACCAAATTTATCAGAGGTCAGGCCCCGAGCGCGTGTTTCGTTGTTGAGTTCAAGTTTGCGTGCACGCAAAAAGTATACGTATTCACGCAGGCATATATTTTTTCTTTGTCTTCCCTTATGTTCGGCAAATAAGGAAAAAACAAATGTCACACGCTTTGTTGTTGGGCCGTCAAAGGCAAATTTTATTTCTTTATCTTTCCTGTATTGGCAGTAGGGCAGCTGGTTTGAAATCATTTTCGCATGGGACACTTGTAGTAGCTTGCTGTTTTTTCTGTTTGCCTGGTACTAAAGGTAGAATTAGCTGTATTCAATTTCGATTTTTGGACATACCTAGCGCAAAATATGCATTTTAAATCAAATTTATTGATCAAATTATTTATTTCTTTACTAACTAACTCCTTTCACGCTAATTCGCGCCAAGAATTCGCGTTCAGTAATTAGCAGAATGACGTTGCTACACGCGGCCTGCGCTGCTACTTCGATGATAATAGCAGACAAATAACATAAGCCAATGTCTTCTTATTATTAGAAAAAAGCTTAAAAAGCTCGTGAGAGAAATGTGAACTCTATATGAATTAATACTCTTTGGCTTATCCCCTCTGAGTCTGCCAAGCGACTTCTTCATGAATTCCGTTTCACTTTTTTTTGACTCGCTAGAGAAGTTTCACTGCAAAAACAAAAAAGTTTGTCATCCGGACAATTTTAAATACGTGTGACTTTTCATGGTTGTGTTTCAATATTGTCCCGTTATAGGTCCCGTTACATTTTGTTTTATGTGTTTTAATTACTTTACTCCAGTAGTGCAAAACACTCAGACAATTTTGCTTAACTACTCGATTCGACCATATGTCTAACGTCAACCCATTATTTTATTCATGTCAACTGCTTGCAAATGGGCGTATATATAATTTATTTCTTTTTCCCCTCTCGCTCGCTTACCTTGCCCCTTTTTGCAATTTATTGCTTATACCATATACTGGGATGAGCGTCCCAGTGTGCGATTCTTTGCAACGAAAAAGCAAAAAATGAAATATATCCAAATTAAATACGCCAAAATGTGTAGAACTTTTGTGAAATGTTCGCAAACTAAGTCAAAGTTAAAAATAAATAATAATCTCAGTCTAAATTTAACTGCAAAGAAGGTGCAGAAAGTGTAAAGCAGCTCAAGAAAGTCGAAGTTTTCAGTCAATAAAAGCGTGAAAAGATATATATTTCGCTGAGCCAAAAAAGTAAATTCAAGGGAATTGAAGAAGCTTAACAAATAATAATAATAAATATTAATAAAGCGGCTTATTTTACAAATAAAAAAATTATTAGAAAGAAACGACGAAAAGAAATTTTTGCCGATCACTTTTCCTTGCCGTCTGCCGTCACATTTAACCAATTTGTCTACAGATGAAGTCAACGCTCTAACCTTGTTGTCTACCAACTGGGCCCTTTTGTGAATATTTTTGTGCATTTGTGACGGCTTCATTAAACTGCCCGTCAACAGCAGTGACAGCATCAACCGACTTCAACTAAGACCAGAATGCCTGTCAATCTCCAGCCAACAAGCAACAACATTTTGACCAACTCAATTTCTGTTATTTAGGCTTGATTGCTTTTTTCTACTTTCTGTTTTACTTTTATCGTTGGTGTAATGGTTCCTAATTATCCTTAATTAGTTGTAAAATGTTAAAGTGAAAGTATTTTTCGGTTGCTAAGCAAGGATTAGTTAAACGGGAAATTGAGGTCCTAAAAAGGCAAGTTGTCGTTTTTGCGTCTAATGGGGTGTGGCTACAGATGGGAGTATGGAAATTGAAGCGCTTTTCAGTTGCTAAAATGGTAGTACAAATAAATACACATACACTGACAAGGCGTATCCTTACGTGCCAAGGGAGATGCATCGAATTTGGAACGAACTTGACGATGAACCAAAATAAGTAAATGCAAGTAAGTGAGAATAAGTGAAGTGATGAAAAGCGAAGAGAGAGTTTTGAAGAGGAGTGGTGTGTTGAAAAGAAGCTTAGCCATCCCATAGTAATAAACGTAGGCCCAAAATGAATACACTTACAGTTCCTCCTTGTACCAACGCCATGATAAATTATTACACACTCACGTATCCAACTGAGTGACCAACCAACCCTTACTCGCTACAATTTATACTCAGTCAGTGCTGATCAAAACAAAATCTCTATTTCTAAACACAACGCAATATAAAAACAAGAATATACAAAACAAATATACTTATTTAATAAATAAATAAATAATCTAATAAATAATTAGAATAAAATTAAGCAATACACTTTATAATTTATTTTTTAATGTTATTAATATTTTTTTTTAAATTTGTACATAAATTAAATTGAAATATTTTTGATCAAAATGAGCTGCAACACAACGCACCAACGACGAATGTAACGGGGCTGTTGTTATTGTTTTTGTTATCTTTGCTTTTGTTGTTGTTTTGAAATTTAATTGAAATATTATAAACGAAAAGTTTTTGTAAAAGTTCATAGTCCACTAAAAGGGTTGCTAGTTATTGTTCAACTGGCTTCACACAACAAAATGTGGTGTATTTGACTGAAAGAGTCACCAACAACAACAAAAACATTAACAAGTTGCAAATGAGTTACTAAATGTGACAAAGATAGGAGAGAGATAGAGAAAGAAACGTGTAAGTGCAGAAAAAACGAAAATTAACTGTTGAGTGAGAGCGAGTGTCCCAATTGAGATTCCCATTACAGCAAAGTTGTGTGTTTAACCTTTTTTATTTGTTGCGCATCCACACTGATGCAGTTGTGTGCGTTCCAGCGTTTTGCTAGTACCTAGCCCTTCTGTACTATTTGCATTTATTTTAAAATATATATGAAGAAAGAAAAATAAATTGTAAAAGAGTTTTCTGGAGCAACTTAGTTTCTTTATGGCTTTCCTTTATTTCTTTTTCCTTTATTCCAGAGGACTGTTTTTATTCGGGTTTGGATCAGTAATGCTAAATCACAATTGTTTTATAGAGAAGTTGCTATTAGAATGATTCGATTCTATCATCTTAGTAATTTTGTCGCCTTGTTGTTTTCTTCCGAAACATTCGACTTAATTATGCCTAATACTAATGGTTGGCAAGGTCGATTAAAGTATGAAAATGTTCATCAGCTGTGGCATATGTAAATTAATAATTAAATACATTTTATTTATTAAATAAAGACTTAGGGTTACTGCACGATGTGCTTTACAAATTAATTAATATTAAATTTTATTTATTTAGTTTTTTACAACACGATGTGCTTTACATTCTGTAACTAATTATCAACTATGCAACTCTAAACTTAGCTTAGCTTAGGCAAGAAAGTTTTTAGAAGCAAGGACGAAATGAGATAATTAAAGATTACTGTTGTTACCAGAGAGAACATATTCATATAGAGGTTACCAAAGAGTATTAATTCATATAGAGTTCACATTTCTCTCTTAAAAAAATTGCCGGAGAGACTTTTAAGAAACGATTGGCTTATGTTAAATTTTCAGCAGTTGTACAGATTTCTTATGTGGCGTAAAATATGCTGTTGGTTTGCTTAAGCTAAACAAGCAAATGGACGGACTGCCGTAAAAGGTGAATATATTGAATGATAAGAAAATTATAAAAACACAAGAAAGACATAATAAAAAGAAAACCCAGAGACACTGTCTTCTTTCTTTGATTTTTTTAAGCAAATGGTGTTGATTTTTCTTTAATTTATGAAATAGTTCTTTAACAAATGAAAATTTATTCGTTATTATTATAATTATTTATTACTTATTCATTAAAAGTCCCACCAAAACCAATACAAGTAGGTGGTGGGAATTGCAATAACAAAAATCATGTTCCTCATTCATAAAAAGACGCGTCAAACCTATACATGTTCCTTTTTTGCTATCATTCCCACAACAATATCAATACAATCAAAATAAAAATTGGTGACGGCAACTAAAATAACCAAAACAAAGGTGATATACAGAAATTCCTTTTCACGCTAATTCGCGCCAAGAATTCGCGTTCAGTCAGTAGCAAAATGACGTTGCTAAACTGCGGCCTGTGCTGCTACTTCGATGTTAATAGTAGACAAATAACATAAGCCAATGTCTTCTTATTATTTCAAAAAAGCTCAAAAAGCTCGTGAGAATGTGAACTCTATATGAATCTATATGAATACTCTTTGCTATATGAATTAATACTCTTTGCATTAGAGTCTGTTACCTGCCGGCTATTAACATTGAACTTACAGACGAACTGACATTAGACACATGCAGGCATATTGATACGAGATCAGTTGTGTTTTTGGTAATACAAAATGAAATATATAATAATATATATGATCGCGGAGAGCTTGGTTTTCTGTGTAGACCATTTCGCTGTTTTAATCCTCAGAATGTGTCACCACGCCTAAAATACTTAGAAAATCAAGAAATCTGGCTTTGTACCGCTCCTTCCAATTATTAAACTCAACACCGGCGGAAAAATTGAATTGTGTAATATTTTAAAGATTGTTATTTGTTTATAGCGCTTGATAACAAGCGACAAAATATCTTTATTGTTTGAGGTCTACATTGCAACTGAATTTCTTATGTTTAAAGTCGGTCTTTATATAGTCTATGCTTATGTTAAAAGAGTGCATGTGTATGTGTGTGTCTTATGCAGATGCACGAATGCTTCTAAGCTATTTTCAAGTGGTCAGCATTGTTTCATGTTCATCATCATCATCAAATGACCGTTCTATGTATTATTTATTTGACGTTTAACATTGTGGGATCATCATTAGGCATATTCCATGTTGTGTCGTTTGTGTTTGAATACACTGAAAAACATTCCTGGCACATACATACTACACCTCCCTTTTTATTTGAATGGATTTATATGAATCCATTCACTAAGTGTTATTATTACAATTTTGTTTTTACTTTTTAAAAAAAAAATTTTTTTCTTAAATTTCCTGTGTATATATATTATTATTAATTAATTAGAATATATATACATTCTATGTATTCATATATATATTTTTTTAATTATGATTTTGTGTCTTATATTTTATCTTATTTCTTTAATCTGTCCATGTGTACAGTCAATGTTTTTGTGTCAGAGATTGCGAAATTGTTTTTGTCGTCGATATTTGTTATTCTATATGGGCCATTATATCTTTCGCCTAATTTATGTCCTGATGGGTTATTTACAAAAACTAAATCCCCTATATTTAATGTTATTTTATTTGTGTTCTTATCATATAATTTTTTTATTTATATTCCTGTGCTTATCTATCATGTATTTTGCTCGTTGTAGAGCTTTTCGTAGTCTAAATTTTACTTCTTTGCTATAATCATCTATGTTGTACAGGGGATCTACAGTATCTTCTTGAAGGAAGTCGTACACCGTTGGGATTTTTCCGAATATTAATTCGAATAGGCAGTAATCATGTACTGTCGAAGGTGTTGTATTGTAGCAGTACGTGTAGTACTTTAGCCATTTATCCCAATCGTCTCGTTCACTTGAAATATAATTTCTAAAGTATTCATTGAACGTTCTGTGGTTTCGCTCCACAGTTCCTAGCGTTTGGTGGTGATATGCCGTTGATGTACTCTGTTCTATGTTTAAGAGTTTAAATAGTTCTGTTAAAATTTGATTTTTGTACTCGGTGTCCATGTCTGTAATTACTTTCCTAATGGGTCCATATGTGAGTATGCAATTTTCGAATATTGCCTTTGTAATCACTTTAGTATTTTTGCTTGGTACAGGTATTGTGATTAAATATTTTGTTAGATCACAAATTATTGTAGCAGCATATTCATTGACATTTTCAGTCCTCGGTAATCATCCAATCGTATCTATCTGAACTATATTAAATGCTTTTTGTGGTGTTGGGGTGATAATCATTGGCTGTCTAGTATGTGTCAATGTTTTGTTATACTTACATTTCTGGCAAGACGACGTAATTTCTGATGACAGAAGTCCTATTTTTCCAGTAAAATTGTTGGCTTATTTTGCTAAAAGTTCTTCGGATCCCTGAGTTACCTCCAAAAATCGGGTCATCATGAAATTTGTTTACAATTTTTGTCTTTTCATCGTCACTGAGTATTTTACTCAGACTAGGGAGAAGTGCAAGTACATGCAAGTTCTATGTGCTTTCTTTTATTTGCTATATTTTTTAATTCATTTATTTGGACGTCTTTGAACAGTTTATCATCTAGTGGTAACTGGAATCTTTTAATTGCAATGGTGCCAGCTATATTTTCAAGCTTGAACAACAATGTCGATTTTGTTAATAGTGCTTATTAACTTCTTCCCTAGTTTTATTCTTATCAAATCTAAATTTGTAAAAATTTTTGCATTTTTTTCATCCATTTTGGCGCCTCGTATACATAAATATAGCTTCTTATTTGACGATTCTAAGGGATCTTTAGTCTTTTTATTGACTTTACTTTTGTGTGTTTGGGGTGTAGTCGTTACTTTGAAGATATTTTTTGACTCTTTTTCTATGTTTTTAATATCTTCAAATCCTATGCGTGAAAATGCATCAGCTGCATAGTTGTCTCTGCCTCTCAGATACCCTACAGTAAAATCGTATTCTTCTAAATCGAGTCTCATCCTTGTGAGTTTTGGATGAGGATGGATTTTTCATTGTAAAGAGGTATGATAATGGACGATGGTCGCTTCGTACTAGAAATTTTTTGCCATAAATATATGGTCGAAAGTATTTTATTGCCCAGTGCATTGCGGCTAACTCTTGTTCTACTGTTGCCTTATTGCTTTCACCTTTTGTGAAAAATTTTGAAGCGTAAGCAATTGGGAGTTGCATACCGTCGTACTCTTGACTTAGTACTGCTCCGCAAGCGTATTTACTTGCATCTGAGGTTATGCAAAATTGCTTTTTATAATCGGGATATTGCAGAATTTGTGGGCTTAGAAGTGCATTTTTGAGATAGTTAAATGCTTCTTCACATTCTCTTGTCCATTCGTAATTAACATTTTGTTTACATAGCCTTGTTAAAAAGCGTGAGTGCTCCGCGAAATTAGGAATAAAGCGTCTATAATAGTTGCAAAGTGCAACAAATCATTTGGTCGCATCGGCATTTGTTGGTGTCAGATAGTCAAGTATAATTTTGAATTTACTCTCATCCGGCACTTCGTGACTGAAAAAGCATTTATCTGGATGGAGTTTTAAATTGTATTTTCTGCACTTTTCAAAAACATCGGATAGGTTATCTATGTTATATGCTATCATATGTTTTTCATAACAGCCTAATACTACTAAGCCATCCATATAGAGAAATGCTTAGTTTGGAGTTAAGCCTGTGAATGCTATTTTCATCATTCGTTGAAATGAATTTGGGGTTATTTTCAGACCATACGGTAGACGTTTTAAAAACGAAATTAACCTTTTTCTGTTGAGAATAAGGTGATGTCTCTGGATTGTTCATCAAGTTCTATTTGATAAAAACCTCACGTTAAGTCAAGGCATGAGAAGTATTTTGATCTGCCTAATTGGTCAAGGATATCGTTGATTCTTGGCAATGGGAATTTGTCTGCAATTAATTTTTTGTTAATTCCACGATAATCTACTACTAGTCTCCATCGCTTTTCGTTGTTGTTTTTTAACGATTTTTTGGGTACCAATAGTATAGGGCTATTATATTCTGAAGCGCTGGGTTCTATAACATCGTCTTTCATACATTTTCCACTTGCTTAGTTATCTCGGTTTTATGGGCATGCGGTATTGTAAAATTTTTAATATAGGTTGGCTCATCCGGTTTTAAGCGTAATTTTTGCTTATAAAAATTGTCGACAGTTATTGGTTCTGTCTCGAGAGCAAATACATCTATATATTTTTTACATAGATTTCTTAGTTTTGCTTTGGCAAAGCTTGGAAAGTCTTTGAACAATTTATTAATTTTTTCATTCGGTTGTAACATTATTATGTCATAGTCGTTTAGACTTCCTGTGGTGACTTTGGGGTTGGGAATGTAAATTTTGTTGTTTGTGGTATTAACTATTCGCACGTATGCGCATCCACCTGTTTCAATTTTTTTGCAATAAACGTTCCATTTTGAATTTCTTGGTGAGGTATTAATATATCTTTTTCAGTCGAATTGACTGTTATTTGTCTAATTACTTCAGTTCTTGGAGGGAGTGATATTGAGTGTGTTCTTAACGAATTTCTCATTCGGGATTCATTAGTATTCGGAAAATTATCTGGTTTTACTATCAGCCAATCTTAATATTTTTGGTAATCAAGAATGCAGGTATATTTTTTGAAAAAGTCTAGACATAGTATTCCGTCGGATGGAATTGTGAAGTTGTCATGTAAAACATGAAGGCCATGTGTTATTAGTAAGTTTCTTACTTTACATTCCTAATGTGTATATACCATCACCTACGCCGGTAAGGTTTATATTTATTAGTGAATTTATTTTTAAGTTTTTTACCTGTCCTCATTGTATGAGTGATATATCCGCACCAGTGTCAATCAAAAATGTTGACATTTTGTTATTATTTTGTTATTAATTATTTATACGCTGATAATTAAAATTTTTTTTGTTTGTAATTTATTGAATATTATTTATTAAATAATATTATTTATTAAATATTTTGTAACTATCGCTCTTTCTTTGGATATGTTAATGGGAAGAAGATCGTTGTGTCTCTTTTTTGTTCTCGGTACATATCGTGTACCTTTCCACTTGTCACTTTGGGGTAATACATTTTGTTAGTTTCAGTCCCATTTTTACTTCAAATTATTTTATTTGGATTTTTTTTATATATATATTTTTTAACATTCATTTAAAAAAAATACTTTGTTTAATTTTTTGCTTTAGGAAAGTGGACGGGTTTATGGGTTCAGTTAAATAAGGCAGAATTTCTGCAGAATTTATTTTTATTTATAAGGTTGTTGGCCTTATCGCTTGAGCAAAGCAAACCGGAAGGATCGACATGTAATATTTAAATTTTTTATATATTTTTTTTAAATTTAATTTTTCTGTTATTTTTAGAACAACTTCAATTAAATTGTATATACAAAAATTAACAAAACAACATAAATAATAAGTGGGGATATAGTATAGTGTATTAAAAGCATCTATTACGGAGGTCGGCAGGGTGCGATATTCTCAGCCGTTTCGCCTCTTTATATATTTTTTGGCCTGACAATTTATCACATCGCCAATTTTCGGTATTTTTAAGTCGTAATATTTAAAAGATTGTTATTTGTTTATAGCGCTTGATAACAAGCGACAAAATATGTTTATTGTTTGAATTGTAGATTACAACTGAATTTTTATGTTTAAAGTCGGTTTTTATATAGTCTATGCTTATGTTAAAAGAGTGCATTTCGGGGCACATACATACTACTGTTTGTAGAGTCGCTTATGCGTAACATCCACGAATCTGCGAGTACCATCCCCGGCCGCTATGAGAGAGCCCACATTCCTAAGCGGAACCTGCAAACTTTTTGGTTAGCGGAGGTTGCCAACATTGTTCGTGAAAAGAGGAAGCTCAGAGAACTATGGCACCGTACCATAAGAGAGTAAACAACACTACTGACAGAGTCAGGAAACACACCTATCAACGAATTTCTTTCTGAGACTGAGCCAGAGAGTGCCGAGCATAATCTCTGGAGTGCGCCCAAGTGGTTCCTGGTACAGATCAGGTGAGCCACAAGAATTCGCCCACCATCTTGAAGCCACCTTATCTCCCTTTAAGTTTTGCCCGCCTGACGACAAAAAGGATAATCAGCTTGCCTGCAATACTCTCCAAGGTTTTCGAAAGATTATTTCTGGTTAGAGATCTCCCGTTGCTAGTCGTAGGTCACCTGATCCTACGGAAACCCAGAGCAGGGGCACCGAGCTGTACAAAAAAGTCTCAACGCCTTTCAAAATGGTGAGTATTGCTGTGCCACTTTCCTAGATGTTCAACAAGCATTCGATAGAATCTGCCACCTTGGCAGAAATAACAAGAAAATATTACCGGTACTATACTTCCTGGCTCTACAATAAAATCGATATACACGGTGGACCTACCGATCTTAAGACATGAGAAATTTTCTAAAGCAACATATGCGGATGACACACCTTCATCCTGAACAACATGACATTCCCTGCCGTTCTTATGTAACGGCGACGCCATTCCATTAAGCGCCACGTTAAGTACCTGGAACCCGACCACCTCACGACCAAGATAAAGCAATTTGACCTGAAACTTCGAACAATGAGTTGGCTCTTTAGATCAAACTCGAAGATCAACCTACGAAACAATTTTTTACTGCACAAAGACATACTGGTACTGGATTGACGGTACACAGTCTAGGGTCACTGCATGCAATTCAAACCCGGAAATTCTTTAGAGGTTTTAGTCCAATCTCCTGCGGAGGATCGTAGGTGCACAGTGATACTTCCAGAACGCTGTTATCCATCGAGACTTGAAGTCAAGCACAGCAACAGCCACCTCATTAGGCTTACATGGTCCTCCTGCCAATCACCTACCAATCAATCTGCTGCAGGGCAGGCAAACGCGACGCCTGGAAGAGCTACACCGCCTAGATCTTCCATTCTACATCATGGATGAGTGATCAAGTCATCCAAGCTTATTACTGTCCATGTAATTTTTAAACATGATAACATACGATGGATATCATCTGACGATAGTAGCCTAATTTGCTACTATGAAATGAAAAAATTAAATAAAAATTCTTTCTACTAATTGAGAATGAATCTCAACTTGAAGTTCTATTCGCAGTGCAGCTTTACAGCGCTCCTGAAGGATGTTATTCTTTGTAGTCTTCCAATGCTCTTTACTATTACTCCATTGGCTCTTCTCTATATTTACGTTCTCGTTCTTCTCCATATTGATTATATTACCTATGGAGGTGGACCATATAGCCCAATCGGAAAATCGTCCGTGTAATGCGACACTAGCTTCAACTTTTTGAACTCATCGTCGCAATTGTACTTTTTTGGTGTTTGTGTATATGTGTGTCAAAGCGTAGACAAACGGTGAAGACAACAATAACAAAGAAGCATGCGTAATTTACTGAAGGAAATTCATTACTGTGAAATTTATAGCGGTTAAGTGTTGTGTGGCAAGTGTATAAAACGTCATCGTCGGCGTCATCGTCATCATCGTCCCCACAAACAAGAATGATGACTAGTAGGTTCATGATCATTACGATTACCATTATCATCACCATAAGCATTAGTAGTAGTAGTAATAATAGCATTAGTTGTAGTGTTAGACGCATTGTTGTAACATATGTGCTGATAAATTCCCGGTCTAATTTTTCGGCCGAATTCAATAATATTCATCACCTTTAGGAGCGATTCAGTTAGTCCAGCGCTTCTCTATCATTTCGATAAATTTCTTGAAGAGCGATTTATCTTTGGCCTCAAAATCGACATTTGTTTCGGCGATCACCTCCTCATTCTCTTTCAGGTGACCACTTTTTTAAGTCTGCGAATAAGTAACGGTCACTGGTCTCAAAATTGTTGTTATTTTATCAGCTTATTCGAATGAAACAAAAGAAAAAAATTGCTCGGTGAAACCATTAATATGCACGTTATACACCTCAGCTTATTGACCCAGATGTAGACATTCACATAGCTCCATTTACAGACCGAGCCATGACGATGTACTCTCACGAAACACATAGCTTGGCCTTGGCATCTTAGTGAACAGCACACAGTGGTAATCGGGAAATCGGTATCATCGCAAACTCGAAAAAGAAGTTGCGCAACAACTTACAATTCAAAGACAGCGCACTACATTTTTCTCTAATAAATATAAACACAGGACTATCACGCAGACATTTCTGAGTTGTTTTATTCAAAATTACAATTTGCATTACTTTCTATTGTACTGCCTTCTTATCGTGATTACATTAACGTGGCTGCTGCGGCACATTATGAGTCGAACATGAGCCCGAAGGGTCCCAACCTGGATAATTGCTCATCGAATTGACCCAGTTAGTAATTGCATTAGTACGGACGACATCGGAGTTTAGCAAAACCATTTGATCAGTGGATCCTGTACGGCTTATCGAATAGCAGGTCGGGTTTGCCGGCAGTGAATCGGTTGTCGCGATTCCCTGTTTTGGGAAACCAGGACTCAGAGGGACTGAGTTTCCGGCTCCACTAACGGGTGAAGTATTATCGGAACCCAACTCCGGAATGGTAGGAACCACACCAACCGCACCAACCGCACTTACAGCTGCTCGATGATTCATAAAGGCTGGTGCAAGAAACCAGCGCTTATTCTTATGCCAGATGTGACCGCGAGCTATGACGTTTTCGGCTTCGGCTTCCGTGGAGAAATCAACAAACCCGTATCCTTTTATGTTAGTGCACTTAATGTCTATCAAACCGACTGTGCCATAGGGCGAGAAAGCATCCACAAAATCCTTCCAGGTTATCTCGGGACCGAGTGGGCGGACAAAGACTCTTCCCGGAACATAGATGCTGCCGGCGAGCAAGCGTTGAAGTATTGAAGGCGATTTTGTCGATGGTTCCAAAGCCTTAGCATTCTCAGGAGCCGGTGGTGACTCACTTTGTCTACTTTCTTCGGCTGCTGAATTTGCCGAATCACGGCACATCCACATTGGTGACAAATAATTTTCTTCACGCAACGACATTATAGTTATTACTTGATTTTTGATATACTTGATACTTGATATAGTTGACTATGATTTTTTTTTCGCTTTTCTTGAAACAAACAAAAATGTGGCATCGGTTGAAGTGACTTTTACTGATGAATTTCTAATAGGATTAAAAAACTCTAGTCTAGTTAGGTATTTTTTAAACCTTTCTTGTGTCGATATGTGACGGAGCTTAATGCGGCCCCCACACGGTCATGCATGCACCGTCAATATTTGCCGTAGTGTTAGTGAAATATATATATATGTGTGCGTGTCACTTACGATGCATGAAGCAATATCAGTATGGTGTTGTTCTTTCGTCATGCGAGAGCGGCTTCGGCTAGCGCACGACGGCATCGGAAGTCATTCGGGTCGCTTCACATACAAATTTTTCATTCTGCTTTGTGCTCGCGGTTAACAATAATATCCTCCAGTGCAACCGTAATTAATGATACTCCCGTCATTGACATTGGCGTCTCCACACTTCAAAATATAACAATAAATAAACGATTGAACGATAGACCTGCTTGCAAGACGCACTTTCATACACACGTACACAACTGATTGATCCCGTGACGGGGACACTTAAAGTTCAATTTAATTTTAATGTTTAATTTAATTGTGAACTAATGGCCCATTAAGGTAGCTATTTGCCGCAAGTATGTGGCGACTTCGCCACCGGCTGTTTGTGAGAGGCTTGAGAGGCGGTAGTAACGCTGTAGCGAACAATGGCGAACCAATGGACCAATAGGATCAATAACCAGTAGTGATCAAGATGGTAGAGTCACAAGCTAACTTAGGTTTATGAAGTTTTAGCAATAACGATTGTAAACAACATTTTTCATGCCTGGCTTGTGATTATCGTACTCGCTTTCTCGCTGGGTTTGTTCTTGAATAACCGCCTGGTCACTTTTTAACCAAAAAAATAATAAATAAATAAATAAAACATGGGTGCAGTTGTGTGTGTGTAGGCGTAGCTAAAACCCCAAAGAAATTTAAAAAATATTAATATTTTAATTGGGTGGAAGTAGGACGTATGGGAATGAAGTGCAAAACAATATTTATTGAGTTCCATGTCGATAATTTCTAAGAAACATTGTTTGTTACATTATTGGTGCAAAGCTGCAATTCAACCGATATGTATTATTTGTATATATTGATATTTGATTTGTATATATTTGTGCCAGACAAGGCGGTAGTCCAGTAAATGTGGGAGTCTTCGCTAGGCGATTGCATCCAAATGCAGCAGCGACATCTGGCGTTGTATGCGTGTCATAGGGATACGTAATTCATTTTGACAAGTGTGAGATAAGCAAAAGGGAACGGTTAAAAATAATGCTCATCACCGAAAATTGAACTATAGTTTGCATGAAAATAAGAAGTTATGATTGATTGTCGACGTGTCTCTTTTATCGTTCTCAAGCGGTCTTCTTTCGCTTGAGACTTCCGATGAGTTCAACCCTTTCCTTTGACTTCGATGAGAGTTGTCCAATTGAACAGCAACTCGACATTGCCGAAGAAGCATCGTCTTTAGGGGTCGATGTGCTGTGGTGATCCCACGACTTCTTGCGGGTTTTATCCCGATGTCCAGACTTGGAGCGATGCTTGTGTTTTCCATCTGAGTGGTGGTGTTTCTCCTTTGAATTGTTCTTGTGACCGGAAGACGAAGTGGAAGTCATTGCATTGGTTGATTTAATGACTACGTTTTTGATATTCTCCTTGAACTCCTTCTTACCAATTTCGAAGTTTGGCTCTTCTTTCTTGGTTGCTTGGTTTGGGTTCACTATGTTTAGAGTATCGTTTTTCTTTAAATTTGCCTCGGTTTCTTTTTCTTGTGTATTTATCTGGTTTACTGAACTATGCGAGTTCCAATTTACCGAACCCTCGTCTTTTACCATTTCCTCCATATTTTCTTTTTCATTTGGAAAAACTTTTTCATCCAAACCGAATTTGAATCTCAACATGGATTTGGAATGTTGAACACAGCTAATTCTACCTTTAGTACGAGGCAAACAGAAAAAACAGCAAGCTACTACAAGTGTCCCATGCGAAAATGACACTACGAGAAGGGGAAACATTGCTTGCTTCGATTTCACAACAGGCACCCAACTTCTAAAATTTCTGTTTGCCTGATTACTTCAGTTCAGTGGTTAAGAGAATAAAGTGGCTACACAGCGGCCTGCGCTGGTTGTTCGATGTTAATAGCAGAAAAGTAACATATTCTTATAGCTTCTACTTATTTGAAAAAATCTCAAAAGACTTTAGAGAGAAATGTAACCTCTATATGAATAAGTTCTCTCTGGTGTAACTTTTCTGAATTTGTACTATACTAGTAGGTACCCGCGACATTGTCTGTGTAGAATTTCGAGTAGCATATTTTTTCTTCAAACATTTATCAATCTCAATAATATACCAATATACTAACGAAATAAATATATAAAAAAACTGTTCAGTAGTTATGTCGTGAAATTGTTAATGAATGAGAGGTAATTATTTGAGACTGAAATAACTTAATAAATTTTTTTGAACTACGTTTTTGGTTTTTCCTTCCTTTGCCAAAAACATGAAGATTTTGTGGACTCGATACTCGTGACCACGCCACATACAGCTGTCCATAAGAAAAACAGTTTTTTTCTAAATGTACACCTGCTTGTTTTCAGTGTTTGTCCTTAACCTTTGTTAATTGTCATCGCGAATGCTGCTTTCATGAGAAACTGGAATTTTTAAACTGGAATGGCAAGTCGTTCGAGATTATTGGAATACGGGGAATTAATACATCTACTCCCTTTGCTGTTCCTGTCATAATTAGTGCTCTTATAATATTGCGTCCTAGGTGTGTTATTTGTAGCTGTGTGCCATTACACAATCTTGTCCACTTGTCACTTTGGGGTAATACATTTTGTTAGTTTCAGTCCCATTTTTACTTCAAATTATTTTATTTGGATTTTTTTTATATATATATTTTTTAACATTCATTTAAAAAAAAATACTTTGTTTAATTTTTTGCTTTAGGAAGTGGACGGGTTTATGGGTTCAGTTAAATAAGGCAGAATTTCTGCAGAATTTATTTTTATTTATAAGGTTGTTGGCCTTATCGCTTGAGCAAAGCAAACCGGAAGGATCGACATGTAATATTTAAATTTTTTATATATTTTTTTTAAATTTAATTTTTCTGTTATTTTTAGAACAACTTCAATTAAATTGTATATACAAAAATTAACAAAACAACATAAATAATAAGTGGGGATATAGTATAGTGTATTAAAAGCATCTATTACGGAGGTCGGCAGGGTGCGATATTCTCAGCCGTTTCGCCTCTTTATATATTTTTTGGCCTGACAATTTATCACATCGCCAATTTTCGGTATTTTTAAGTCGTAATATTTAAAAGATTGTTATTTGTTTATAGCGCTTGATAACAAGCGACAAAATATGTTTATTGTTTGAATTGTAGATTACAACTGAATTTTTATGTTTAAAGTCGGTTTTTATATAGTCTATGCTTATGTTAAAAGAGTGCATTTCGGGGCACATACATACTACTGTTTGTAGAGTCGCTTATGCGTAACATCCACGAATCTGCGAGTACCATCCCCGGCCGCTATGAGAGAGCCCACATTCCTAAGCGGAACCTGCAAACTTTTTGGTTAGCGGAGGTTGCCAACATTGTTCGTGAAAAGAGGAAGCTCAGAGAACTATGGCACCGTACCATAAGAGAGTAAACAACACTACTGACAGAGTCAGGAAACACACCTATCAACGAATTTCTTTCTGAGACTGAGCCAGAGAGTGCCGAGCATAATCTCTGGAGTGCGCCCAAGTGGTTCCTGGTACAGATCAGGTGAGCCACAAGAATTCGCCCACCATCTTGAAGCCACCTTATCTCCCTTTAAGTTTTGCCCGCCTGACGACAAAAAGGATAATCAGCTTGCCTGCAATACTCTCCAAGGTTTTCGAAAGATTATTTCTGGTTAGAGATCTCCCGTTGCTAGTCGTAGGTCACCTGATCCTACGGAAACCCAGAGCAGGGGCACCGAGCTGTACAAAAAAGTCTCAACGCCTTTCAAAATGGTGAGTATTGCTGTGCCACTTTCCTAGATGTTCAACAAGCATTCGATAGAATCTGCCACCTTGGCTTCATATAAAAGCAGAAATAACAAGAAAATATTACCGGTACTATACTTCCTGGCTCTACAATAAAATCGATATACACGGTGGACCTACCGATCTTAAGACATGAGAAATTTTCTATAGCAACATATGCGGATGACACACCTTCATCCTGAACAACATGACATTCCCTGCCGTTCTTATGTAACGGCGACGCCATTCCATTAAGCGCCACGTTAAGTACCTGGAACCCGACCACCTCACGACCAAGATAAAGCAATTTGACCTGAAACTTCGAACAATGAGTTGGCTCTTTAGATCAAACTCGAAGATCAACCTACGAAACAATTTTTTACTGCACAAAGACATACTGGTACTGGAGTGACGGTACACAGTCTAGGGTCACTGCATGCAATTCAAACCCGGAAATTCTTTAGAGGTTTTAGTCCAATCTCCTGCGGAGGATCGTAGGTGCACAGTGATACTTCCAGAACGCTGTTATCCATCGAGACTTGAAGTCAAGCACAGCAACAGCCACCTCATTAGGCTTACATGGTCCTACTGCCAATCACCTACCAATCAATCTGCTGCAGGGCAGGCAAACGCGACGCCTGGAAGAGCTACACCGCCTAGATCTTCCATTCTACATCATGGATGAGTGATCAAGTCATCCAAGCTTATTACTGTCCATGTAATTTTTAAACATGATAACATACGATGGATATCATCTGACGATAGTAGCCTAATTTGCTACTATGAAATGAAAAAATTAAATAAAAATTCTTTCTACTAATTGAGAATGAATCTCAACTTGAAGTTCTATTCGCAGTGCAGCTTTACAGCGCTCCTGAAGGATGTTATTCTTTGTAGTCTTCCAATGCTCTTTACTATTACTCCATTGGCTCTTCTCTATATTTACGTTCTCGTTCTTCTCCATATTGATTATATTACCTATGCAGGTGGACCATATAGCCCAATCGGAAAATCGTCCGTGTAATGCGACACTAGCTTCAACTTTTTGAACTCATCGTCGCAATTGTACTTTTTTGGTGTTTGTGTATATGTGTGTCAAAGCGTAGACAAACGGTGAAGACAACAATAACAAAGAAGCATGCGTAATTTACTGAAGGAAATTCATTACTGTGAAATTTATAGCGGTTAAGTGTTGTGTGGCAAGTGTATAAAACGTCATCGTCGGCGTCATCGTCATCATCGTCCCCACAAACAAGAATGATGACTAGTAGGTTCATGATCATTACGATTACCATTATCATCACCATAAGCATTAGTAGTAGTAGTAATAATAGCATTAGTTGTAGTGTTAGACGCATTGTTGTAACATATGTGCTGATAAATTCCCGGTCTAATTTTTCGGCCGAATTCAATAATATTCATCACCTTTAGGAGCGATTCAGTTAGTCCAGCGCTTCTCTATCATTTCGATAAATTTCTTGAAGAGCGATTTATCTTTGGCCTCAAAATCGACATTTGTTTCGGCGATCACCTCCTCATTCTCTTTCAGGTGACCACTTTTTTAAGTCTGCGAATAAGTAACGGTCACTGGTCTCAAAATTGTTGTTATTTTATCAGCTTATTCGAATGAAACAAAAGAAAAAAATTGCTCGGTGAAACCATTAATATGCACGTTATACACCTCAGCTTATTGACCCAGATGTAGACATTCACATAGCTCCATTTACAGACCGAGCCATGACGATGTACTCTCACGAAACACATAGCTTGGCCTTGGCATCTTAGTGAACAGCACACAGTGGTAATCGGGAAATCGGTATCATCGCAAACTCGAAAAAGAAGTTGCGCAACAACTTACAATTCAAAGACAGCGCACTACATTTTTCTCTAATAAATATAAACACAGGACTATCACGCAGACATTTCTGAGTTGTTTTATTCAAAATTACAATTTGCATTACTTTCTATTGTACTGCCTTCTTATCGTGATTACATTAACGTGGCTGCTGCGGCACATTATGAGTCGAACATGAGCCCGAAGGGTCCCAACCTGGATAATTGCTCATCGAATTGACCCAGTTAGTAATTGCATTAGTACGGACGACATCGGAGTTTAGCAAAACCATTTGATCAGTGGATCCTGTACGGCTTATCGAATAGCAGGTCGGGTTTGCCGGCAGTGAATCGGTTGTCGCGATTCCCTGTTTTGGGAAACCAGGACTCAGAGGGACTGAGTTTCCGGCTCCACTAACGGGTGAAGTATTATCGGAACCCAACTCCGGAATGGTAGGAACCACACCAACCGCACCAACCGCACTTACAGCTGCTCGATGATTCATAAAGGCTGGTGCAAGAAACCAGCGCTTATTCTTATGCCAGATGTGACCGCGAGCTATGACGTTTTCGGCTTCGGCTTCCGTGGAGAAATCAACAAACCCGTATCCTTTTATGTTAGTGCACTTAATGTCTATCAAACCGACTGTGCCATAGGGCGAGAAAGCATCCACAAAATCCTTCCAGGTTATCTCGGGACCGAGTGGGCGGACAAAGACTCTTCCCGGAACATAGATGCTGCCGGCGAGCAAGCGTTGAAGTATTGAAGGCGATTTTGTCGATGGTTCCAAAGCCTTAGCATTCTCAGGAGCCGGTGGTGACTCACTTTGTCTACTTTCTTCGGCTGCTGAATTTGCCGAATCACGGCACATCCACATTGGTGACAAATAATTTTCTTCACGCAACGACATTATAGTTATTACTTGATTTTTGATATACTTGATACTTGATATAGTTGACTATGATTTTTTTTTCGCTTTTCTTGAAACAAACAAAAATGTGGCATCGGTTGAAGTGACTTTTACTGATGAATTTCTAATAGGATTAAAAAACTCTAGTCTAGTTAGGTATTTTTTAAACCTTTCTTGTGTCGATATGTGACGGAGCTTAATGCGGCCCCCACACGATCATGCATGCACCGTCAATATTTGCCGTAGTGTTAGTGAAATATATATATATGTGTGCGTGTCACTTACGATGCATGAAGCAATATCAGTATGGTGTTGTTCTTTCGTCATGCGAGAGCGGCTTCGGCTAGCGCACGACGGCATCGGAAGTCATTCGGGTCGCTTCACATACAAATTTTTCATTCTGCTTTGTGCTCGCGGTTAACAATAATATCCTCCAGTGCAACCGTAATTAATGATACTCCCGTCATTGACATTGGCGTCTCCACACTTCAAAATATAACAATAAATAAACGATTGAACGATAGACCTGCTTGCAAGACGCACTTTCATACACACGTACACAACTGATTGATCCCGTGACGGGGACACTTAAAGTTCAATTTAATTTTAATGTTTAATTTAATTGTGAACTAATGGCCCATTAAGGTAGCTATTTGCCGCAAGTATGTGGCGACTTCGCCACCGGCTGTTTGTGAGAGGCTTGAGAGGCGGTAGTAACGCTGTAGCGAACAATGGCGAACCAATGGACCAATAGGATCAATAACCAGTAGTGATCAAGATGGTAGAGTCACAAGCTAACTTAGGTTTATGAAGTTTTAGCAATAACGATTGTAAACAACATTTTTCATGCCTGGCTTGTGATTATCGTACTCGCTTTCTCGCTGGGTTTGTTCTTGAATAACCGCCTGGTCACTTTTTAACCAAAAAAATAATAAATAAATAAATAAAACATGGGTGCAGTTGTGTGTGTGTAGGCGTAGCTAAAACCCCAAAGAAATTTAAAAAATATTAATATTTTAATTGGGTGGAAGTAGGACGTATGGGAATGAAGTGCAAAACAATATTTATTGAGTTCCATGTCGATAATTTCTAAGAAACATTGTTTGTTACATTATTGGTGCAAAGCTGCAATTCAACCGATATGTATTATTTGTATATATTGATATTTGATTTGTATATATTTGTGCCAGACAAGGCGGTAGTCCAGTAAATGTGGGAGTCTTCGCTAGGCGATTGCATCCAAATGCAGCAGCGACATCTGGCGTTGTGTGCGTGTCATAGGGATACGTAATTCATTTTGACAAGTGTGAGATAAGCAAAAGGGAACGGTTAAAAATAATGCTCATCACCGAAAATTGAACTATAGTTTGCATGAAAATAAGAAGTTATGATTGATTGTCGACGTGTCTCTTTTATCGTTCTCAAGCGGTCTTCTTTCGCTTGAGACTTCCGATGAGTTCAACCCTTTCCTTTGACTTCGATGAGAGTTGTCCAATTGAACAGCAACTCGACATTGCCGAAGAACCATCGTCTTTAGGGGTCGATGTGCTGTGGTGATCCCACGACTTCTTGCGGGTTTTATCCCGATGTCCAGACTTGGAGCGATGCTTGTGTTTTCCATCTGAGTGGTGGTGTTTCTCCTTTGAATTGTTCTTGTGACCGGAAGACGAAGTGGAAGTCATTGCATTGGTTGATTTAATGACTACGTTTTTGATATTCTCCTTGAACTCCTTCTTACCAATTTCGAAGTTTGGCTCTTCTTTCTTGGTTGCTTGGTTTGGGTTCACTATGTTTAGAGTATCGTTTTTCTTTAAATTTGCCTCGGTTTCTTTTTCTTGTGTATTTATCTGGTTTACTGAACTATGCGAGTTCCAATTTACCGAACCCTCGTCTTTTACCATTTCCTCCATATTTTCTTTTTCATTTGGAAAAACTTTTTCATCCAAACCGAATTTGAATCTCAACATGGATTTGGAATGTTCTTGACTAACATCTGGTGATAATGGTGAACCAATGGGCGGTTCAGGAGTCTTTACATCAAAGTACTTGTAAACTACATTTTCTACCTCTTGCTCAATAATAGTTTCCAGCCTTAGATTGATCACCTCATTCACAATGTTCTCCACGCTTCCCTTTAAAAACTGAATACTGTTTGCCAGACAAATAAATATATCAATAAATACAATATAGTACATAAAAGATTTATTATATACATACTTTGTGATGTATTTGCGAACACTATGGCGAAGCTGCACTTTGTTTGTCTCCGGAGTCCACTGCTGACTTAACAACAAATTCTGGACTGCCCTTGTCACGTCATCACGAAGATATTCATATTCCGGTTTGGCAACTGCTTCAGCCAACGCGTCCTTACGGATCCTGTCAAATACCTCTTGAACAATTTTTTTGATGACGTCGTCCATCTTTTCTACCTATTATATGATAGCTATTGTACTTAGTTCGCTTTCTCGATTGGTCTAACACAAAACTTACAATTTGCCTGGTGACAAATGTAAATTATTGCGGGTTAACACAAAAAAATTATTTGACCGACTTCTCAACTGGAAATCTTTTATATTTTTGGGATTGTTTGCGAAGATTGCTGAGAGTCAGTTTTTGTTTCAGTTTTTATTTCTGGTGATTACTTTAAAAAAAAAAATTAAATATAATAGAAGGAGGTGGAGCATTTAACGCATGTTTTGGAGGTTGTTCCATGAAAAGTGAATTAAAATTATTAGAGCGGAGCTATGTTACGGAAAGAGTATACATTCCACTCACGAAAGCTCTTCGCATTTTTCTACATAGGATAAGCCAAAGAGTACTAATTCATATAGAGTTGACATTTCTCTCACGAGCTTTTTGAGCTTTTTTCAAATAATAAGAAGGCATTGGCTTATGTTTTTTGTCTGCTATTATCATCGAAATAACAGCGCAGGCCGCTTTGTAGCAACGTCATTCTGCTAATTACTGAACGCGAATTCTTGGCGCGAATTAGGGTGAAACGAATTTCTGTATGTAACCTTTCTTTTGTTTATTTTGATTGCCGTCACCCATTTTATTTTGATTATATTGATATTGTTGTGGGAATGATAGCGAAAAAGGAACATGTATAGGTTTGACGCTTTTTTTTTATGAATGAGGAACATGATTTTTGTTATTGCAATTCTCACCACCTACTTGTATTGGCTTTGGTGGGACTTTTATTAAATAAACTACATTATTCGGTCGGGCTGTTAGTTAGTAAAGAAATAAATAATTTGATTTAAAATGCATATTTTGCGCTAGGTATTTCAAAAAATCGAAGTTGAACACAGCTAATTCTACCTTTAGTACGAGGCAAACAGAAAAAACAGCAAGCTACTACAAGTGTCCCATGCGAAAATGACACTACGAGAAGGGGAAACATTGCTTGCTTCGATTTCACAACAGGCACCCAACTTCTAAAATTTCTGTTTGCCTGATTACTTCAGTTCAGTGGTTAAGAGAATAAAGTGGCTACACAGCGGCCTGCGCTGGTTGTTCGATGTTAATAGCAGAAAAGTAACATATTCTTATAGCTTCTACTTATTTGAAAAAATCTCAAAAGACTTTAGAGAGAAATGTAACCTCTATATGAATAAGTTCTCTCTGGTGTAACTTTTCTGAATTTGTACTATACTAGTAGGTACCCGCGACATTGTCTGTGTAGAATTTCGAGTAGCATATTTTTTCTTCAAACATTTATCAATCTCAATAATATACCAATATACTAACGAAATAAATATATAAAAAAACTGTTCAGTAGTTATGTCGTGAAATTGTTAATGAATGAGAGGTAATTATTTGAGACTGAAATAACTTAATAAATTTTTTTGAACTACGTTTTTGGTTTTTCCTTCCTTTGCCAAGAACATGAAGATTTTGTGGACTCGATACTCGTGACCACGCCACATACAGCTGTCCATAAGAAAAACAGTTTTTTTCTAAATGTACACCTGCTTGTTTTCAGTGTTTGTCCTTAACCTTTGTTAATTGTCATCGCGAATGCTGCTTTCATGAGAAACTGGAATTTTTAAACTGGAATGGCAAGTCGTTCGAGATTATTGGAATACGGGGAATTAATACATCTACTCCCTTTGCTGTTCCTGTCATAATTAGTGCTCTTATAATATTGCGTCCTAGGTGTGTTATTTGTAGCTGTGTGCCATTACACAATCTTGGTGCGTCACGATTTCTCATTAACAGGACTGGAACCTCAACTTTCAGCCTAAACTTATGGGAGGGCATCCCTGAAAATTCCAAAAAGTTAAGAAACTCCAGAGGGTACGATGTCACTTGCTTAGTGTCCATGACATTGTCAACGGAAAGTGACTCAACGACATCACCTTCCACAAGTGAGATATAAGATTTCATCGTTTATATGCAACGCACACACAATTTCATTCGTCGGTGCTAAAATCGCCCTTTTACACAGCCATCCTCTGTTCTTCATATTAGTTTTCAGGAGTAGATAGACGTTGCTTTTCAAATCATCTTTGTTATGGACAATATTACAGAATTTTCAGTTCAGTATAATCATACCGTTACTATCTGATACTATACGATCTTCTCCGATTATCAAAAGAGTAGCCGCATATTGCCCTAATTGTGTATCAGTGTTGAGTTGTACCCTAATTTTTGTAGTTAGACAACATTTTCTTACATGCACCTAAACATGCTTTACATGCTTTCGAACATGCATTTATTTTGTTTAGTCATTTCTAATGCCTCGATTGCACTTTTGTGGGACATCATACCCTCATCCCAAACCAACAGCTTACATTGTCGCAACACTATTCTGTGGACTGACTCGAGCGCTTGCTGCTTGCATAACTTTATTATCTGTCATTCCACGCAAGAGAGTAATTCTTAAGAAAAGGCATAGCTCTAGTCGTTGTGGGTAAACATATAAGTGAGTCGATAGAACGTTGCATTACTGCCATTACAGCCATCTCAGAATGGCTGAGAATTGCTGGACTTAGCCTGGCGGAGCAAAAGACTGAGGCTCTATTGATCAGCAGCCGGAAAGTAGTTAAGACAACAACGACCACATTCGGCAAAACGCCGATGTCATCCAAGAGGTCTCTGGTCTACCTGGGTATGACCTTGGAATGCAGTCTCTCCTTCAAGGAGCACATGGAATTTGCAAGCCAAAAGGCCATAAAGTCGTGCAGGGCCCTATCGAGGCTAATGCTAAACACACGGGAACCCAAACAAGGACGCAGGTTGCTCATGATGGACGCCACAAAATCAATAATGCTCTACGAAGCTCCAGTCTGGGTCAAAGCGATGGAAAAGTCCACTTACAGGCGGCGATTTGAGAGTATCTACCGTCTAAGAGCGCTCAGGCTAATCAGCACATTTGGCACTGTATCGAAGGATGACGCTCTGGTCCTTGCGAGTCTAGCACCAATTGACTTACTCGCATTGGAGTCAGCAGAGGCCTATGCTGCGCGGATGCGGACAAGAGGGAGAAGAGAACTCAGGAATGCGACGAGACGATCAACTTTAATAACGTGGAAGACTCGATGGGAGAATTCGACGAAGGGACGCTGGACGTACAGGGTAATACCCATGATTTCTGAGTGAACCGGTAGGAAGCATGGTGTAATAAACTTCCACCTCACCCAGCTGTTAAGCGGTCATGGATGCTTTCGGCAGTACCTATTCAGGTTCCGCCAAGAAGATTCCCCCTGGTGCACGTACTGCCGTGGCCAGAGTGAGGAAGACGCCGAACACGTTTTATTTCGATGTAGAAGAAATATGGAAAGATCGCGCCGAGACCTGTGCAACGACTAATAAGGATGGTGCCCGCCTTGCTAAGCTTTGCATAACTGTAGTCACGAAAGGATTTGACACTAATCTAAATCTTAAGCAATAACACCTAGACCTAAGATATTTTAATCCCATAATAAGCGAACAAAAAAAAAGAACACTTGTGTTGTGAGTGTACGAAATGAGAAGAGAAATATTTATTTTCTGTATACGCATTTTTACATGTGTGCGAATTTTCTGCTGATATTTATGCAGAGCAGAGTTTTTTATATTTTTTATTATTATTATTTCCTTTTTCTACCATATAATCAGCAAAAGCCGTAGATGCAATTCATCGGTTATTTGAATAGCATCACTAGTAACCTTCATAGCTTTGAATGTCTAAACACTAGGCCCACTAGCGTTGGTTGTGTTCACATTTACTGGAATAACTTCGAAAACATGAGTAGATTACATAATTTTTCGATTTAATGCCACGCCTTAAGATACAGTCCAAATTTTCGTATTGCTTTACTTCAGATGCCGCGAAATTCTATAGCTATCGACTACCCTTCTGAAACTACTATTGTACCTTTCACAGAATATACTCGTTCTGTTTCTATTCTTAAACGTTATACAGCCTGCTCTCGCAATTCCTCCTAACCTTATCTACATCCAGCTTGCCACAATTCTTACAATGGTTTCTAACCCTGATCAACCTCCTCTTCAACCTTTTTCTGAACTTGCTGGTGAAGGTGAAGGTGAAGAACCTTTTTTTTGTGCACCCTCCACTCAACTTACACTTGCTCCCAAATTTCCGCCTCCTTTGCAGCAGTGTATTTATTCTCAAGCTATTCTCGTTCATTTTCCCATTACTATTTATTTATTTCAATTTCTTTGCTGTTCAACCGGAAATCCATTTCCGGCATTCTCGTTCATAATGAGTTGACATTTGTCCTTTGCTTCGCTGTGGTTGGTTGAGAATTCACAAAAATCTAGGGCTCAGATGGTCGATTCATATTGTTGTTACTGTTGTTCCATAATAGTTTTGCACTTGGGACACTGTCACGTTGGCAAACCATGCAATTAACGATGACGCACGCCGGCATCTGCTTGCTGATAGCAGCACTGCATAATTATGACAGGAGGCGCTCAACATCGTTTGCGCTACGTGCACTGTAATATATGTAGTTTTGAATATCCTTTTACGTATATGAAAAACGGAACAAAAAAAAGACAAGGAAAAAAAATAAAAAAGCTTAAGGGAGTCGGCTAGATTCTCAAGAATGACAGAATTATTCCTCAATTCTTTAATAAAGCGTATAGCACATTATTCAAATTTTCTTTTCAAATTTCCCTTAATTCCACACACACAACCAAAAAAAAAAAACCTTCCTCTAACCTCATGTGAAGGCTCTCCTTTTTGGCGGCGTCCCATTACCAAGAACTGTAAATCACCCACCCTATTAGACAAACGTAACCAAGATAAGCCTTGGATATTCAATAAGATGAAACAATATGAAGCCCCTCTGCTCCAAAGTGAAGTAAACAAGAAAAAAAATATTACATTAAGTAATTTTTTACTTAATGTAATGGTTATTTAGCCAACTAGGAGGTTGCATCAACATCAAAAAAGAGTTTGTTCCGAATAATGATCATTAGTTCCCAACAACACTGCTGCGTCATATAACGACATATGTTCCTTTCCCTGTAAACGTTTATAATTTAAACTCACTAACTCACTTAATCTATCCTTCTCTTCCTCATGCAGTGGTCGTTGTGAATCAACAAATGCGTTCCACAACAAATTTGCTCATTATCAATCTGGCCGTGTCCGATATTTTGTTTGTCATCTTTTGTGTGCCATTCACCGCCACCGATTACGTGCTGCCACAGTGGCCATTCGGCAATCTCTGGTGTAAATTTGTGCAATACATGATTGTGGTAACGTGCCATTGCAGGTAAGTAGTCACAAAAGAAAAAAAAACACATTTTTTAAAGGACATTTGTCTCTATTGTTAAAAATGTGTTTTTTTATTTAAAAATACAACAATATTTTTTTACAATTTCTTATGCCTTCAGCGTTTACACACTCGTACTGATGTCGTTCGATCGTTTCCTAGCAGTTGTACACCCTGTGACAAGCATGTCCTTGCGGACTGAACGCAATGCCAGCCTGTGAGTAATAACAAAAGCACTTTGTTTTAAATGGTTTGGTTGGGTGTCAGTGGAACAAAACCCTTTTGGAGTAGAACGATGTCTGTGCACAGATTGCTAAAAAGTCAATCAAGCAAACAATTTTTTTTGCTTTTTTACTTTTCTTACGTTTTTTTCTATAATTTAATCATTTCCAATATCTCTTAACAACTTCTCCTCGTTTTTTTTATGTTACACTTTCTGTAGCGCCATTATGCTAGCTTGGTTTCTGATTGTGACCACGGCCATTCCCGTTGCTTTGGCACACTCCGTGCGCATTTATCAATATCGCGGACGTGATGGCACCGCTTGCGTTTTCTCAACCGAGGAAGAAATATGGAGTTTGGTCGGCTTTCAGGTGAGCGTCAAATTTAGAAAAAATAAATACATAGAAAAAAATTATGAAGCATACGTTTAGGCGAACAGCGATAAGCTAGCCGCAAGGCATAAGAGCTGAGCCGAAACTAATGTCAGGCAAATGAGTGACGTGATATTTTTATTTGTTTGTTGTCGTTGTTTGTGATCCTATTCCTTTTCTATAAACTGCATGAATTCGACTTTGCCCTTAAATGTCCAAGTTTGTTTCGCTTCATTTTTGATGAATGCTTGAGTGAATTTGATTGCCTCAGTGAGTGTGTTTAAGCACTTTAACAAGCCCCAACATTACTAACCCCCTCATAAGCCATAACCACAACCGCAACTCATGTATTTGTGTGCAGATTTTCGTATTTAGTAATCAGCTAACCAGCAACTGCTTCCCTGACTCTTTTAATCCTGCCCACTTCCACAAAATTGTACAAGTTTGCTTCAACGGCAAAGCCTTTTTTGCTGCTTCAGTGTGCGTGTAATGTGTGCTTTGTTTCTCTCTATTTCATTCACCTATTCTTGCATTCATTCACTCATTCACCACTTGGCATAAATAAGCTGCACTGTCGCTCCACTGTGCAAGTGGCAGTTTTATTATCGTTTGCTTGCTTAACTTTCCCAAGCACGGCAATTAATGACTTCAAATGTGGTTTCGTTATTGTTGCTGGAACGGATATGTCACATAACCATTGCACGCAAGCAATTTTCAGCATTTTCGTTTCAACGGCAGATCTTACAAACAGCCCAGGACACGCAATTTGCAAACCTTAAAATTGTGGTTTCTTGGCTCCGTGGTTTCCAAATTGCATTGAATTAATATGCATTTTTTACAGAGCCATACATTCACATTTGTTTTGTGCAGCTGTCAAGAAAATCAATATTTGCCTCGTTCGATTCAGAAGGTAACCAAATCTAGTACATATATAATACATATTTCAGTTGGTGGTCAATATAAAGCATTAAAAATTTATATCAGAACTGCCACTATTGCGGGACGCGATTTTTCCGAATTTGTAGTGCACTTTTTGGCTGCATATTTATCAACGAATTTACTGCAAACCAAAATAGAATTCTTCAAAGGTCTTTCGAGGCAATCCATTAGACCTAGCGATTTTCGACTCCTTCTTTACTACATCTGCTCGCCCATTATTTGCGTTTTACTTCCAGTGCTCGATCCAAATCGATGAGATATGGTCAAAGGGATCAGCAGTATTAATTTGACTAACCTTAGGTGCTTAAAATACACCACCTTCCATGAATGTTCGGTTTTTGCTGCATTATTGATGTTCGGCCTGGATCAACCCAAAATCTTTTGCGTACAGATCAATTTCAAACTACCAGTGACGATTTGATACAAAAAACTCCTTCATTTTGTCTGGCAAGTAAAATTTCATAAGTAGTCTTTCCTTTTTGCATGTCTCTTTTATTCAATTCATATGAACCCCAATATCTTCCTTCCTTTTGAATGTTTCCCATGGCGCAGAGAAGTTCGAAAACTGTTGCTTGATTAACTTCACTCGTTGGTGTCAACATTGAAATCACCTTTTTAGAATCTGAAATCACGGACTCAATTCGAGTCATGGAGATATTCGACTTATAAAAGTTCGACCTATGGAAATTCGACGGTAGTTAGAAATTTCACTTGGGTTTCTTTGGCTATTCAATAAATGCGCATTCACTGTACTTGCTCTTGAAATGGATTTCGTTTTCTGCCACAACCGAAAATTGTCTTCAAGAAGTTGAAGTCTAGTGCGAGTATGAGATTGTGTTGGTTTTCTTTGTCGCCCTTGCTTTCGAAGTGTGATAATTTTGAGTGTGTTGTGTAGGTATAGTGCGTGTATAAGATTGTATTGGTTTCTTATTGTGTGTATAACCCGGAATATTCTTGTATTACTTTGTTTTACGATCATGCCTTATTTTTCTGCTGGCCGCCTGGTATTTCAATTTCATTCATATAAATGAATATAGGCGAAGTACAAGGCAGCCTTACTGATATGGGCTATATTTCTTTTCTAGTGTAAAATTAAAGAAAACTCCACACAATTTGCTTAATATTCTTTAACACCTTGCAAATAAAGAACTAAAAAAAATCAAAGAAAGAAGACAGTGTCTCTGATTTTTGTTCTTATTACGTCTTTCTTGTGTTTTTTTAATTTACTTCTCATTGAATAGTTTCCCCTTTTACGGCAGTTCGACATCCGTCCATTTTCAAACCCAAGCAAACCAATAGCAATATATTACGCTGCATAAGTTGAACAGCCAACAATTCTGTTGATGTACAGAATCAGTGTCCGATTCTAATCGTACCTGACAAATCTCTCTCGCCCTTTTTTAAGGGAGAAATGTAACCTCTATATAAATGAATACTCTTTGCTTCAAACACTTACACGCGAAGCTAACGCCATCTAATGGCAGACAGAAGCTCCATAATGTGTCTGCCTTATGTTTTAATGAAATATTATATCAAAATTAAGTATTTTATGTCTCAGCAACTAAACATAGCGTTGAATGCTGCATGTGTATCTTGGCATATACCGCAATTACGAAAACACCTAACTAACGAGAACAATGAAAACAAGAAAAACAATGAAAATCATAAGAGCAGTGACAACAGATAGCAGCAAGAAGCAGACGAAGCTCCTAATACATGCCATGCATGGCAACATATTCAAACGGTTATTATTGTCATAAGCTCATATTCTGCACTAAGTTGCAATTTATTATAGCTTAACACTTACATTGAGTGTGTCAGTCAGGTGTGTGTGTGTATGTGTGGAAAGGTAGAGTATGAAGGAAATCAGGAATGAAAGAACGAAATATTCAGGCAAACGATAAGTTGTAATGGAGCCTCAACTGTTTGTGACAGAACTGTGTAACTATATTTGTATCTAACTGTGTGTGTGTATAGGTGTGTATGTGCATGTGCAGACGGTTGGACAAATGCATATCAAGGTTCAGCAAGTGAACTAAAGATACAAGAAACAGTACAGCACTGAAATTATTACACAAAGAACGAGCACACACAGTGGTAGTGAGAAAGAAGGCGTGAGGGTTAGGGACATATATATTTAGCATGACAATGCTAAAGACAAAACCAACGACAACGCCAACGGTGGACAAGCATGACAGCGCAATTTAATGCCGTATGAAGGCTACTCAACTCCACCACACTCACTTGGCGCTTTGTCTCCCTCTCTCTCACTATATCGCACTCCACAGCAGACAAATATAGAGACTGCTTGAGCGCTGATATTAGGCGAGTGGAACAAGCGTGTGTGAGTTGACATGAACATGAAAGTGACACACAGTTTCAATGCTCAACAATAACGGTTGTCAACATCGAACTTGCAAAAGAACAAAAAACAAGTAAAAATAAAACAATTGAAGAACATAGATAAAGAATGAAATAATTTCATCCATTGCAATAACTTTCAGATGTGTTGTCAGTTATTAACCGTATGAAAAACCAAGCTCAGGTTTGTATACAAAGATCCAATTTTATACGGACAAAATTAAAAATAAATAAAAGTGACACTTCGATCCAATTTTTCTTTAGAGTGTCCCCGACCGCGCAAATCCATTTTTTTCGTTTCCTGTTCGCACACGATTATATACGGACCGCTTTGTTGCTCAATAACGGCTCAAGTGTCTTTGCGTGTATGTATGAGCTTTTATATGCTGATCTGTATGTACATACATGCATAACTGTTTTGCTTTCGGCGCTGATTCCCTCTTTCTACCTTGCACGGAATCGCCTAACTCACGTCAAACAACCACAAAAAACGGACACATTTACTGTCCACTTTTTTCGTATCTTTTGAGAGCTCGACAAATGTGTTTTTTTTCATTTTTTGAAGTTTACTACCTGTGCAGTATTCTTTGCTCAACTGGAAACAAATGAAAGAGAACATAAGAACAGCAAGACTACGTGTTCTGCGAGGTCAGAAACCAAGTCTTATAAATTGTTTTCCGTTTTCCACTGATCAGGTCGCATTGGAACGAACTATTGCGATTATTATTTGCGACCTTGTGATTTGTGATTTGTAATTGAGCCTGCGCGTTCTTGGGAAAGCGCAAATTACTATAATGACAGATTATGTTTACGAGCGAATCATACATACATAATGTGGAAACTGCAAAAACCGAAGTTCTAGGAACCAAATCTATTATACATAATATGTATGTATTACATATGTACGGACGGTATGTTACAAAACTATTAATTCCAATGAATAAATTCCAATTAACACTGACTGCGACACCTTTAGAGATCTTTTGAAGTGAAACTTCTTATAAATTATAGTGAAGTTTCAATGTCACGTTCGACACGAGAACGTTTCATTTAGCGAGAAATACGATCAACAACATCTCTATGCATTAGATATATAATGAGCTTTTATTTGTTGGAATATTACCGTTCGTTTTTTTCGTCAGCAAAGTTCAACTCAAAAAAGTCAGTGGATCAATTAGTTGAGGTTAGAGCATTTATTAAGAAAGAAGTTTCCAGAATATCAAATTTGTAACAATCAAACTCAATATGTGTAATTAAAATCTCAGGTGGTAATCAAAGGTATGTCACCTTATTTAATATCTTTGAGGAAGAATTTTGTTAAGCAAATGTGTATTTTGTGGTGGTGTGCTTAGATGGTTGATACATAAAAAAACAGACAAATTACTCAACAACAAAATATTTGGATGTGTTAATTTTTTTTTTTTTTTATTATTTTCCCAAAAGAAGAGTACTATTATAGAAAAATAAATCGACTATTGTACAGATTAATATTTAGGACAAGTGGGTGAATTTTAATTTTACAATCAGTTTGTAAAGTCGTGTTGTGACTGGAATTTAACAATACATGTATTTTAACAATAAATAAACAATTAAAGATAACCCCAATTAACAATGAGTAAGTAATGTAATGAAGTGATGTGTTATGTGAGGTCCACTGGTCTGACCCTTAGTTCATCTAATGGTAATGTATTCACACCATCGTACGAATGCTGGGAAAGTTTGGTTTGATATTTTCTGCTTAAATTGATTATTTCCTCATCTACTGTCGCAATTCTTAGGTCTCGATGAAGGTCCGTGTTGGTGATATACCATTGGGCTTTTGTGATGGTGCGAATAATTTTTGATTGTTGCCTCTGGATTAGTTTTATATTTAATTTTTTGGCAACTCCCCATATTTCGGCTCCATATGTCCAAATTGGTTTAATAATTGTCTTATAGTTTTGGAGCTTGTTTTCAAGTGAAATTTTTGTATTTGGTTTGACCAGCCAGTTCAGTTATCTTACTTTCATTTTGATTTGATCACGCTTATTTTGTATATACACCATATATTCCAGTTTAGTTTACTGTCAATATATAATCCTAAGTACTTGGCTTCTTTTTGAGTGGTTACGTCGTCTCCGTCAATATTTATATGGATTGATGTGAATCTAGTCTTAGTAGTGAATGTGTTAATTGAAAATTTTTGTTTAAGTAGTGGACTCATTTCATCTATCGATTGTTTTTATTTTTTGATTAAGTATGACAAGGTTGTGAAGATATGTGACTTGATTTTTATTTTCAGTTTTTAATTGAAATTAATTCAGTTTAGTCAAAAAAAAGGTTTATTTAATAAATGTAAAAAAACAAAATACGCGACAATTCATCACACACAGTAGTTGAGTCACTGAATATCTTTACTAGATTCCCATTCAATTTCCGGTTTGTTTAACGTTCACAATGAAAATCAACAAATCACAAGGGCAAACAATTTGCATGGTGTTCAGCCAAACGGTGTGGAAGTCTATAGGTTTCCGATAGACAGACAAACATACATTTATATACATGAACCAGCTGAATATCGCCCGCTTCAGAATGCAAAAAAGACTTTATTCCAACAATTTCAATACAATTTCAATACTTTTTCATACAATTAAAACAAATTGCGCGGTACGGCACTTTCTTCAACTCTGACAGCAGCATTATTTTGTGGCATGATTCTCAAAATAAATTATTATATATTATTAACTCATTTTGAGACACTGTTTGAGTCAAATCTTTTAATTGAAAGTTTGCCTATTTCCTGTTGACCGATTGATCGGAAATTTGCTACACACAAAATATCTAAAATCGCGTCGTAACAACTGAAAATTCATTCTGCTGAGACATGTTTATCCAGTAATCTCTTTACTATTTCCCTTGCAGTCTTCGTACTACTTACGTATTGTCAGTGTCAGTTACTTAAATAACTGTCAACAGTTTCATTTCATTGAGCCAACGTGGACTATCGTTAAATAAGACTTATTTTAAATCGATAATCGACACCGGCAGCATTTCACTTGCACTTTTCAAAATTCTTTCATTTTTGTTAAAGTGGTTTGTGTGGTAGTATGTGATTGTGCGCGTAGGTAGTTGTGTGATGGAAACCACAAACCAGCATACACACACACACAAAGCATCAAAAAACTCTGAACCGCAGAACACACAAACCGTCTGTGTTGCCACCAATTTCAATTAACAGGGCTAACAATTTTTCTTTGTCTTCAGCCTTGGCTTCGAATTTGTTTTCTTCCTCTTCTATACTGTGGTTTTCAAAGTCTTTGAAAATTTGTCTAAACTTTCATGGACTCCTCGTGCTCTACCACCAACTCCCCCACCTGTTTCTTCCCTAATTTTTATTTATTGTTATTTGTTGATATGAAAAATAAAAATTTCGAAAGCCGAATCGACTTAAATCACTTAAGCCCACAAAAGCAGCGAAGAAAGAAAAAAATTCAATAGTTTATCCAACACTTTTAGAAAATACCGCAATCACAACAGCAGACTAAATGTCATAAATTTCAATAGTTGTCAATTGCTGGCAACATAGCAAACCACATGACTCTTTTAGATAATCACTTCGGAGTCCAGTTTATCCTTCTCTGAGCTAAAATAAAACTCTGCAGGATTTAAAGGACATATTTGGTTGAACTATAGGACTGCACTGATTGTGTATAGCATTTTGTGCTCTTCTGAAGTCTTACTTTATGTCTTTTTGACCATTTTAAGCTCTTCTAAAAATCTCTTAATAGTCAGACAAATAATTTCATAAGATGTAAATATAAACAATCCGTACGATGTTGAATTAAGTGTATTAATGTCGAACGCTCCAAAAACCATACGTATTGTTGTTTTAAGCGAAGCCTATGTGAACACTTCAATAATTGTTCGTATTACAACTCCTGTAATAAAAACGTTATAATACTATTGTAAGAGTCCAACGAAAATTGCGAAAATGAACCAAATTGGGAAAAAGTAAGTGTGAAAAAGTAGTCCGTCAAATTAATTATCTCCACTCCGCACGTGCGGTTTAATAATATTTTTTGACCAGCACTCAGAAACCCGTCTCTGTCTTCTAGTATTCTTAATGAAGTCCTCTCAAAGCGAGCAGATTGAAAACAATTTAGGTGTAAATACTCCCAAAACCCTTTGTCGAAGTTATTATAATAGTCTTTTTTGACGAACACACCGAAACCCATTTGGCTCTTCCGAAAACTCAGAATCACAAGCAAATGAAGGTAAATTGAAATGTGATCACTACGAAAACCATACGTTTTTAGAATCCCTCTAAAGATGTTTTGCTGAGAACCGTTCAAGTTCAAGTTTAAGCTCAATTGTTGTCATCAACGCAAACAGCATCATTACCTGCACCATTATCATTATCAATTTCACTTTGATTGTTTAGTTTGTCTTTTGTTATTTGTCTTTTACTTTATTACTTACTTTTTCCTTTTTTACTTTTACTTACTTTTGATTTTCTCTCATAAAAATATATTGTCTTTAAATTTAAACTTGATACTTTCACTTCACCTTTCTGCTACGCCCTGTGATTATGCAAGGAAGGACTGTTGTCTATAAGTTTAAGTTTCTTTTATTAATAATTCCTTCTTCTTCTTCTTCTTTTTTTGGCAAAACTTTACAACTGCAGCGAACTCTTTCTTTCTTTCTTTTCATTAATTAAATTAAATTTGTTAGAAATAAAAGAAGGGCGACAAATTAAAGAAAACACTTTACAACATTGAAAGGGTAAGATGAGTAACTTGACACTTATTGCTTCAATACATTTTTGCCAGTTTTCCCAAAAATGCCGCCATAAACGAAAAAATGTGTCATAATGAGTCGGACGACATAAGTTGATATGCGTCCAGCATTGCAATTACACATATATAATATATGTGTCTGCTTTTAGGCGCTGCGAACGTGTTTAACTCAATGCTCAGCAGCCATTAAGAACTGTTTATAGAGTTTGTCGTAAAAACGTTGAAAAATCGACTAAAGTTGGCCAATAAAATACCTTAAATAGTATCCCTGTTAGTTAAGATCTAGACAGAGTCAAGATCTACCAGTGCCATTGCCACAAACTACTGTTCGCTTTAAACGATTTATCAAAAAACAGTGTGACGGTCGTTCGGTGGGTCGTTCACATATCTGCGCATAAAATGAATCTATGTTGCGTCTTTGACTGCCATTCAAGCACACTCATATACTGATTCACACACTCTTTTGCGCTACTCATCATTGGCACACTCATATATTCAGGCAATCAACCAGCCACTCGTATGTCCGATCTGCCGCTTTGAATTGAAATTAATTAATAATTTCAACAAAATGCTTCAAACCCCATCAGCGGACGTGCTATTGTCCTCGCTGGTGGCAGGTGTGTAGGCGCAGTTCTGGCTCTTTGGCAACTTTGAGTACATGTTCTATAAAATTTGTTGTAACCTAGATAAATTGATTCGAATTACTCAGACACCGACAAAAACGGTCAGGCCACAGATAGTGAGAGGGGTAGGCAGAGCATTGTCAGCAGTATATAAATGATGTGACAGCTTATGATGGCCACGACATTAGTAATTAGAAATGGCCTCATTCAGCGTGGTACCGCAGGCTACTTAGTATAAACGATTTGTTGTATTTTACTAGAGAAGCTATGATTGGAATATACTCCTCAAGAGTATATGTAGCACTGTAATTTAAAGTAGCAAAGTAAATTTCTCAAATTGATATGAAGGTCTTCTATGTTACAATAATAATAAATAATAACTAATAAATTTTACGAGATTTTTATTAAAATCATTGTCATAGCCACAACGAAACCAATGACTTCCTTCCCAGGGAGTAGCTACTCTTATTGGTCATACACATGTTTATTTAGTTATAGATATTGTGCCAAAATTCCTATTCGATTGAATTCAATTTCAATGTTCTACACTTCTAAGTACGAATTGCACGGGTTATTGCAAATCACACCTATGCCTCACTGTCTCCTTCTCTGTCTTTTTACTGTTAATAATAAGCAGGAATTTGTAGCGTATAAATGTTTAATTAGGCTTCACAAACAATTGTAAAAAACGGAAAAATGTGCAAAAAATAATAATAAAAAGAATATTAAAGGAAATCATGACAGCATAAAAGAAAATAAAAAAGAAAATTACGAAAAATTTACGCGATTGCATTCACTTCACTTGCGATTTGCGTTGTTGCTGCGTTATGTTAATCAACGATATTAATAAATGCCAGAAGCGTACAACAGCCACACTCACACACATACACACAAAGAGAATTATACAGCAACGTTTTTTAACCCGTCAGTGAGAGTATGTGCGTGTCTGTTGTAAACGACAAAGAGCAGAAGAAACGCAAGAGAACGCAAAATTCGTGCGAATAATTTCCGTAGCACAAAGTTTACTTCTGCTGTTGCACCCTCTCAATCACCATAAAAATACCAATATGTATTTTCTGCTCCTGACTGTGACTGTCCCAAAACTCAGCATGCTTCGACGTCAGCTTCCTTTGCTTGAACACTGCCATTACCCGTTTTTATTCTCTTCACTACGGTAAACGTCATTTGGCTCACTGATTGACGATGTTGATGCTGCTGCTGCTGCTCTGGCTGATGTTATTGTTGTGGTTTGCATGCAGCAATCACTTGGCTGCTCTCTCATTGTTTTTAATTTTACATGGGCGCTGCTGGGCATGAACTGCGTTGGTGATGGCCATGACGATGGAAAGCGCAAAAGTAAGACAGATAGAACACGCAGCACCATTTACATAAATGGTGTGTTCAAATAATTCATGGAATTTCTTAATGTCGCATGTTGCATTACTCCTAAACAGGCATGTTTGTCTTTGTATTGCTGATAATTAAATTTGTAAATTAACAAGATATTTGCATCAACCAGCTTAGATGCTATTACGTGTGCCCAAAAGTCTTGTCCGTATTTTTGTTTTTTTTTTTTATTTTTATTAAATTCAAAATTGTTTTATTGTATGCAGACCAAACATTACTCGATTATTGACAGCCGTTTTGTTTGACAACTTTTGCCCATTTGGTGGTTTGTGACAGCCTCAACGGAATCGAATGTTTCACCATTCAAAGAGTTTTGAAGAGAGCAAAGCAAGTGATAATATAATGGTGCCAAGTCGGGGCTATACGAAGGATGTGGCATAATCTCCCAATTCAGTTTCGGTAACTTTTGCCGAGTGACCAAAGATGTATGTATAGTAGAGCGTTGTCATGGTGGAAGATGACATCTTTCCGATGGGCTAGTCGGGGATGCTTCTTTTTGGTTACTTTGTCCAATTCGGATAGCTGACGACAGTACACATCCAAATTGATGGTTTCAATCTGTAGCAGCAGCTCAAAGTGAACGATACCTGTCCAATTCCTCACTTTTGCTTTGAAAGGTTAAGCAGCTGTAATTTCTACAAAGGTTATCGAATATCGATCCATTTTTACAGATAGTAGTTAAGACTCAGCGATTTGAAATTATACCCATATGTTTGGCCTTTAAGTTCCATCACTCATTTAAAATATAGACTAAAGCCATCTGTGGTATATGGAAAAAAACCGACATGACTTTTGCACACACTCAATACTATCGGCGACTATTTATGCTTATAATATATGGACCACTGAATTTGGCAATAAAATGGAATAAGAGATTGAAAAAAGTTCAGCCATAAGTGTATATTATTTAATGGGAACTAACAAATAGCACTAGTGTAGACGAATTAGTTAGATTCTTTACAAAGAGAAACATTTTGAATACACCTCGTAAAATGAAAGCCAAAGCTGTAGCTGTACAAGCACTCGAGGTGCTATGGCGCATTATGTCAACGATAACTTTGCTTCATTTGTTCTTGTTGTTATTCTCGTTCTTGATCGCTACCGTTCTACCTACACTTGGCATTTCTGTTATTTTTATTATTATTATTGTTGTTGTTGTTAGTTTTTCTTTACATTTGTCATTGGCATTCGCAGCGATGAAGTGTAGGCCGCGAAAACGGCCTAACCGAGCCTAACCGAATCTAATTCACGCCTATATAAGTAAGACCCCTTGGTAGTACAGTGGGCAATGTAATGTTAACCTTATGTAATGTAACCTTATTAAATTTAACCTTATCTAGCCTAACCTATGATTATTCATTTGGCGGAAATAACAGTTAGTCTTCTTCTCCTTTCGAGAAATTTTCGTTTATCTAATATACCGGGTTCCCCAACAGTGGTATCTATGCCTAATTTTTATCTCTTCTTACAATTTACAGTGACGACGAAAAAATGCCACAAAGTGATTTTATATTTTTCTAACAAAAAAAAAAAATATTGTCGTCACATGTAAAAAAGCTAGCCAGACCAGCAACAACAAGGGCAATAAGTTCTAGTCAGTGAAAGGGTCCTCTTTGCTTAGGCGTACGAAATCATTGCTAAGATAAACTAATTCTATTCATCAATTGTATTTGCTACTTTGTTTCAATGCGCCAGCATGACTTATGTTTCTCAATGCTCTTGCGGTGGAGCAGCAGCACTCAGCATTTGGCCAGTCATAGTTACTTATTTCTATTATCCATCATTTCTGTTCTTGCCTGTTATTGCTTTGTTCTGGCATAAATGCGACTTAATTGTTTTCATTAAGTCTGCTTTTTAATGGGCAATATGACTAATTAATTATTTAAGATTAAGAAATTCATGCCTTATCTAAGTACAAGTAAGGCAGCAATAATTGTGATTGCGTTTTATGCCCTTATTACATGCTTTCACTTTCTTCTTTGTGCATCACACATTTGTAGTAGTATAAGTAATGGTGTGTATAAAAAAATTAGACTTCGACTGTGATGATGATAATACCATGTGTATATTTTATTGTTTAGTGGTAGGACAGTGTCTTTATTCAATTGGGTACCATCAAATTATCAGATTCCAATATGAAATGGTATAATTAAACTTCCACTCATCTGCAGAGACTTCGGGGTTTAGATCTACCACTATTAAACGGCTTAACTTTTAGTGTCAAGTAAATGAAATCAAATCAAATTAAGTCCATTTGATTCCACCAAACAAGATAAAACATGCCTTTAGTTACGCTTTCGGCAGCACTCTTATCCTGCTTCTAGACAGCGACTGGCTACCAGGTACTACTGCTGAATCTGTAGATAAGCCATGAAGTTGCACTGGGCACTACTGTAAGTGTCAAGGACGGTCTTACTAGGGGCATAGCTAAGATGTTTTTTTTTTAACCAAGCTACAGTGAACGCGCAACCCTGCGGTACCAGCGATGAGCATTGCTTCCAATTGTCTGCATTTGTTATTGATAGTCGGCAGCACTCGTATGCGATCGGCCAACGCTCGTCTAGTTCCTCTTTTAGCAGCGTTGGAAAGAAGAAGAAATGTACCTTTCTAAGACTGCCAACGCTTAATAGATGGCGATACGTGTTCTTTGATTTAAGTTCAAAGCTAGGTTATTTTTAGATGACACTATGTAGGTAGACGGATCTCTTCACATGTTACAATATTCCTTCCACAAACTGTCTCAGAACCACAAATAAACATTTGCATAAGAAATATTTCAACAAATCGTTTTGATTGGATTTTATTATAATATATTTTAAATCATTTATTTATTTTCTTGTTACTCTTACAGGTTTCGTTCTTCCTATCATCGTATGTGGCACCACTGACTTTGATTTGCTTCTTATACATGGGAATGTTGGCACGTTTGTGGAAGAGCGCACCCGGTTGCAAGCCGTCTGCTGAATCACGGTGAGTTGGTGTTGTTAACTGAAAATCATAATTTAGAGAAACGGAAATTAAATCATATACAAACACACACGAAAACATGATATACTCGAATAACTCATACGCGAAGACTTTTGATTGCTGATTAAGTTGTACCCTTTTTTTATTTTTTATTATTATATGGGATATAAAATGCTGACTTAAATTTTTTCAAAAAGTTTAAAGAGACAAACAAAAAAATAATTAAATAAATGTTTTAAAGAACTTCAAAGAGGACGAGGGCACTAGCAGTCGCTTGCAGATATCAAAGTGAAAGAAAATCAAAAATAATTGAAAGCAAATTATTTTTCTAAATCTTCATTGAAAAATGTTACTGAAACCTTTCTTTTATGCATTTATAATAATATATCGAGAAGGTTACACTTCTTATTTGACTCGATAAGTTTTCGGGCAAGACATTTGCTGCTAACTTGAGACAAGGTTTCACACCTTCAACTCAGCGCGTTCATACTTTTTTAGCCAAGCTACATTTGCGAATAAAGAGCTACTTCTATGTACTTACTAGCATAGCACAAATAGAAATTTATATAAAAGCATTTACAAGTACAGACCCAAAACCTACAAGTGTGCATATATCATAGGTGTAACCCTTCTTTTCTCATATAATTTTTTATTGCCGGCGGGACAAAATCGCTCGTAGTTTTAATTGTTCCAAGAATTCAGTAAGCCAGCCACTCAAAGAAAATGTCTACGTCGCAAATAAACATTTAATTAAGCGTGAGCTGTGGTTTTTCATAGCACCATCACCCAACCGGAAATGAAATTAATTGTAATGGTTAACAAAACAGAAAGTGGAGCAGCCTTTGATTGGCATATAGTGTACAGTGGAAATGGGCAGCGCCACTAAAAGGGTTGCGCTGCAAGTCAAGGCTAAGTAGTTAATATGAAAATTTAAGAACAAAAAAAAAAATATTAAAAATATATGCTGATGAATAAATCTAGATTCTGTTAGCTCGGACCTAAGATTGATTGTGGGCTACTTAAACGGTCACCACTGCCTAAATTACCATTTGCACAAATTAGGCTTGTCACCCTCCTTAGAGTGTAGGGTCTCTTTGGAAGACGCAAACAAGTCTTCACCTCTTGTGCGAGTTTCCGGCGTTGGCCAAACTTTGTCTGAACTTCCTGAAACAAGACTATGTGTCAACTGTTCTGATCAAGAACTCTTCGACAAAGAACCTTCAAGCCTTTATAAAGAAGGTTGAGGCTCTATTGTCTTAACCAGTGTATAGGGTACAAAAGATCTTCTCTTTTCTTCCTTTCACAGGAATACCCCTCCACTGGTTGCGGATCCCCGGACAAGACAACCGTTAACAGGCCTAGGTCTGGTGTCGCGTGCTCCACTGGCTGGCTCAGAACCGGTCTCTACCACCACGTCACGCCCTTCATTATTATTATATTATTATTTACCTTTCAATTAACGGCGCCTAAAAGTAGACCAAAAACAACTCATTTCGACAACGCTTCAATATAAGCAATCGTTTAATCAAATCGATCAGCTCGCCATTTCAATTTAAATTTGCAAAATTACGAGAATTCATTAAATAATTTGTAGGCATAAATGTACATAAATTAATGAGATTCACTATAAAATTTTAACAACGCAGTGACATGAGCTCACTCAACTAAAATGGATACATTTTTCTCTTTTTTTTTTTTTAAATAAACTCGAAAAGGAATTTCGGCGAGTTGAAAGGCGAAATTTTGTAAAATATTTCAATTTAATTGATTTTGTTATTTTATTCATCTGTAACACACATACATGAATAGGTATACATATAGGCAGATATGCATTTCAACTAAATTAAATAATTTGATTTAATGCTCTTTTCCATATTCTACACACTTGATGCGATTGGACGCTGTCAATTCAATAATGCTCATTATCCATTCCAGCAAAGGCAAACGACGCGTCACTCGTATGGTTGTCGTTGTCGTTTTGGCATTCGCAATCTGCTGGCTACCAATACATGTAAGTAAACATACACACGATTTCAAGTATTTCCATGTCAAGTACAATATTCTTATCGTTCTGTGTGGTTGCGACAAGAAAAACTTTACCCTTATCATATTAGCCTTCTCTTGACCCACCGTCCTAGTCTCAACACTCTGTCAATTTATAGTAATAGCACATTAATAGAGTTTTGAAGTGAAACTTCTTTAGCGAGGTGTAAGTCCAAGTGTTCATGAAGAGAACAAATCTAAAAAGAAGTGAGCTACAAGCTTGCATTTTCGAACATAATACTACTTGCATTGAAGCAAGTATAAAGACTATAAAATTATATAGACTGAACAAGTCGCTCACAAAGAAGGAGCGCCCAAATTTTGTTGTTGGTTTTAACGAGCGTATAAATAAGAAGAAAAGCTATGTCTTTATGAGCGCTTTCACTCTTTTTACTCTATATAATTTCATAGGCTTCGACTTTCGACACAAAAAAACACAACAAAACGAAGCGAATCAGACAAAATAAATAAGAATAATTTTGTAGAATACAACTCTGGTAATTATTTTAAAATTTGATTCCTACCACTTTGTTCAGCAGTTTCTCTTAAATAATGTGTGAGGCAATCTACTTTTTTTGTGGCTTTTGTCGATTAAAAATAACTAATTGTTACGACAGTCTGTAAAGTTCACATTTCCAGTTTGTAAAATTCAGTGAAAGATATGGTATTTTCAAATACTTCTTCTTTACTGTGACAAAATGGCAACGTTCTTGTTCCCTATGCATTTTTAGTACGATCCATTCGCACGAAAGTATAGAGCCGCCTTGAAACGGCACTAAAAGGAAATTTTTAATTTTCTATTATCATGCGGTAAAGCCGATCTATCAATTGTTTGCAAAACATTTTTAAAAGTTGTTCATTTATCGCATATTGAAAATTGATCACAATGATCACTCAAATATATATCTAATCCTATAATTGTCACCATCGAAAAATTCAGGGATTAAACAACAAACTAGAAGATTTTCGATTTTGCTGTGTTATAACAGTGTCTCTTAATATTTTAAGTTGACCTATTGACGAGGTTTTAAAATAAGATAGAGAAAGCTTTCTATTTAAACTTGCATTTACAGACTCTGTTTGCAGAGTCTCTATTACATTTATAGAGTGTTGAGAATAGTCCGGCTAGTCACTTAACCACACTAAACTGCTCTTCTCTTAATTTTCTCATCTCCTTTCCATATAATCTAAACCACCGTAAACACCCGCTTACGACCAGACTTCCAATCCTTCTAGCCAACCGAATACAAAAAATTTTCGTTTGATATCGACGAAATTGATGTAAAAAATTTGAGGTGCCCCACTTTTACGTTAATCAACAACAATTGAAAAGAAATTAAAGAGTGAGGAGACAGAAGATATGCAGTAAAATCGAATCCAATCGACTTAACTGAAAGCAAGAAAATTGTTCACTTTGCTACGCTTCGATTTCACTATTGGCATTCACTTCCTTCCGGGCGCCACTCGCTGAGGCCCCATGTTGCCAACGTCACGAAACGCTGATGATGAATGATGGCAACTTCGTTCTGTCGCTGTTGATGCCGTTGGTGTTGAAAATGATAAGTGAAGGATGAGATGAATAGGAAGACTTTGGATGTTGAGTGATGCTGCCACAGTTTATTTGCTCAAAAGTTTAATGAAAAGCCACTCACGAAGAATGAATCTTACTCAGCCTACATTCAGCTACTTGTCAACCCAAACACTTGTCCCCACACACGCCTACACTGAAGCACTCAAACATATGCATGCATATGCCAGAGTACGACTTTGAGAAGAATCGCAGCAATGCACAAAAATAAATTGCAAACAAATTACAAATGAAATTACACGAGCGTTGTCAATGAGCCCCTATTGACGATACTCCCTCCGGCTGTTCGCACGTACACAGCCAATCGCACGAAAGATAATCGATAAGCCCACATGCACAGACTGAGAGACAAAGAACGAAACACGCAGTCACACATGGTGACAGAACTCTGGCGGTAAATCAAACTAATGAAAGGTGAAATTGCATTTTGCATTGAGGCAACATGCAATTATCACTAATGCAGTGCTCCCAGTGACTGTGTCTGTGACAGTGACAGCAATAGTGATAGCGAGAGCCAATTCTCGCAAGCCACAAAGTAAAGCACAAAGCACGCCATGCCACTCTTAAAAAGCGTGCTGTTTCGATGAACACCCATTTTTACAACTTGCCACTTGCGACATAATAGAAATTCTATGCTTGACCCCTAGATCTGATAACTACTTCATGCCATAATCAGCTTGTAGAGCAGGGACAATGAGAGTATCTTTTTAATGCTGCATTCAGTGAGGGGTTCAAGGGCTGTTTTGATCTACTTCAAATATGTTTGACTGGCACTTTTATCTATGTCATCTTAATTTCTTACAGGTCATACTCGTTTTAAAGGCTTTGGATCTCTATGGCGGCACCCATCGCAGCGTCATTATACAGATTATTGCCCATGTGCTTGCCTACACTAATTCTTGCATCAATCCAATTCTATATGCATTCCTCTCTGACAATTTCCGCAAAGCATTCCGTAAGGTAAGTGAAAGTAACGCGACCACCTTGAGCACATAGAATATGGAGTAATCCATCTTTTTGTTTAGGTTGTTTGGTGTGTCAACCCACCACCGATCATCACCAATCAGCAGATGACAAAGACCACTCGCACCGCAACTGGAAATGGCACATCGAACATTGATATGTTGTAAATGCTCTACTAATGTATGTATAATACATTGAAGCCTACACATTGGCGATATACATAGAAATTCCTACTCATGTTTTGCTAAGTCGCAAATCAATATGATTCATTACACTTTATTGAGTAAACTACATAGTTGACTGCCCGCCCATATAATGAGCCATGTAGAGATGAGAGTGGGTCAATTTTGACTTTTTTTAAAAATTTTTTTTTTAACTTTTAATTATTCAGTTCTGCGCCACTTCAAAAGGCGCCTGGGCAATTTATTTAGATTATTTTTTAACCGCTCTATATACTTTTTCGCTTGACGATTAATTACAACGCTAATTTTTGAGATTTTTAAGTCGTTCTGAATGAACCAGTAAAAATACGCAATGTCTTGGCTGCAGTACTCTGACCTTCGAAATATTAGATTTCGCTGCTAAGAGGGTTAATCTAGTATTTGGAGAGTGTTGCCTAAATAGCAATCTGGTTGGAATATGTATTATTCAAGGGATTGCATTTGCTAACAAAAGTCACAGAGCTTGTACATCCAATTAACTATTATATTTACGAAACAAAACAAGACAAAAAAAAAATTCATTCGCACTCACGAGCTACACTCATATATTGCTTCGGCTTGGCTTGTGACTCTTTGTTGTCTGCAAATGTCAAGCTGATTCTCGATTCAATGTTAGCTAATTGCGAATGAGCACGAGTAAGTAGCTAGTAAGACAACACACAGGCGCCTAGTCGTATTCATGTGCCTTTTTCTGTCTGTTTCTCTCTCTCTCTCTCTCCCTCACTGAGCTAACAACAAAACCTATGTGTATAAACGGCTCATAACTCAGTGATCCTTTTCCTTTATTCACGAGTTATTTAGCGTTGTTTGTGTGTGGAGCGAAACGCATATGAACATATGCTACTTATTTACATCCGAAGGTATTTTGAGAAGCCGAACTTCTCTACATATTCGTACTTCGTTTTCACTCGACTAGCTCATAAGTTTTTTTTTCTGAATAATTGCAGGTCTCTGGTCTGTTCATATCTTTGAAGATTTTATATTTTAATATAATATTTTATTAATTTTATTATTATAATATTTTTAAATTAAATTATAAAAGGCTTTATATAAAACAAATTGGCAAAAAGCGATTGTTTCCCTTTCTGGACCATTATTTCCAACCTATTTAGCGGGTTTTCTTTTTAAAATGTAAACAATGGTAGTACGAAATTGATAAGCAAAAAGAGAGTCAAAGTCATTCAAAAACATTTTAAAAAAGGAACAAAAATATACGAAATTTTAAAAGACGCGAATAAGAAATTTTTCATTTATCAAAATATAATTATTTATTTTACCAGTACTTTTGAGAAACATGCCAAGAAAATTTAGTCTTAGTCGAAAATTTACTAATGCCAGGAGGCAAGCTGTTGCTAGAGAAAAAGAAAGTGAAGAGTGTGAAGAAAAGCTCACACAGCGAACACAAGTTGTTCAATAACGCAGTATGTTTTATTCAAAGTATTATTTTGTGCAAATTGTTGGAAAAATTTTGTTTTTGCCTATCGAAGAGGGCGGGGTTTCAGCTTATATAATATATATAAAGTTTGTCATTTTATAAAAGTACACGGAAATTTTATTTGTTTATTTATTAAATTCCCGGGGGAAGTTATATTAATTTAGTTTTCATATTTTTTATTTATATATTTTTTTTATATTTATTTTTTTTTTCTTACAGTGGTGATTCTTTCTTTGATTGTATTGTCAAAAACTAGCTCTATCTGTCAAGTAATTTGTAAACAGCACCTAGTTGAGTTGGTAGACCGCAGTAGTGCATCAATTTCTGTGTACTTTTTTAACCTTGGCAAACTCTACAAATGCTCAAAGCCACGGTAGTAGAATCGTCTACCTGTATATAATATATATACTGGTTTACATATATATATATTCTATAGTCATGCAATGTTCAAGGGTAAAATAGCCAAAACCGAAGTGCAATTAAATTTTATTGTTCGCCTTATCGAGTTCAACCACGTTTATCCACAAATATATACATTTAATAAAATAATATTTTTCTCTTCTTCCAACAGTTATCAAAGGAATTTTAATTGATTTCTCAATTTATATACAAATGTATTTATTTATTTATTTTTTTTTTTTTGCTAATTTGATTGTCCACATTTAAAGAACCTAAGAAAATTAATAGGAGCCATAAATGTAAAGAATTAGAAACAAACGCAAACAAATAAACTAAACATTTATGTAAGCAACATTTTGTTGTCCACAAGTCCTTCACTTTGTTTCTATAATATTGTCAATTTAGCAAAATTTCTATCCGGAAGTGGACAAAAAGAGATTTTTTTTGCAAAGTAATACTTCTATTACAGTGACAGACCACAAATCATGCTATGCAAACTGTGTAAATAATTAAGATAAAATTCATAAGGAATGTAATTGAAAACAAAAATAAGAAGAAGCAACTATGTTACAGGAAACAATGCCGACCATGGTACAAACCAATTTTTTATACCCTATACAAGATGAGTGGTTTAATAAAAATCATTGAGCGAGATTTTGATTAGTAATTTTTATATTATAAGCTCACAATTATACCACGGAAAATAGAAGAAAAGGAAAAACTTCTAACAGGCACACTGTTGTTTCATGTATGGTTTATCCACCACAGACAGCCAATTATAATGAAAACTAACCTAACTTCGTCGATAAAAAGACAAATGCTTGGCGCCAGTTATTTTTTTAGTCTGTTATCGTGGACCCTGGTAGCTAGTACACTTTTATTCTTTTAGGTATAGTATTATATATTACATCTAAACTTTATAAATAAATAAAAATAAATATTTTTGTATTAATCATACAATGAAAAGATATTAATACATGGCCGGCCTCAGTAGCTTAGCGCTTAGCTACGTAACCTAACCTAACCACTTATATATGAACGCCATTTAATCTTAAATGTTGATCTTATATACATGTATGCAGATCCAATATAGGTTTTATTATTCAAATGTTGCACGTACTATGAGCTTTCATTTATGTACTTATTCGTATCTGACATTTATTTTTCTTTGTCATGACATTATTGCTAAATCAACCACTTACAATTGTGTAGGGTATAGAAAACCCGGCAATTAAGCAAAATTTGTATGCCACTAACAGCAACAACTTCCCTAGATGTCAGGTCTTTTCATATTTTTATGTGTATGTATGTGTAACTAATGAATTTGTTAAAAACTAAATAGAAGAAAATAAGAAAACTCAACAAGATTAAATAACTAACTATAATATTAAAAAAAATAATAATAATAATAAAAACTTTTTCAATGTTAATAAATGAATTAAGAAAAAATTGCTATAAATTCATTATTACCGAAATATGAGAAACTCAAGTGTTTGAAAAAATTGGAAAGATACTTTTTCATTTTAGCTAAGAGTTCACTTCAAAGTTTTTCACTTAGATAATTAAATAATACATTAAATAAAATCAAAAGGATTTATTAAAAGAAAAAAATTTGTTAAAAGTTAAAGTTTAAGAAGGGAGAGATGCGAGATGCAAAATTGATTTCGCCAACTATTTTGAATGCAAAGGCATAGAAAATATATTTTAAAAATATATGATTAATTAAATATATAAAAAAGTTGTGTGTGATGAAACGTATTAAAAGAGAGCACTTTACATTAGCACTCTCGTATTATAAAGAGAGTACTTTGATTTTGTACAATTTAAGTGTACCAAAGCGTAATACGAAAATTGTCATATTCCATTACAACTAGACCGAAAAAGTAAGTTTTAAGCACTTGCTAACCACTGATAAAAGGGATTTCTAACAATTACTCCTCTCCTACCAACAACAGCAGTTTTTGGAAGTTCTAATTTGGGCAGGTGCCAGCTGAAATTAATTAAGTAATTTAAGTAACTCGATGTTTTATGAAAAGAGGTAATTAAGTTAAGCCGGAAAAAATAATAATAATAACTTCAGCTAAAATACGAGCAACAACAGAGACGAATTCAAGTAACAAAAGAGTTCTTTTATTTATATATTTATTTATTTATTTATTTGCAATTTTTTGTATTATTATTATAAAAGTAATATTTTTAATCCAACGAGATCCATTGACATGCAACATTGAGCGTGATCATGCATTGTGTTGGAGTGTCATGAGTCGCGAATTCAATACCTGAGCATGACGTGTACTTATTACTTTAACTAACTAACTATTAAAAAATTTTAATACGGATGGTCTGTACTAAAATGTCACGCAATAAGCTTATCATTATATAGCACGTCCCATGCATGTTTTTTGTAAAAAAAAAAATTGGATTTATTATATTCAGTTATATGAACAAAAATTTGAGTAGTTAGGAACAAAAAAACAAAAATATTTTAAAAATAATAATAAAAAATTTTAATTTGTGAGTGCGCTTAGCACTATTATTTTGGCAGAGATTTGTTTTCGGTTATCTGCTTCAATCAAACGATTGCGCTCTCAGCAAAAAGTACTGGTTGTTGTTTTTACAGCTAACGACTTCGTTTTCGTTTCACATCTTCGGCTCCACGCTCATATGATACATGAAAACGGATGACGTGGTAATGTGATGCCACGGTGACGAAAATTTTACTCTACAGAAACCAAAGATATATCACATCAAAAATATATATAAAAATCTCCAAATTCTGAAATGGTCTGAACAATTTGAATATGAATCCGAGCGGTAGAAGAATTTTGGTAAAGAAGACAGAGTAAAAAAGATTAGGTTTCAATGACTGACGGCAGACTCATGTCAACCATAGGCATATTATGTTATCGTAGGAAAATTATATAAAAACTCATGTAAGTGAGCAAATATTGTAGTACCGGGATAAGCATACAAACATGTAATTTCAAGATAAATTGGCTCATCAAGTAAATTCCTTGAGTTACTTTTGGCTGTTAGATTACTAGAAAACTCTTATCGAGCAATGTATGTACTTTTATTTACAATTTGTATTAATATTGCATTAAAAATTTTTATTTTTTTATTTATATAATAAACCCATTAATATGAAATAACTATTGTTTGCCGATATATAAGATGGGGTACACTCCGAAGATAAGTCATTAAAATGTATTGCTTAGCTTGGATCTCATTTTGAGAGTATACTAAATTACTTATGGGCTTATACTTTTATTTTCTTGTTTTAATAGTTCTTTGTAATATAGTTGCTTATATACAATTTACAATTTAAGATTTATCAGCTCAACATTGGCGTGAAGGCAAAAGTTTAGTACGGCAAAGATACATTATTATAAGAAATGAAAAAACATAAATAAATAAATAGATTTCAATGTACCCTTCATCTATGTTCAATGTTATAAAATGTCATGTCATAACTAAAGATTTCTGCACTGTAAATCTATTTGAGAATCTAATATGCATATTTAAAATAGGAAGTGTCCATAAACTATAACTTTAACTTTGGTATAAGACAACGCAGATACCTTTTTCTAAAGTGGAACTCATAACAGATATAAGTAATATATATTTTTTTTATTATTAAATTCGTTTATTATAGTCTAATGTGTTATGTAATAGAATCTGTCGTTCCTTTTTCAAGAGGCCAACAGTATCAAGCCGATTGATTTTTGTTGATTTTGGGCGTTTTCAAGCATCAGAGGCTCAACAATGGTTAAATCGGCAAGTGCTTATAGGATAACAGAAGTGTGGAAAATGAAAATTTGAAATCTAAAAGAAAAGTTTAAAGAAATACAAAAAAATTTAAGGTTTCTTTATATTAAAATGAAGAAGCGAATTAAAAATTTTAATTACATTTTATTTTAATTAATTTTTATAATTGTTATATGTTTGTTCCTTTTTATAAATTTTTTTATTACTGTCAATACTTCGACATTGCCGAAACAAAACATAAGACGTAAGAAGCCGTATTAAGTATCTAGGCTATAGTATACAGATGTTTTACTTGTAATTAAATGCGAGTAATAAATAATAAATAAAATACAACTATAATAAAAAATAAATAATTTCGTATATGAACTACTTCTAAAGCACAGTTGTGGAATTGAAACTTGCTTCAAAAATGCGCCAAAAGCGATAAATGAGAAAAGAGATTAAGAACAAAATTATATTAACATTTAAATATTTTTTAAATAATATAATTTTGTTCCTCTTTTATATAAATGTATTAATAGAAAATATTTACAGCGTTAAAATCAAAGATTAAGAATACAAGCTTTTTTTTGCTAGATAATTGACATAAAATACTTAAAACATATAATGAATGTGTGTTATTCAATGAACAAAATAAAAACAAAAATTGTTATGTGGAAAAGACACTATTTAAAGAAGCCACAAGTAAATGAGACACTCAGAAACAATATTCAAACGTAGCAAATGAAAAAACATAGAAATTTTGCAACGGTTTTTAGTCAAGCATTAGAAAGATTAAATGAAAAGACAAAGAAGAGATAAATTTCAATCGAGCAATTATAAAAAGGTCAGTAAAAAAAAGTCATAGAAAGGATGTTATGGAAGAAGTATAAATTTGTTCTAAAGAAAAAGCATAGAAAATGTACAATAGAAAACATAAAAAGAACAAACTGAAAAACAGCACACCAACATTTCCAATGAGAATCATTAAAGAGATACAAAGAAAAAAGGCAATAAGAAAAAGCTTAGCAAAAGCTCCAATGAAGAAACATACAAAAAATACAACTATAAAAATATAAAAATGCAAAACCGAAAAAAGTTAGAAGACGTACAGCGACAAGGAATAGAAGACATAACTGAAGAAAACTTAGAAATGTTACAACAACAAAATAATAAAAATGACAATGCAATCAAAAACATAGAAAAGAAGTATAAAAGAGTTGTAATAAAAGAACTTAAGAAAGGTACAATAAAAAATATGAAAAATAGGCAATGAGAAAACATAGAAAAAGTGATGTGGTAAACATAAAAAAGCTCCAATGAAAAATCATATAAGAAATACAATGGAAAACATAGGAAAAGTTTTTGAAAAACGCCATTAAAAGTTCCAAGGGAAAATCATAGATAATCAATGAAAAAAAGCATAACAAAAGTTCCAACGAAAAAACATAAGAAAAATTACAAAACAAAGAAATAAAGAAGTATAAAGATATGCCTTGAAAAGGCACGGGAAAAAAGATAATATAAGAATGAAAAAATGAAATGATGCTGTTTCAAAACGTAGAAAGGATACAATGAAAAAGGATTACAATATTATGATAGAAAAAACTATAAACACAAAAATAAAGTATACAAATAAAAAAAAAAATTTAATAACGTAGAAAAGATGCAGTGACAAACAGATACAGGACAAAACCATAAAAAGGACGCAGGGAACCAATGTAGAGAGGATACAGTGAAAAAACTAAAAGTATACAGTGGAATAACGCATAAAACGGAAAAAGCGTGGCGCAGCAGCCCGGACCTTCATTATCAGTTACGTCTGTCTTACGTTACGTAATGTCTCGTCGATGACATTGAATAAATATTTAAGTAAACAAGTGTTTTAAATGTATTCCTTATAAATGTGCATAAATATTTGCATTCAACTATATAAAAACAAAAATAAATACTTGAAATATAAAAGAAAAATAAAAAAAGTCATTATATAATACGTGTACAACAACCAATGGAGAATATGCATTACAAATTTAGCATACAATAAATATGTTTATTGTGTTTAAATTAGCCGCAAATGTGTTTTCATTGGTATACAGTACTAGCTCGTTAATCGCAAACCTTGGTACACGTATTTGTTCGATTTTGTAAACACTATAAAACATAGCATGGGAATTCAAGTCCTTAAAAAAGTTAAACTGAATATTTCTATGAACCTGTCGTTTGCCATTAGATGGCGTATAACACTCGATTATGAACTCTCAAAGCGTGCGGTTGTCATAGAAACGGAATTGCTGCTCTCTCGCAAGTTACAAATCGGGAATCAAGTCTAACTACCTTGTGCTCATTAGTAGTTTCCTAAGGAAAGTTATATTAAGCAGAGAGCATTAAGCGATATCGTACTTGTGTAGACTCTGAGTCTGGCGCATCAAGCGCTTCAGACATAATAAAATTGCCGCGTTTTAAAAAAATAAGTCTGGCGCATCAAGCGCTTCAGACATAATAAAATTGCCGCGTTTTAAAAAAAACTCTGGTACTAACCAGTATGAAAACCTCATTCTTCCTCTTCAAACGATCATTGATGATGGCAGTGCCACTGACTCTACCAACCAAGTTGAACACCCGACAACTGCAAAGCCCACTTTGCGGCCACCAATTACTGTTTTAAAAACGTCGCTAGCGGTGGTGCATGAGCTTATTAAATCAATACATATTTGTAATTACGAAGTAAAAACCATTTCCATTGTTATCAAAATATTTTCTTACTCCGCAACTGACTACAACCTCATTTGTATTGAGCTCCACAAGCATAACCTTGAGTTTTATACTCATGAAAGAAGGCAAACAAGGCCTTATAAGGCAGTACTCTCTGGACTGGAAAAATCTAGCAATGACAGCATCAAAGGTATGTTAATAAGCCGAGGACTCAAATGCATGTAAAAACTATCGAAAGAACTACGAAAGCGGGATATGTGCTACTGCTTTACGTCGTTTATTTTTAAAACGCCTCAACCACACTACGAGACCTACGCAGAGGACCACTCCTGCATTGTGGGCACCTACATACTTGGCGGATATCTCATCTGTCGACACCGCCAATGGAACTGTCTCAGAGCCAATTGCTGGGGCAACACTTTATACAAGCTTTCCCACCTTTATTCCAGCGAGCCTTAAATCTAAGCCCTCCACACTTGATATTTTCATTGCTAGTTTCTCTACTTGCTTACCGAACCAATAGTTCTGAATGAACTCTTATCCCACTTACCAAATTACCAATTACTTACCAATTACTTCCAAAGTTGGTTTTTCCATAAATACTTCCATTACCAAATTATATCACTTCCCAAAAGCAAACTGCACGCAGTACAAGCGGATTATCAACCAACGCTTTCAAGAAATAACAACTCTCAATACTAGCACAACACCCACTGATGATGACATAGATTTCACAGTAGATCTCATGACGTCCAATGTATGGACGTATCTAAAAACAACAAACTAATCACTGCAGGCGTCCCTCAGGGTTCTGTTTTAGGTCCTATTCTTCATAACCTCTACACACGCCTCCAACGCTTGACCACTGCAATACCTTAATTTTCGCTGATGACACTGCTCTCTATTGCTTCGGTTCTAGCTACAGTGAAGTTAAGAGTAATCTCTAGTAAGACTTCAACTTACTTGCTGACTATTTCACAAATGGAAAATTAAAGTTAATGTGCAAAAAACAAATCCAATATTCTTCTCTCGCAAGCGCAAAGCCTGCAATTTGTCTGACTTAAACCTACATCTTAACCTAAACTCTATTGGATGGGAAACAAACATTAAGTATCTCGGCTAATTCCTGGATACCAAACTAACTTTTGGTTGCCATATCAGCAGGACATTAGATAAAATTAATAAAACCACTCGTATCTTATATCCATTTCGCAATAGGAAATCACAACTGTCAATTTGAAACAAACTAACATTCTATAAAGCTATTTTTGTTCCCTTTATGCTAGTATATATGTGTCGGAAGTCTGGGGTGACTGTGCTGCTAGTCACCTCAAGAAACTTTAAAAGGCGCAAAATAAATTATTAAAAATTAATTTAAATCTGCCCTTTTATTACCCTACATCTCAACTTAGGCTCCAGGTGAAGACAGACTGGACAACTTTACACTTAAGGCAATGCCGGTAAAGGCTGTGCTATTTCTGGTCCTCATTTTTTACTCATTGCTGAGATTGGGATATGTTCCAAGACAGTGGAAGAAGGCAAGAATTTGCTTGATTCATAAAGCCGGCAAGAGCCCTTACACCTTAGATTCCTACTGGCCAATTAACCTGTTACCCACTGTAGGAAAGTTGTTTGAACGCTGTTTGCTGACACGGATCCTGGACTTGAAAAAGGTAAAGCAAATAGTTCCTTCTTTTCAATTTGGGTTTCGTAAGTCCCACGGAAACCCAGAGCAGCTTAATGGGGTGGTTAACTTTATTCTCGAAGGATTTGAGGCTAAGGAGTACGTGGTGGCAGTGTATCTTGACATAAAGCAGGCTTTCGACCGAGTTTGACACGACGGGCTGCTCAGTAAGCTCAAGAATCTCTTACCGCCTCAACTATGGTTAATCGGTTTCAACCTCTCCATATGTTTTGTTGACCTTCGTGATATTTGATTTCGCTGCTATGCCATACACCTGCTAGCCGTATCGCCAACCAGGAGCAATTATTTCTTTGTAAATGTGCACCTTATTTCTCAAGGAAAATTCGTTCCTGCTGTTTAAAAGCCAATGCAATTTTCCAATCCTCTGTGCTAAGGATTTCGTCATATTCGAAATATGCGCCTTGAACGTTAGCCGCCTATCCAAATACACACCCAGGTATTTGTAAACTGAATGGTGTTCCAACAGCTGGTTTCCAGTGAAAACTATAGAAGAAGCAAAAGATGCAACGATAAATAAATAAATTACTTGAAAGAACATTTTCTAGTGGATCGAATTGTGAATCAATACCATTCTCGAATCCACTTGAACACACAAAAATAATTTCAAAAAATCTGTAGCGCCGTTAAGGAGGATTTCACTCATATACACATGTTCAGAAGATATTTATATATAAAGATATATATATTTTTTGCTTTGAGAATATCCACTTTTGTGTCAAAATGAAATCAAATAGAAGGTTTTGCTTTTCGTCTTTCATTGGAAGAAAACTGGTGCCTACGCTCATAGAAGGCTTGTGAAAGTCTACGGCGAACATGCTCTTTCAGTAAAAAAAAACATGCTGAAATGTGATTTTGATCTTGACAACAAAGAGCAAAGTTGATCAAGCAACAGTTTTCGAACTTCTACGAGCCATGGGAAAGATTCAAAAGGATGATAATGGGGTTCATATGAAAGGAAGAAAGGAGATATGGAAAGACGAAAAATTACTTACGAAATTTTACTTGCCAGACAACGAGAAAGAGTTTTTTGTATCGAATCGTCACAGGCGATAATAAAGCCATTTATTTTTTCAACATACATCAACATCGGATGCAAAATCGAGCTTACCATTTTTGCGCCATTATTCGGATGAAAAAAATCAAGGACCCTCAACAGTGCTAATTTATAATGCAAACAAATGAAAAGCTTAAAAATGGATATACAAAAATTTTGTTGATTAAGAAGTGGATAGCGATAGAGAAGTGTAAAGCGGGCTGCATTCAATGGGCTGAGCAAAATGCTATTCCAATAAAAGACATTCTAATATGTTTCTGAAGGGCTTCGTGAGACTATAGTATAGTTATCAAAAATTTTTGTGAGGAAAAAGTCGATACAACAATAAATCTATAATATTAAAAATTAAAAAATAAATCTATATCTATCTATATATAAATAGGCCAAGACATTTTCTTTACAGTCCATTTACGCTTAGACCATATAACCGATTTTGACAAAAAATAAACCACTCGACAGGTTTCCATTTACAGATTGTCACAATATACATTTTAAAAGACAGCTCAAAACAAGTGAAGTAAAGTTATAAAGGAAAAGAAAATATATATATATAAATACATAAATTTTCACAACTTTGTTTAATAAATTATAAAAAAGAAATATTTTAATTTCGCGGAATCTTTGGAAAGCGCTTATTTGTTGTTTCCTCCGATCTGCACTGCTGGTCGCTCCTACATGAGTGACCAGGAGGACCACAGTGCCATAGCCATCAAAAAACATAGCCTTCCTCCCACTGACATCATGCCTGCTTTTTCGAACAAAGCTGCTGCTCCGTTGCTGGATTGGTTTTCATCGCCCTCATCAAGTAACCGTATAAAAAAGAAGCGTAAACCAAGTTCGTTAAAACAGACAATTATTAAAAAAGTTAGCAGAAAACCAGTTTTGGATGCAAATCGATTCGCACCACTTAGTAGCGATTCTGACGCTTCTGACATGGAGCTTTCTTTTGAAGAAGTGTGTACCAATAAGAGCGAAACACCTTCTCTGAAAACTGTAAACGCCAATGAAACCGCTGCTTCGACCAGTCGACCTGAGACCACTACTCATACTCCTATTATAAATAATCGAGCTGATTCAAGGATTCATAACAAATATCCGAAGCCACCACCCATTTTCATTGTCGGCATCACAAACATTAAGGGTTTATTTATCCAACCTTGACACTGTGACCTAACCCGAATCATACATGCTGAAGGCATCTCCTAAAGAAGGTCTAAGAATCCTGCCCTCCACCAGTGATGCCTATCGTAGTATTATACGCCATCTTGAGCTGCAAAACATTACGTTCCATTCGTATCAGTTAAAAGATGAAAGAGCATACAGAATTGTTATTCGCGGCCTTCACCACTCAACCCTCGTCGAGAACATTAAACGAGAACTTGCTGACAAAGGTCATTCTGTACGCAACGTGCACAACCCAAAAATCAGAGCTGATGGTCATCCGCTCAATCTGTTTTTTGAGCACCTTGAGCCCAACGCCAGCAACAAAGGGGCTTATGATATAACGAGGGTTTGCCGTCAAATAGTTAAAATCGAGCCGCCTCATCCGTTCAAAGATGTACATCAATGCCATCGCTGCCAGGAGTTCTCGCATACTAAGAGGTACTGTCGCAAACAATTTAAGTGCGTCAAATGTGGCGAATCTCACGCCACAACTTCTTGCACCAAAACACCTGATAAGCCACCTAAATGCGCACTTTGCGGCGAGGAGCACACTGCGAATTATAAAGGCTGCATTAAATACAAGGAAGCGATTGCCAGGAGAGTCCCGGCAAGGCGCCCTGCACCAAGTGCCTCTCAACACCATGAGATATCTGGCCACAATTCTGTGCCTAACTAGATTACGGGGTGTCGTACTCTGATGTATTTAAGAAATCGGTGTATCAGCAACCGTCACAACAGAAACTCCTACGTGAGCAGCAGAAGCTAAGTCAGCAACAACAAAAATCAGGCCAACTACCTATTCAACCTCACTCCGAGCCACAACAGTTACCAAGAAAGACATCCCTACCTAAGAGTCGTCAAAAGTCTCATTAGTTATCAAGTCAACGTCAAATTGCATTCCCTCACCCTTTTGGCAATAATCGATCGAATTATCATCATTATCCCTCGCTCAGCATAGATAATACCCAATCATTCTCATATCCTGAACAGGTCGTCCAATTATCGGTTGTGGTCTCCCGCCTGGACAGTCTTAACGAGAAATTTGATTGCCTGATTGAGATGCAGACCATGATGATGGAGATGCTCGCCGCCATATTGTCTAAAAAATGAGCAGACCACACATGAACCTCGCCATAGGGAAAGCTGACGGCGTCCTTAATCACAGAAATGAGTTAAAAGTGTTCATGGCGGTCAACTTGATTGATGTCATGCTCATTTCCGAAACGCATTTCTGCATTAGAACATACTTCAAAATTCAGGGATATGAAATCTATTCTGCTAATCATCCGGATGATAACCGTATGCGAGGGGGCGCCGCTTTACTCATCCGGTCATCCCTACGCCACCATCCGCTGGAAACCATTCGGTCTGACTCAATTCAAAGTGTCTCTGTCAGTATTCACACAACTCAAGGCATCCTGGTCATCGCAGCCATTTATTGTCCTCCAGGACCCCAAATATCAGAGCAGCAGCTCGACACCTTCTTCAATCAACTCGGATCTAAATTCTTAGTCGGAGGGGATTGGAACGCCAAACATCGACTTTGGGGGTCCAGACTTGCCACCCCAAGGGGCAATCAACTTCACAAGAGTATAATAAACTCTTCCAGAGAGGTTCTCGCCAACGGAGCACCCACCCTTTACCCATACGATTCCTCAAAGTCGCCCTACGCAGTAGACTTTGCTATATACAATGGCATTGCTATATACAATGGAAATCAATTCGGACAAGGATATAGATGATTCGTTTGACCTGTTCACCAAGAACATTCATGAGTCCGCCGAATTAGCCTCTTCATACCAATTCCCTTGTTCACCCAACCCACCTCACGCTCTCTTAAAACCTGAGATTCTGGAGTTATTGAGATATAAAAGAAGGCTACGACGTCGCTATATGAGATCACGGAATGAATTTGACAAGGCTCCATGGAGGAGAGCTGCCTGAGAACTGAGAAATATAATGCAAGCTGTGCGAACGGAACATTTCAACAATCTGTTGGCTAATGCGGATCCAATGAAAAAGTCTGGCTTCAATCTATGGCGTGCCAACAAGTGCATCAAACAACAGCCTCACAGACATGCTCCAATCCGTGGGCCTCTAAACCAGTGGCTGCGTACGGAGACCGAGAAAGCAGAAGCATTTGCTAATGAGTTGGAGAGCCGGTTCACGACTTTTGGCCTGGCTGACAATGGAGACGTTGAGGAAACAGCTGAAGCCCTATCGAGATGTATATTAGACCACAGTCCAACTAAACATGTCACCCCTGAAGAGGTTGTGACTCAAATTCAGAGACTGAAATCTAAGAAGAGCCCCGGACATGTCCATATTGACAACAAGGTGGTGAAAGCACTCCCTTGGAAGGGAGTGTTGTTCCTGACGTTGCTGTTCAACAGCATGCTGCGGATCTGTCATTTTCCCACACAGTGGAAGTGTGCAACGATATCCATGATACCTAAACCTGGTACTCCGGAGAACCGTGTCACATCATATAGGCCCATAAGCCTGCTTCCAACTTTTTCAAAAATTTTTTAAAAATTATTTTTGAATAGATTGTTGGCAGTACGGGGTGTTCAAGAAGCCATTCCTGATTTTGGATTTAGATCACAGCATGGCACTCCCGAACAACTGCATCGAGACGTTAATCACATACTTACTGCGTTTGTGATGAAACAGTATTCCTCTGCAGTCTTCCTAATGTCAAACAAGCATTCGATAGGGTATGGATCGATGGATGGTAAGAGACAAAATTTCCACCTTCAGGCACATGACAGCCGGTGTCTCGCAGGGGAGTGTCTTAGCTCCGATCCTCTACTCCTTATATACCTCTGATATGCCTACAACTAGAGATGAGCATTCGATAATTGCTACTTACGCGGACGATACGGCAGTTATATTTAACTCTGCCTCTTTGAACGAAGCTGCGGAGAAATTGTCCAGCTACCTGGATAGATTCCACTCATGGGCCAGGCGCTGGAATATAGCCATAAACTCTGAGAAATCAGCTCACTGTACCTTCACATTAAGGCAAGGCGTCTGTCCGGTTGTGACTAACAACACAATCATCATTCCGCAAATGGAGCAAATCCGGTATCTCGGTTTGATCCTGGATAAGCGTCTTACCTGGCGTGCACACATTAAGGTAGTTACAGCGCGCTGCTACCAAAAGCTCAAGAAACTGGAGTGGCTCCTCTGCCCATCGAATAAGTTATCTTTAACTAATAAAAGGCTCATCTATCTGCAAGTAGTGGCACCTGCTTGGCGCTACGCCATACAAATTTGGGGCACTACTGCTGCCTACAACATCAGAAGAGTGCAGGCGTGTCAGAGCAAGGCTCTCAGAAGATTTACGGGCCTTGGTACGTCCGCAACACCACGCTGCATAGGGATCTTGCCGTGCCAACTGTTATGGAGGTGATTAATTCTCACAGCTGCCGCTATCACTACAGACTTTTATCGCACCCAAATCCGCTAGCTTCCTCCCTCACCCGTATCTCTCAAGACTGAAGAGGCTACACCCGCATGATCTCCCCCTAAGAACGATACAGCCTTCTATATCATTGCCTTTTCGGCGCAATTTACATCGTTTTTAATTTAGTATAAGTCAAATTTTTTTTCACGTTCATATTTTTTAAATCCGACAAATGTGTTATGAAGTTTACTGCGTTAAGTGTTATAATTTAATTATGAAAAAAAAAAAAAAGACAGCTAGATATTATATTGTGGGCGCAAAAATAGTTAAAAGCTGTCACACACACACACAACTACAATAAATTCTCACACACGCTTCGGCTATAAAAGGTTCACTAATACGTACACAGAGTATTCTATAAATTCTTCCAAATTATTTCAAAGTAAAGGCAGTCTATTCTGTTTTGTGATGCAAATTGTAAGTAACTTACGCCCTTTTTGTTTACCATACTGAAAATAATTGTTCTTTAATTCCTCCCACTTTGTATTAAATACGGATAACACCTTTTTGTTCCTATTAATATTAACAAATAGACAAACTTTCTTTTAAGGCAAAATAACGTTTGCCTGGCCTAACTAGTATGTATATAATAATATTATGTTCGTTTGTTCTACATGGCAAATCCCTGAAAGTTCTTTACCATTATATTTGAAATTTTGAAAGAACCTTGTCTTGATTTCCTCGCGTGTTTTTGTATAGATAAAAATATTTTTTAAACAAATAAATCAATTAATCATTAATTTATAACAAATTCTACAAAGTTATAAGTACTTTTCTCATTAATTTTTCCCAACACTAAGTTGAGCATCGACAGTTTTTACTAAGGAAATCAGCTTCTATAAGATTTGCGATATAAGTGTTAATTTAACAAAATTCTTAAGAAAAACAAGTTTTAGGAAGATTCTTTATTTGTGCTTCATTAATCCGATATAAAATGTCACTTAAGATAGTGTGATGTAATGTTCTTCAGTTTTACAGTGTTTAGTTAGGATTACATAATTTTATATCTGACACTTAATACTCTAATACATAAGTTTAGTTAGTTAGTCAGGACAAGTTTAGTGCAAAATGAGGATTTCTCAGATTAAACGCAGTTTTTGCTAGAGAATTTCTCTCACTGAGCATCTTAACACCTGTTACTTCATGAAGCAGTGATGTTGGGTAGTAGAAAGATAGATCTAGAATCATTTTTAAAAGCTCGTTTTGTGCTACTTGCAGCTGGGGGCACAGTCTCCCCAGACCACCGAGCGGTATAACATAATGGGTACAATGATAGACTTAAATATTATTAATTTATTATGGACGGATAGCTTAGATCTACGGTTGATGAATAGACAGAGTATACGGATTGTTTTAATTACTTTTTCGAGAGTTCGATGTTAACATGTTGCTTGTAGGTGAGTTAATTGTCACCATTTACTATTAGGTTGATGTTCGGTAGAAAACAGGCCTTTCGTTTTTTGAGAAGAAAATAGCGTTAGTCTTACTCCAACGTCTAAAATAATTAGAAAGGATGTATAATGCGTCCTGTAATTCGGAAAGAATGTCGTTATAAGCATCGCCTGAGTAATAAACTGCGGTGTCATCTGAAAATACTGAAGCAACACATTTTTCGAATGTTGCTATATCATGTTGTATAAGGTAGGGGCTAGCACGGAACCCTGCGGCACACCTGCGCAAATAAGTTTAGTAACGGATACCTTGTCGTCAATAACAAGGCCAAAATATCTATCACATAAGAGACTTCCAACCACTTTGGTTAAATATATTGGTTAGACCACAGTGCCGCACCGTATCGAAGACTGCTTGAACGTCAAAGGTTACCATACCTAGCGAGTGTTTTCTGCTGATTTCCTTTTTTACAAAGTTTGTTAGTTTTAAGTGGATGAATGCAACTAAACGTTGCCCTAAATCCAAAGTGGCAGGAGCCAACAACGCTGACAAATTAAGACGAGCTTTCAATACACGCTAAAATATTTTAGAGAACACACACAGCACACAGCAGACTGATTGGACGGTAGTAGACAGTAGTTTACTGGTGAATCAGGAGGCCCGGCATGCCCGGCTTTGGTATAGCCACAATTTTAGCAACTTTCCAAGCAGTTGGAAAATATCCTATTTTAGCGCACAGATTTAGAATGCGCGCAAGGTAGGCTAAAGTTATTTTAGGAAGATTAACAAGTCTTAGCCAGGGGTTTTTTCTTCTTGAGAGAACGAATCACTTCCTGAATTTCACCGAGGGAAATGCTAGGTAAATTAATGTTAACTTCATTCTCTAGAACTCTAATCGAATTTTCCAATAGTGCGACAGTATTTGCATCGGATAGCGATTCAGTCAGGAATATTTTTTTTTTAGATTAAAATATTGTGTTGAGTACTGAGGCTCACGCGTTGCTGTAGCTTATGGTTTATATTAAATCTTACGGGCTTCTCGACATCTGCTGCTAAGTAGCATTTAAATTTAGTTGCAACAAACCTTTCTTCTTCTTCTTTCATTATTTTCCATTTAACCAGCCCAAGCTACAACAATGCATGGCCGGGTACAGCTAGTTTCCTAATAAAAACTAACCTTGGTCTCTTTTCTGAAATTTTCAGTAGCAACTAGAGCGCCAAGTCGAGATTGTTTTAGTAGTTCTTACTTCTTTCAGAAGTACATATGATCGAAAGGAGATTCCTAGCCAGAATAGCTGTCATGAAATTTATTCGTTTGTTTGTTATATTCCACGGCATGAGGAGTGGTAAGGGCGTGTGTACAATGGACTCGCGTTAACTTGAACACCCAATAACTTGAACTATCCAGTAACTTGAACCACAATGGAAAAACGGTTAAATTCAAAAATACTGAGTACCCAAAAACAGAGAAGATTTTGTACGGGTGATTTCTGGAACAGCGCAAAATATATGTGTCAGTTAATGGACCCATTCTTAGCACATTTGAAAGCAAATATTGTTAAACTCGGTCTACCAAATAATCAAATTTACAATGTAGACGAGACTGCCTTTTTCTGTAAGATGTTGCACAAAAAACGTATGTTTTCTGAATTGAGAAAAATTCATCTAGAGGTAAACTATCAAAACTACGAATAACTGTGTTGATAGGTGCAAATGCAGAAGGAAAATCAATTAATCCAAAAACACTTATAACGGTTGATCTGCCGGTGAAATACAAAATATCAAAAAAGCGTCTCCTTAAAAAGAAAATTTCTGTTTGCTCAAAATCGACCAACAGAAGCACTTCTTCTTATAGATAATGCTCCATGCCACTCTGTAGAGTCAGAATTGTTCACTGATAATTTAGATATATTCACCATATCTTCCGCCAAGTATAACGCCTTTACTACAGCTTCTGCATCAAACTGAAAACAGAATTTTTAAGCTACACTACAAGACAAACTTCTTAACTTCTATTATTGCTACGTAAAATAAATCCTATGGGATGCCCCACAAAAAATAAAAATTATTTGGGAGACACAGTATCCTTCTTGCGAAATCATGGGCCAAAGTAACACCGATTGTTTTGTCGAAATGTTGGAATAATTTAATTTGCCTATTAAAATACAAACTAAAATGTTTGTCTGACTATAATCTTCTATAAAATATTAATTTAAGCATATATCCAGTAACCTCGTTAACTTGAACAGGCTTGGTTTTTTGGTGTTCAAGTTAGTGCGTGTCTACTGTACTGTGTTTATCGACGATGTTAGTAGCCATTCTCGCCCTACCGAATAATATAATATAGAAGATCTTTAACACTGACTCAGGATATCTTTTGCATTCACAACATTTGTTTTTATGGTCAAGCAGAAGGTCAAAAAATGTGGTATATAAAATTCATAAGGTAGTGTAAATCAGTTTTTTAGGAGTGACGAGGACCTGCATCGTTCAGAACTCAAGTCAACACATTCAATTGGCAAAGTCTGCGTTGCTAATAAAAAAAGGAGGCAAATGCGCAAATCCAAAGACTAAGCGGTGACGTTACCGCATGTGTGGCTTGGACGCACAAACAGAGCGTGTAAACAGAAACATTATTTTGTTGGCCAATTGAATTTATGAGCAGCGCCAACTACGCCGCCAATGCGCCGAATACCACCAATTACCACCGCACTAAAGCCAAACGGGATGCGGGAGGCTGACACCAACTCAGAGACTATCGATGACTCAGTGACTCGCATTCACGGCATCCACACACGTTGACAATTACGGTCAAAATATGTGCAAATATTACGAGTATACGGACGAGCGCAGTACGTTGCGGTGAGGCGATGAAGCGATAAAGCGTGGTGTTGGAGTTGGAGTGACGTAGAGTTGAAATAATGCGTTGGGGCAGCAAATTTTACGAGTTTGTTTTGTACACAACCAAAGTAAATTGCCACGTTGCGCAACAGGTGAGAACGAGCGTTGCTGGTGGCATAAATTGGGTGGAGACAGGAAAAAAGGGCTTCACTTGGCACCGAACTGCGGCGCAAATTTGCTTTGCGTAGCTCGAGCTTTCTATGTATGTGTCTTTATTAGTGCAAGCAGAGCTCAGCTCGGTACACCAAATAGAAATCCAAGGAATCAAGGCACAAGGCAACAGGACACCATTTGTGTGCGACCCACACCGCTCTCGCCAAAGCTCTTTGGCAATTCACTTTGGCCTTCTACAAAAGGCTGCGCTTCAGTCAGTAGCGGCGTCGGCGTTTACAGGCAAGCCTGACAGTTCAAAATGCGTGCAACACACTTGAGGGATGTTCAGTCGAAACCCAGACGTTGCAGCGAGCAAAACACTTGTGTTTTGCAACGGAAACAAATATATATATTTATATATTTTTTCTTTTAGCAACCGCTTGGTATCGTGTTCGAAGTGCTTCTAATAACCAACAAGAGTAATGCCACCAGGAGATTATCCAGTGAAGTTGCCACCGCCACAGTTACTAATGGCGCTGATCGTTTGCCTTATGTCGCATTTGTTATGCGCTACTGCCGAACACAGGGAGGAAGACCTCGAGTTGCTCTGTAGCCAACGGTAGGTGTACAAGATAAATAATATAAATAAATAAATATATATATAGAAAATGATAAATAAAATAAATAATAAAAAAATACTCATATAATTACTGGGCCTTGCTACATCCCTCCACTGTAACTACTTCTGTTCAACTCCACTGCTTCGCATATTTACTTCATTACTACTCCAACCAATTAACTATGCTACACCCAGTACTAGACCCTTGATACTCAATTCTATTCCAATCACTGTAGCAATCAAACCGTCTGGGAGGATGTGTGGCATGTTGAAACACATTCACGTTGCCGTGACAAGCTCCTACGTCAGCTCTACTGGGCCTGCGAGAAGGACATCTATCGTTTGACACGTCGCAATCGTAAACGCAACGAGAATGATGTTCAGCACATCAAACGTAAGTATCTACCGTTGTGTCCTTTCTGTATCCTTGTCGCTTACTTATCGTTTCAGCTATGCTCGGCCGTCTCAATGCCCTCACAGGCATTTGGGTGCACCCCAACAAAGCCATCCAATTGCTGCGTACGCGAAGAGCACCTTTGATAACCAACGACTGCTGCACCAAGACCGGTGGCACCTGGGAGGAATATGCCGAATATTGCCCATCCAATAAGCGACGAAATCACCATTAGAGATTCAGCCGCCGCAACAAGCTTAACTTGATTTTTTGTGCATCTTTAAGTGTAGCCAATAAGAAAGAACGAGTTTTCGTGTAGTTGAAATTTGAAGAGGGGTTCTTTTTTTGAGAAGGTACAAAAAACAGAGCTTAATTTAATGCAAACACACATAACCACACACACACAATTTAATAATGGAAAAAAGACGAAAACACAACAAGAAGAAAAACACGCACATGGAGAGTGCAAAAGAGTTAATGGAGTTGTTTGATTTGCTGAGGGGGACGTGTCGTCAATCTAATTACCACCATCGGGTTTGCCTTGGCAGCGTCGTTTGGAGCTGATTCCCTCCGTGTAGCATTTGTCGAGCATTTCAAGTAACGAACGTTGACGTAGACCCTTATTGGGCGTGCTCGTGGGCGTACCAGATGAGCTGACAACAGCAGCACCACTGGCAGAAGCAACATCAGAAGCAGAAACTGAAACAGTATCAGTAGCACCGCTGGCTTTGCCTGCTGTTGCTGCGTTGTGTGTGGCCTTTGCGTTCTCCACAACGCGTGTAGCTGCAAGCAGCACCGCATTCGTTGTCTCCTCATCCTCGATATCATCGTCAGAGAAGCGCAAACAGCGCGGAGTTTGCACATCATCCGACTCGGAAGCCTCCGATGAGCTGTCTAGAAAAATATCTCGGCTAATATTCGGCGCTAGTGACATTCCTATAGGCGTCATCGTTGTCATCGTTGTTGCAATCGGCAACGTGGTAGCTGCCAATGTCGCTGTGCATGTTGTGGCTTTCCACGCTGCACAATGAGAGTGTTCGCAGCTCCTGGCTGTGCTACTGGCACTCATACTACCACCTGAGCTGCTACTGCTACTGCCGCTGCCGCTGCCATTAGCACTGGCTCTGCTGCCATTACCAGTTGTGGCAGCACTGCAGGAACCATTTGAATTTGGTTGTGACGGCGCTCTCGGGCAAGTACTGCACTGAAATTGCATAAGGTCTCAATCAAATTGGACACACAACATTGATATGAACGCAATAGCAGTTGTGGCCTACCTTCAGGTCATTTCGTACGCTCAACTCCCTGTATATGTACTCGTACAGTTGACGCGGTGGCAGCTTCTGTGCATGGAAACGACGCAATACCGACCACAAATCCTTGACTCGGACATTCTGTTCGATGAAAAAGTTGTGCATGGAGTGTACGTCGTCGCGTAGGGAAACATTGCCAAACGTGTAATAGACGAGCGGCCGACCGACCAGGGTGCAGACTATTAACTGCAGTAGAGCTTTGAGTGTTGCATCTCCGCCAAATGCACCACAACCCCAATTGCCGGAAGCCACACCCGGCGGTGGTGTCGGCAGGGGATGCATAAAGCCAACATATGCCTTGTTTAGCTCTCGGAGAATCAACTCCTCCCGGTATTGATGCACCTTTTGTTGGAAGTGCAGTGCATCGATGGCGACAATATGAGTCTGACGACGCCGCGAGCTGTCGTACGGCGTGCAATCATCATGATTGCTATCCCACTGGAATGTGCTTGCATAGCCACTGTAGTTGCTGTAGCGCTCGCAGCCGATCATGACCAGAGCCTCCGTTGGGCGAAGACACTCCGTAAACAATTTAGAGATAAGCAACTCCGGACAAATGACAAAACGTATTTCTTCCTGTACACAACCAGAACCAAGTACGCCACCGCCAAGAAATTTATTAGCGAAGTCAACTTGCAGCAAACCTATTCCGTTATCCTCGATGGTACCCTCGGAGGTAATGTGTAACGCTGTGGAGCCAAGCGGTGCTGAGCATTCTGCCCAATTAGGCAACTCGTCGGGCGTCAGACTGCGGCGAGTAAATGTGACAACGCCTGTGGGCACGTTGCTCGAATCACGCTCCGTCGGACAGACACGCCGAAAATAGTGGCAGATACACTTGAGCTTCTCTAGCACAGCAGGGCCGGATGATTGATAGAGTCTGCACAAAAATAAAGCAAGCTATGACAAAGTTATGACTCACCCAACACAAGCTTACCGATTAAAATTGATGTCCGGGAAATTGCTATACTCCGACTTACGTTTGAGGGTATTTCGGCGCGGAAAAGTGCACAGGAATGCATTCGCAAGCAGACACGAGACCTGCTGCTGTGTTAACGTCACACTGTGGTTTTGGCTCTGCTTGAGCAATGGTATTGGCGCCTGCACTAGTTCTGGTAGACGCAGTGCTAGGTGTATAATGCGTGGTAATAGATCCTCGAAGAAAACACGCGCTTCGCTATTGTCCAACTCCTCCTCGAAGAGCTTGTGCAACGCACGAAAGTTCCATTGATTCTCGTACTTCGAGTTGTAGGCGAGAATGGCCGACTGCAGCTGCTTACTGTTATTGATGGGTTGCAACAACGCGCGTTCGATCATCTCCCACCGCGATTCGATGCGTGCACCACCATCGACCTCTGTAACGGGATACTGACTCTTTGGCGAAGACGGCAGACGAACATGCATCGAATCCCACTTTGGATGCGAGTGAAGTGGGCGAGGCGGCTCATGGTCAGCGGCACGTATAGGAAAATGATGTAGCACGGCATGCAACGCCGTGGGTTGTACGGCCGGCACATGTTCCAACTCGAATTCATTTAAACAGCGATGGATTTCGTCCATCGAACAGCCACGCCAGCATTGATACGGTGTTGGGATCTCTGGAATGTCATTTAGAAGCTTGTATTACATCAATAAGTGAGTGTGGGTGGGTCTGTGTGTGTATGTGTGTGGGTGGCATACATTAAATATGCATTACCTCTTTGGAGTTCTCCTTCCAACATTCGCAAACCATTTTCGCCGCCCATGCCGTCATTTTTCATAGTTACACCGCTACCAGAGTCATTTGCGCCATCCATTACGCTCCCCAATTTGGGCGTTAATGCCGCAATGCCCTTGCAATTACTTGCAATTTTCAACAAAAGTTTATGAATTGTTTGCAGAATTTTGCTTTCACCCAGAAACAATCGGAAAACACCTCGGTGGAAAATATCGAGACGTACAAAAGTGCACAATTCTAATGATGAGAGTTAAGAATTACTAAATATCGAAATTCGTAATTACCGATAACACTAATTGTGTCTCTGTTACTAATGCAAATCAGAATATTTTTGCAATCATTGGTTATATGCTTGAAAATTTTAGATTCGAAAATATACAGTTTATTAACACATTATAACGTTTATGATAACTAATCAACTAGATAAGAATTACCTAATAACAAACTTTAAATTTTTCAACCTTTTCTACACATCACTAGTTTCTGTTACATATCAAAAATAATAATATTTTCTTGATTATGCCTCAAATCTGTAGTGCATATAATAAGTAAAATATAAATAATTCCAATAAAAATTTAACAAACTGAATTTTTAACATAAACGTTAACGTAACAACACTGTAAGCAATGAATTTTATAATGGTCTTACTTTTCGTTATTATACACTATACACGTAAAGCAGTTCATTGCTAATGTTGATGAATATCATCATCCTGTGGGGCTAATAATTATATTTTTCGGACTGATTAAATATAAGTATGAATCTTTCTTTATATATAAAAGTCGATGATAATAAAAGCAACCACAGAACATGACGGAGGCGAGCGAATGAACTCAAAATAAATAAACAGTAGCATACTAATAACATTTTTCCCTACCAAAAACCACTCAACGCGACTAAAGAAGTTTTCACTTGACGTTTACATATTCATTCTACACGCTGGTGACCTTGTTCGTAATATATAATATAATACATATCGCTAACAAAAATTTAAGGAATTTCAAGAAAAATTTTTAATTACATTCATTTAATTGCAACAGCACTGTAGGCTAAGGCCATCACTTGTCACACAGCTCTGCTTTATAATGTTATAAGTATTCGTAAATATTTAGAGCAGTTTATCGCTATATATTTGGTAAAATCATATCTTCTTTATGTTAAACATGTTAGTAAAGCACAGCATTTGTCTGACTCATGTTTCATTTGTCCCCAGTTAGCTTGGGATTATACAATATTTAATCGTACACTGTTACGGGGAACAGTTTAACAGTAGCACGAAATTTCCACAGTCACAGTGAAAAATTTATCAGTTCGTTGCCGCAACGCTCACATCGCTAGTTTTATATGCTTGCTCGGTACGGTCGATGTCGGGAAGTGTTTGGTGAATTTTTGTTTGGTCGTCGGTTGTCAAACGACGGCGACCCGCGCGAAGGTAAATAACAATAAGAAAACAGACGAAACGAAATATTTTTTTTTTGTTGGTGGCATAAGTCAAAACAAATTAATTTTCAACAAAAATTCGTGTTCAACACACAGCAAGAAACGGGGAACATTTACAAACAACAAGAGCAACAACAAAACATTTGATAAATAAAAACACTGGAGCGCAAGTGCATTCAAGTTTGTGCAAGAGCGAGAGTGAGTGAGAAATAATAACCACAAACAATAAAAAACAAACTAAAATTCAAAAAATCCATATAGCAACCATTTTTGTTAATTAAATACAGTTGTTTTCGTTGTTGCACTTCATAAATATTTTTTTCTGTGTCTTGTCCACCGCGCGATTTGCGTGTTTCCGTGTGCTCTTTTTTTATTTTTATTGCATTTATTGTTACATCAAGTGTAGAAAATAAAAAACCCAAAAAGACACATCCACACCAGTCCGACCAGCTGTAATATGTCTGCGCGTGTGAATGTGTCATGTGTGAAAAATTGTTTAAAAAAGAAGGGCAAAAATCAAATCAACAGAGCAACCCAACAAACAAATGTTACGAAATTAAAACTAATAATATTTTTGAGTATTTTTTTTTTTTTTGTAAAAACTTTTTTCTCCTTTTCTAACAGGCTCAACGTGCCTCAAACGTGCTGCGTCAAGTTGAATCATTAATGCCTTTCAAAGTCACACGCCCACTACGCCCAAAAGTTAATAAAACAAAACAAAAAATAGACGGTTTGGGGGTCAAGTGCGCCAACAACAACAACTTAAGGTTTTCAAAAATAGCCAAGAAAATTGAGTACAAAAAACATTCAAAGTAATTACACAGAAAAAAATAATTGAAAAGAACCGCGCGCACGCACGATCAAAACATACAAATAGTAACACAATAACAACAATAACATTAAGAGTGCAGAGAAGCGTACCAAAACGAAGCGAAACAAACGCAGAACGCAGTTTCTAATTGGATATTTGCTTGCTCATCAGCAAGGAAGCAAAGAGAAAGTGTGTGAGAAAGCGAGTGTTTTAAAGTAATTGCAAGAGAAAATAAAACGTAGAAGAAAAAAACCCCGTGGACGGAAACGAAGCGTTGCGAATTTAGTGAATTCCCACTTCCATATTTTGATTACACAAGTAAACGCCGTCAACGTCGACTGCGACCGCGAGAACGATTGCAAGAGCGACGTGTACACTCATAAGAAATTCGTTTATTTCATTTGACGGAGTTTTGTGTGCGTGTGTGCGTTTGTGCGACTTGCATTAGATCTATCGTTGGCAGCGGGCAATTTGAAAAAAATCGGTATCGCCAAAAGAATGTCGAGCAGCACGTCGTCGAATGAGACGTCAACAATGGCGCCCATACATCAACAACAGATGCACACGACCACGGCCACTGTCGCCAATCAAGCCAATGCCAATAATAAAGCCAACAACAACAATAATAACAGCACACAACATAGGCGAGCCAACATGCCGTCGGCAATAACAGCAACAGCAACAACACCAATAATAACAACACACGCTTTACTCACACCATCATCGTCAACATCCTCATCAGCCTCTTGTTGTGGTGGTGTTGGCGCCACTGTCGCCGTGCATCATCATCCAAGGCCAGCAACAACAACACAAGCAACAGCAACAGCGATGGGCAGTGCGTCCTCGACGCAAATGGCAGCTGCTGATGTAACCGTATGCTCGGCAACAATATCCACAACTGCGTCTCCCGCTACCGGTGTGGTTGTAGTGGTTGCGTCAACCTCGTCTTCGAAGTCAAATGCGGCTACGGTTGCCAGTGCCAATGACAGTGGCGTCGCATCATCGCCGCCGCTGTCAACCACAAATGTCGCCTCCGCTGCAATTTTGTGCTCCGGTGGCGCAACGTCAGCATCGCCATCCTCATCAATATCGTCAGCGTCAGTAGCGTTTACAACATCGTCCTCATCATCGTCGGCGTCGTCGTTGTCGCCCCCATCAGCCGTGTGCAGCAATAGCCAGCATCAGCAGCAACATCATCATCACCACCACCATCATCATCATCATCATCATGCGCATCAACATCATAGCCACATACTCGCTCATACCCATGCCCTAGCCCATGCACATGCTCTTGGACATGGTGCTGGTGTGGCAGGCGCCAATTCCGCCGCAGCCGCTTCTGCTGTTTCCACTAACGCCGTTTCCAGCCAAGTTGGCCAACACGCCGTCGTCACTCCGGTCGTAACACAGAAAATGTCACGGGCCATACCATCTGATAAGGTGAGTGCAATTTCTTATTTTTTAACTCACCACTTATGTTAAAAAATGTCCTTTATTTACGTTAAAATTAACGTGAGCCTTGCAATCCGCAAGGTGAGCATCTATCAAAGTTATGCATCCACCATCATTACTTGTACTCGTACATACACTTGGCAACAAAAAACTTTAATTAAAAATGCTGAGGTTGTTAAAATCCTGCCGCCCTGTATGACAAGTCAAAGCGTATTTTCTAATTATTGGTGAGAAAAGGATTCCTCATAGGAGTGTCGAGAAACCTACATTATAGTCCATTCAGGTAAATTCTAAAGAGACTGTAGAACACCTGGTATTGTATAGAGATGAGCGTATCTTATAATTCACGAAATAGATGGAGTCGCTGTGTGGCTTCACCCTCTCTACCATACCCTCAGGAGTACCGAATACAATTAAAATATTTTATTACACATTTTCTTGGTGTGATTTTTGGGGAAATTTTTGCTTGCCTACTTTGTCCCGCTCTATTGACTTGTTATGCACAAAATGGAAACTTGTAATTTTTAGCTTGCTGCTTCGCCTAGGAATAAAAGCGCATACACAAACGACAGCATTGCAGTGTATAAATTGACAAGTGTTGCATACTTTTAGGCGCTCAAGTGTTTTTTTTTTGCCTTTTTGTTTTTACTTCATAGCACAACCTTGGCACCTCAATGACTTTTATATATATATATATATATCATCGAATTGCATCGCACTGCTTTTCACCCACGTACGTTTGAGCGCATTGTGTACGAAAAAGATTATATAACCTTGAATTGAGTCGTTGAAGTTGGCAGCGGTTTATTTGTTTTTTCGTCAAGGCTACGGATGTTCGGCATTGGCGATTATGGCGGTGACGATAGTGGCTGCGTTCGCGCAGTGTGTGTGTAATCAAATGCAGCTGGGCTTTTGTTGGCCTTGCAACAAGCTTGCGTGCATGCGATTTCCAACGTTAGCACAATTAAGTCGACTTTCGGGCGCAAAAACGCTCTCACCACCGCTAAGCATAGGAACGTCAAGCGTTCGACCTCGACTTTGTGGCAACACTAATGCAGGCGCCTCTTCATCATTCTTGTTCGCCTCTCGCCTGCTCCCATTTTCCTTTTCTGGCTTTAAAACATTTCAATTGACCTTATTGACTAAGTGTCGGCCGCATGCCGAGCAATAAAAAGAAATATTAAAAAAATACACTATAAATAATACGCCAATCAGAACAGCGCACCATGTCTTAGGTGGCGCCCTTTTTTGTCGCTTTTTTTTTTTCCTTTTTTGGGTCACTTAGGACCAAACTTTTTTTGTCTTTCGGTTTTTGTGCTTTCGTTCGTTCGTTACTACAGCCATTAAATCAGTGAGCAGGAAATGTATACTAGCCTGGCTCCTTAACAGTATTGGTAAATGTTGGTTGAGTATTGGTCACGCCGAGAGGGCGAAGGAAGCGTCTAAGAGCAGGCCATAAATACAATAGAGTGCGCCTGCTAATGGAGGTCAAGTTGTATGTTGTGTCGGCAAGAGGCGCAACAAAAACCAAAAGACCAAAATAAAAGCGAAAATAGCAAAGAATGAAAGCAAAATGATTAAAAAAAGAAGAAGAAGAACTAAACTATCAACAAAAACAAAAAAGTGAAAGTCCTTTTACGCGCTCACAGAGCGTAGCTAAAAGCCTAAATTAAAATGAGTTGAGTTGGATTGGTTTGGTCGAGTTCACGTAGCTTGCGTGCGTCGTGAAAAAAGTCTGAAGTTTGAAAGAAAGAATCACCAAAGCTAAACTTTTCCTTGCTAATGCCATTTGAGCCCACTCAATAGATGAGAGCCTGTCAATTAGCAACTAGCTTAAAAAGGCGTGGTATGTACAGCAAGCACATGGCCACAATGATACCCCATCCTATAGGAACGAAATTCTTCTGGTGCTTTAATAATTGTGGCAATTACTCAACAGCGTCGAGTTGCACGATTTTAGAAGACAGACTCAGACCCAAAGTCTCTTTCTGTAAATAACCTTGTCTGTGAATATAACCTGCAATAAGTAAAACAATGGAGAAACCAAATTTTATGGAGCCTTTTGCTGATCGCTTTTGAAACATGGAAACTCTGAAAAAGAAAAATAAGAACGCAATGACGACCCACTTATAAACACTTCCAAATAAAGTGTTCTAAGGCAACCCAATTTAGCTAAACTGCTTTTAGTTGCCATATAAACGTAGTAACTGATGGAAGTTTTTTTGCATTTTATGTGTCGTATGAAGTTATTACATATATTTTAAAAAACTGCATAATTCTCCTCAATAAATTAAATATAATTATCTCTCGTCAGTTTATTTCCATTAATCAAGTTCTAAGTGGATAAATCAGGATAAAAGGATTGCAATAAAAGTATCAAAAGGGAAAAACGATTATAAAAAAAATTCATTTAGCATCATCAACAGCAACATTTTCTTCATCATCATTAACAACCTCATTGTTATTTTTGTGTTTATAGATGAGTCTGTGTGATAGGCAAAAAAAATAAAAAATAAACAAATACACGGCCACCCGACACATAAAGAGAAAAATATATATAAATATATAAAAAAAAATGCAGTTACCAAGCAGCAAGCAAAGGTTTAAAAAAAGCGAAAGAAACAATCCCTTTTTGATGGGAAGCCATTAAAAAAGCACACACTTACACTAACCTAGAACACAGAAACTGAAAGTATGCGCCGTGTGTGAAAAGGAGACGAAGAAGGTATGAACACTTAAAAGTTGCCAACGTTTGGTAAGAGATTGGTGGCAGAGAGAGAGAAAGAGAGTGTAAGAACGATGGTTTTGTTTGGGGTAGTGGGCTCAGGTTATAAGAGATTTGTACGTCAGTGCCGACAATGATGCTAGGATAAAAACAGGTTAAAGAGGGGCGATAAAACACTGCCAACCATATAAAATGCAAAGAGTAAAATGCAATAAGAGAAAAAAAAACGATGATAACATCGAAAAGGCAAAGCGCCAGCTTTTATATATGAAAAAAAAAACCAGTCAGACTTGAAACGTTCACTGATCCATGGTCGCATGCGTGCCTGAGTGCATGTGTTCTGTGCTGCGGCTGTGTGCATGTGTATATATCAAAGAACGCGTTGATAAGAGCAACCAAACCACATTAACAGCGACAACAACAACGAAATGTATTGAGAGGAAGATTTTAAACACAAAGCAAAGGCAAAGGATAAGGCCAACTCAAAAAAAAAAATAATAATAATAATAATAATAAAAAAATTAATTCAAAAAACGAAACGAAAATGCAACGAAACGAAATGAAATGAAATCCATTAAGCGCGCTTCCGTTTGTGAAATTCCTTAACAGCAATCAAATCAAGTCACAAAGGGAAAAGAGTGGATATGAGTGTCTGTGAGACAGAGGGAGGCAACAAAGAATAAGCAAATTAACAAAAAAATAAAAAATTAAATAATCAAATTCACAATAACAACAAAATAACCAAAAGCGGCGCTATTACTTTGATGCATACTTTGCTTGCTTGCCTTACTGCTATCGTTGAAAGCTGATAAAACACGTCAATTCAAAAGCTACAAAACAAGCAACAACAATGCACCACAACGCAGCTACAAGTCAAAAATATCAAGTTCTTTGCTGCTGCTGTGGGCGAGCTTGCGAACGCGATGCAAAGTGAAGAGTAAAAGAGCGAGATCAAAGATGACTGTTGTTGTAGACTGTTTTTTTTTCCTTTATATTTCATTTTTTTTATTATTAGAACAACTTAAGTTGTATGTAGAAAAATTAACACCTTAAATAATAAGTGGGGATATAGTATAGAGTATTAAAAGGATCTATTACGGAGGTCGGCAGGGTGCGATCTTCTCAGCCGTCTCGCCACCCTAACTCCTCCCATTCTGCGTCGTTTTAGAAGGCGCCTTGCTAGTTTATTTGGATGATTTTTTAACCTCTCTATATATTTTTTGGCCCGACGATTTATCACATCGCCAATTTTCGGTATTTTTAAGTCATTTTCAAGGTCCACCGTTCGCATGAACCAAGGGGCACCAGTAAGCATACGCAATGTCTTGGCCTGCAGTACTCTCACCTTCGTGATGTTTGACCTCGCTGCTATGCCATACACCTGCAAACCGTATCGCCAAGCAGGAGCAATTATGGTCTTGTAAATGTTCACCTTATTTCCTAAGGACAATTTATTCCTGCTAGTTAAAAGCCAATGCAATTTACCAATCCTCTGTCTTAAGGATTTCGTGATACTTGAAATATGCGTCTTGAAAGTTAGCCGCCTATCCAAATACAAACCCAGGTATTTGTAACCTGAATGGTGTTCCAGCAGCTGGTTTCCAATGAAAACTCCCGGACAGAAATCCGGCCGTAAGGCGTACGACACATTGGCACATTTGTTTTTGTTAATGCAAATGTTCCAACGTCGTGTTCAGTTTTCAAAAATATGCAGGTATTGCTGCAGTGAGTCCGTGGCTTCGTAAATGCACTTGTTTCTAACGAGGATGGCCGTATCGTCTGCAAACGTGGCAATGATTAGATCCAGAGGATGTTTCAGTGGTATTTCTGGCCCAGTGGGCATATCGTGCGTGAACAGGTTATAGAGTGTAGGCCCCAAAACGCTACCCTGGGGGACATCTGCGCAAATAGCCTTGATGCTAGACTCCACACCATCCACTACCACTGAGAAAGTCCTGTTCTCAAGGTAGCTGCGAACGATTAACCACAGTTGAGGCGGCAAAAGATTCTTGAGCTTACTGAGCAGCCCATCGTGCCAAACTCGGCCGAAAGCCTGCTTTATGTAAAGATATGATGCCACCACGTACTCCTTAGCCTCAAATTCTTCGAGATATAGTTAACCACCCTTCAGCTGCTCTGAAGTTCCGTGGGACTTACAAAAGCAAAATTGAAAGGAAGGAACTATTTGCTTTACCTTTTTTAAGTCCAGGATCCGTGTCAGCAAACAGCGTTCAAACAATTTTGCTACAGTGTGTTGGCCTGTGGGAATCTAAGGTGTAAGGGCTCTTGCCGGCCTTAATTATCATGCAAATTCTCGCCTTCTTCCACTGTTTCGGTACATATCCCAATCTCAGCACTGAGTTAAAAACGAGGACCATAAATAGCACAGCTTTTAGCGGCATTGCCTTAAGTGTAAAGTTGTCCAGTCTATCTTCACCTGGAGCCTTTTTAGTGTTCAACCCTTTAATATGTACTTAGACTTCCTCGGCTGTAATGGGAGCAACCGGGAGGCATAATTGGCCGGCGCTTTCAAGTCTCATATGGATCTGGCAAACCCTGAGTTCTGAGCTGGTGTCAAATGGCTGAAATCGAGCTTCCAATTCCTCGGCGAAAGCCTCGGCTCGCTCGCTTAAAGATCTAGCCCAGGATCCGTCAGCCTTCTTGATTTGAAATTTTGGGGCTACCTGTTGTTTATACCTTCTCGCCAGCTTCCACAAGGAGTGCTTTTTAGGGTCGTCGGAGGAGACATTTGACAAAAACCTGTTATTTTCCAGGTTGTTGTAGCCAGGTATAAAGATCTGGACTCCAGTTTGCAGCCATGTCTCAGTGATGAGCAACACATCAATGTTATGGGCGGTAAGGAAATGCTTAAGCTCCTCAACATGCCCAGAAACTCACTCTTCTCATAGAATCTTCCCTGTTGCTGCCACGCGCCGAAATTGATATATTGGGTTTTAGGCTGTTTAATTTCTTTTTGAAAACTCGGCAATGTAGACTGTGTAAACTGCATTTGTGTATTTGTAAGAAAAAAACAACACTAGAACTTTGCAGGAATGGAGCGAGGAAGAACAGACAAAAAAAGTTTAATACAGCAATAGAAATCAATTTGATTTTGTTGTTATCGTTTAGTATTGTACCACCAGTTTTATACATACGCTTAATTGGATGGCATTATTGCTAATATAAGATTAGGTAGCATTTTATAATTTTGATAGATTTCTGAGTTAATTTTTATAGCATTCACATATTCACATATCTTTCTAAAATGATATAGAGCTCTGAAAGCATATAAATTAACAATTTCGGTGTTAAGGAAGTGTTATTAAAAAAATAATTTATTTTAGAACAGATGTATATCAGTAATTAATTAAATTTATTTTTGTTATTAGCCTTTGAGGCTTTTTTTATTAGAGAAACTGAGTGTCACTTCTTATGATTTACTTTTTAGGAATGTCCGTTTGATACGACTCTTACGACTATTTATAGTACTAGAAGCAAAGATTGGCTTACTGCATTGCAATGCGTTATTGTGAAATTATAAATGTTTGTTTACATTCAAAACAGTTTCTTTATATTAATGCTAACGCATCGCTATTGGTTTCTGTTAATTTTATGGGTTTGTTTATGTTATGAGCCACAGTGTTTTTACGCATTGGTTTTGTTTATGGTCTGAGCCACTCATTGAGCGTGGAGAGATTGAGAATGTTTATATTAAAATCAAGGCCAAAGAATGTTTATGTTGAAATTTGAGAAGATTTGACCAAAGATAGTTTATGTTAGAAATTCGTTTGAATTAATCAACAAACTCAATGCATTCTCCACTTTATAGTTCACAGTTAGTTTAAGATAGTCAATAAAAAATTCAAAGAGGTAATTGTTGAACCCTGTTAGGTTACGGTTTATGTGTTTTCGTTAAACCGTAACTGCCACTGCCCTGGCCGATCGCCTATTTCGCAGCTGATTTTCTTAGACTCACTACCGCAAAACAGAATTTTCGCGATTGGTATTAAAGAAATTTTAAAAAAATATTAGTTTATTAATTTTTTTTTTTAGAAATAATTTTTTTTTTTTAATTTGGTTTTCTGCCAAATTCCCTTCCTGTGTCACATGGAATAGAGAAAATCGTTTGTTGCGTAATTTAAGCGCTGCGAAGCCATGCATGTGCAACTAAGTGCCTTAGGTCCATTCGTTTTATATTCACAAGACGAAAATTCAAAAATAAATAAATAATTAAATAAATGAAAAATGTACAAAATAAAAAGCAGTGCCAAAATAGTGCAGCTGTCAATGAATCCGAATCGAATAAAAATACAACATTTTCCCTCCTACTCTTCTCTTGCTCTTGTTTTTAATTGTTTTTGCTCTACGTTACGCATTGCTTTTTAACTGCCTTATGTGTGTGTGTGTGTGCGAGTGTTGGCCAACAACTTTAAACTGGTTTTGCTGGTTTTTAACGCAGCGTTTGGCTTCTAATTTAAAAATTGTTGATTTTTCTCTTTCTTTCTTTCGTTCTGCGGTTTTGTTTTTGCTTTGATTTTGTAGTTGTTGTGTTTTGTATTTTGTTATTTCATGCGTTGCCAGTTTTGCGCATTAAGACAACTTTTTAAACTTTTGTTGAATTTTTTTAATTTTTTTATTAAACTTTTTTACCCATTTTGATTTTTGGCCAAAAGTTGTATTCAACTTTGAAATTAATTTTACTTATTGATTTATGGAATTCTAATTTCAATATTATAATTTTATACAATACAGTACAATATGTATTACCCATAAAATCTTATTGCAGCTTGTTTACATTATGTTTTATATAGAGTCATAGTTACATTTGCCACCTTTACAACTATGAATTGAATTATGGATAATTACATATCATTCAAGTACATATCATGTTTTCGTAAGGAAAATGGGGAAAAACCTTATTTTTATTTTATTTATTATTTATTTTCATTATTATTATTATTATTATTATAATTATTATCATTATTATTGTTATTATTATCATCATTATTAATATTATTATTGCTATTTTATTATTATTAACTTTTATTAATGTTTTTTTTTCATAGAATTTGATTACCGTCGGTTAAAATGTTCATCAGTTGTTATCTGCAAATCAATCATCATAACTATACGACACTATATTTTAATTTCCTACATCACCAAATCTATGCTGTTTACAATTGGGGGAAAGATGAGAGAACAAAAGGTGCTGCTTAAAACAAATTCTTGTTAAACAAATCAAGTCTTTGCTTTAAGGGAGTACCGTTAGTCTTTGCTGAAATGCTCTCATTTCTGGCTAGTTCCAGTTGTATCAAAACTATGCGACGTTTTATATTATTATGCTTTATTATTGATGGCAATATAACAAGAATAAGTTACATGGTTAAATTAACTTCAAATACCGTTTTACTCATCGTGCTAAACAAGTTATTTCTGATACTTGACTCCAAGTTTGTCCACTTCCTTAAAATGGGCTCATATTTTGTATTATCCGCATAAACACGTCTAGTCAGTATTCCCATAATGTTCCCGATGAGGTAAACCCCCTTAAAGCCAGGTGAGTATGCTATGGCCATGATGATATCAACTGAACAAATTTCCAAAAACGTTCTTGTTTGCCGATTTATGTTGATAGGGCCATTATCTTGCATGGAAATATGCGGTCTTTCCCTATTTTCCTGTACGAATTTTAGGAGTCCACTCTCCAGTCCATTAAACTGCAAACTAAGTGTGGTCGTCTTCTGTGTGGCACCCCACACCATTAGGAAACCGCCACCAAAATTTCACTTGGAAAACTTAAGGGATTTCTTTCTCTAAACTCTCCTGTAGTGTCGGCATCCATCTGTCCCATCAAAATTATATTTCTTTCGTCTGAAAATATGACCTTTTGCAAAAGCAAATTATTGGAATACCACACCATAAAAATATAATGATTATCTACCGTGTCCCAGTTTTTATCCAAATTGTTTGCTGCAAATTGAAGCCGTGGTGCGCATGTAATGTTAAAGCTTCCTTCATTTTCGTCCACTTATCACGTCCCGATAGCTTAGCTTTCCGACCTGTTCTATACTTTTTTCCATAATTACCGGAGTTCTTGAAAAAAGGAAGCAAATACACCTCGTGTGCGACCAAAATTTTTGTTTGGAAATTTCGAAATTATTTGGTCTCTGATCATTATATACTATGTATTTATTTTTGTTGAAAAAGCTTGATGTAGCTTGATTATTATTATTATATATTATCACACAGGGTTTGATAGGTCCAAAAAATTTGTTTCTGTGTCGATTCCGGTTCACGATTAGTAATGTTGTTGTTGTTGTGGCCTTATAGGAATTCCCTTTTGATAAAGTTTGTGTGCCTTCCAGTGCTGGCAATCGTTGGCTTCCCTGCCATGGGATTCGTTTTTGCTTATTGCAAAATTTGTTTCGCTTATTTTTTAAACCTGGTAAATTTTTTAATATAATTTAGCACGCAATACGTTATTATTTATTCAGCATTATCAACATAATTGGGTTCTCCAACATTATCATTATTGACCCCCATAACATGCGACGCCGACATGTTATGCCAAATCGTTTCAATAAAATAAAATACAAATAAAAGTGATGACGAGCCGCTTTTCAGTGGTTGCCCTGCCTTGACATTTTCAATGATTGCATTTTGTATTTGGTTCATTATTACTTTAAAATTCTTTTTTTTTCTATATACACCCTGTGTCAAAATTATAGTCGCACACGAAAATTGCTAATAAGTTTAATTGGGGGTATCCAAGCAAAATTTTTTTTACTGTTAGACACAAGTATTGAAACTTTTTTTTTTTGGTAAACACAACTGTTGAGCTCTGGAGCTTATTCCAGAGCTATTTAGGCAAATTAAAGTCACAATCAAATTTGAACAATTTATTTTGACACAATTGAGTTTCACAATATTTAAAGGAACTTGGAATAAGCCTAATTGCTCTTCACCAGCGAACTTAAGCGAACGAACCAAATGTATGATAGCGAATGATAGTAACAGAATAAGCAAATTGAACAAATAGCGATGCAATAACGAGATCAAATCCATGAGAGCAGCGAACAAGGTTAAAGGAAGAAACGAAAAATATGTGCACGCTTGTTCTCATCGTGCTTACAATAAAAACTAATGCTAGACAGAGGGTTCAGGGATCCTGAACCGCACAACAACAAAAACAACAATAACATATAAAGCCTGAACGAGAGAATAGAAGAATGAACGCGGTTGCAAAATTATAAGCGCACTTAAAAAAAGTGCTTGATAAATTTACGCACGTGCAGACAGGAGAAGATATTAAAAAAAAGCTACAAAAGCAAAATAATACAAACAAAAAAATAATATACTAAAAAATGTATATGTACTTATGGTATGTGTGACTTTTCAATAGCCCTCGTTGCAGCTCCGAGAGTAGTTGTTTCATTTAACTGCACATTTAGCAATTATCTCAATAGGTTTGTGGACCTCCAATCCACTACATCTTCATTAGCATAAGGTCTACTTGAATCATGCTCACAATGACATGACCAGTACCAGCGTGGCAGGTAAAATATTAATTTGTATTTTAACTCGATAACCAGTTATCAACCTAACCCCTATGGGGAGAATTTTGAAGAAAGGTTCAAAACTTGACACATCTCAAAAGAGTGTAGTGTAAATTATCTTGGATTGCCTGCTCATAATGTGTCATGTGTGACGATTTCCGCTCGATGCTGCTGCTGCTACTCAAACGACAACTGATTGAGTAATTTATTCAGATACCATACCATACCATATCATACCGATACACAGAAGAGCACTTGTTTTGCGTTATATACATACATATACATCTATATTATTTTTCCCCTTTTTTATCATCATCGCTATTGTTTTGTTTATTTTTCGTTCTGCAGTTCTCGGTTTTCATGACTGATTTGGCTATCAGTCAAAGTTTACATGAAACGAGTTCCGAACAAAGGCCTCAGGCAGAGAATCAGACGGGCAACTCTACATCGCTCGGTCGCTCGTTTACAGAAAACCATGCATTCACTGGCAGACTGATTGACTGACTGCTGGACTGTCTGTATGGCATACGCTTCCACGCTTTGCCATTGTGTCGTGTACAATGGGCTCAGCCTCATGACTAATCTCAAACAAACTCTTCCGGGCGTGAGTCTTGCAGCATTGATTAGCTGCCTCTTTTGTTGTTGTTCGGTTTTGATTTTGTAATTTATTTGTTTTATTATTTTTAATACTTTTTTTCCTATTATTTTTTATGTTAATTTTTCAAGCTACTTTTTTTGTAATAAATGATGTTCGACTTTTGTGTAATGACAATGAATTTCCTCACCACAGTTAGTCATTGAAAAAAATACAATATCAACGAATAGAAATATAGACAATAATAAAATGGAAAGCACACTTTTATTTGGGTTCCATTTTAGTATTGACAAGTTTGGCTTTTTAATATATTTGTAAGTGGCCGAACTTATGGCAATGACAATTATTGACAAATGTCTCTTGATTTATGCTTTTTTTTTGCCATTTCACCTTTAAAATTCCTTTTTGTATAACTAACTAACTAGTGGTCCCGTTACGCAGACGTTGTTCTGCAACGGAAAGTAAAAAATTAATAAATAAAATAAAAAATGCCCTATGCTTATGGAAAGTCACGCCGAAAAACCTATAAGCCTAACTATATAAAAGCCTTATACAAAGCAAGCAGTCTTGTGTTGCTTAAGGCAAGTTGTGATCTGAAAATAACCAAGCTTTTGATTTACAGAATAAAACAAGATTGGTATTCAAAGTAGAATACATTAAACTCAATACAACGTTTGGAACGATCAACCAATTTATCTATAAACTTTTTGGAATGTTCTTTAGCAACTGTGTCACGGCAGCTTGATTGGCTGGAACGTCATCGTAAAAAGTTCAGTTCAATGCAGTTTTCAGTTTGGGAACCAGAAAATAATTACACCGTGATAGGTCAGTCGAATACGGCGGGTTTTCGATGATACAAATCCATTTTTTTCATCAAAAATTCATTGACTTATTAGTCTTGTGAGGTGGTGCATTAACAGGCAATAAAATCAACTCGCGACCACAAACAGTGTAAAACTTCTAAATAAATATACTCACCTTCTGGTACAAATTCCCTGTAAACAATATCCTTGGAATCATATAATGCTATCAACATACCCTTGACTCTTGACTTGTGATTTTCGACTTTCATTCTGCAGATTATCGCTTAGTTTCCGGATCATAACTAAATCATTCTGTTTTATCACCAGTTGAAATATGGGTTGCTTTCAGCTGTTAAAATTATATATTTGCAATGCTCTACAAGAGCGATTTTTTATGTTCCTTCAATTGATGTGAATCAAAAAGTGCACAGACCTTTCTTTTACCCAAATTGTCAGTTAATATTGTGTACATTGTACAGTAACATAAATTTAATTATTCTGCCAGCATTCTGACAGTAAAATTGCATCGATAGCGATTATTTTTTCACTGTCGTCCATGTCTTAGTCTTGTCTTAGCAAATTTTTTAATGAGTTGAATACAAAATTTAATATTTGCTCTGCGTTCCATTATATTTTTACAACGTAATTACAAAAACTGCTGTTATTAAACTGTGCGCAGTTGTGTAACCAGTCAATCGATTAGCATGAACTTGACTGTGTTCAAAAGAAGAAGAAATGTACCTTTCTAAAACTGTCAACATTTAATAGATGGTGCTACGTGTTCTATGCTTTAAATCAACACTTTGATCATTTCAGCTTGTATAATGAATTTGCGGGTTTGTACGATCCAGTACTGGAACTGGAATCTTTCAATTTAGAATCACTAAAAACAGGTCTAAGCAGTACAACTAAATTTTTTGGGTCTCAAATCATAGCAAATATACTAGTGAACATAGTTGACAGACGTTCTTCTGCCACAGCGAGTAAAGTTATTCATCTGAGAAACATGGGTTTTCCAGACTCAATCCATATATGGTCAATGTTTGACCCTGGGCCTTATTTATGGTCAATCAGAGCCCAAAGGAATAGGAAACGAGTGGAACGTGTGGCAGTAACATATTTTCTGCTTTTTTCAATTCAATGTTGTTGTTTCTGTGATATTTCCCATAGCACAGTTTGCGTGAATTTAAATTTCGAAAGGTAGTGACCAACCTTCAAGGTTATGTTTTGGCTGTCTAGGGAGTAATTGACAGCTTCATCTTTTTCTATGTGTATTCCAATACTGAATCAAACTTTACCAAATCAAATTTTGATGGTTGTCGCTTTAACTTTATCCCAAGAGGATTTGATGAAGTACAAAGTTTCAAGAACATTAATAGAGTTTGCCAGCTCCTATGCTGAACTCGGTGTACCGAGTTTTGATAGTAATATCGAATCTCTAAAATTAACCTTAAAATTTTGGATTATGCCTTGATCAAGGGGTTGGCAAACTGCAGTTGAATTTGGAGTCAAAAGATTTGCCAAGTTTAATGTCCCTGGATGAGATAATCCAAGACTAAGAGAATTTTTCGTTTTTGAGATCTCATTTTCCTATTCAACTGCTGTATGCAGTCAGTCATGATTTCTCGAGTTAAATATCGAATCCACTTGTAGTTCTTTGATAGAAAGATGCTCTTCATTCATGTTTGCACAAAAAAAAAAAAACTGTTCGTATTTCCTTAGACAATTTCCGCATGTGCATTTTTCTGATTTTAAGAGCAAGAGTTATATCAGGTAAGAAAGAAAATCATTTCATCTACGTTCTAAATATTCTCCGGTTTGTGTCCAAGCAACAGACATAACAGCTCTGTTTTAAACTTCTTGACCAGCACCGGATTTACATCCGAAGATTCACCATATATGCACTTATTACTTATGCGTCATTTATTTAACTATGCATCTAACGCAATAAATTTAATATCACTAATTTATGATTGGGCTTTTTTTTTAATTCTGTCTGTTTACGAGAGGTATTTTGATGAAAATATCATGAAATGAAGTATCCGCGTATTAATATATATTCGGGCTATAGGAATTATTTTTGTTTGGAAATTATAATGAAAAGGCTGTGTCCACGAAGTGTGTTAGGTTATAGGGCTGTCCGTAGTAAAGTAGGAGTTAAATAAGGTATATATGAGTATATTTGTAGATATAATATATGCGTCATTTCATGAACTTTTTCCAAATCTATTCCAGGCAGCTATAAAATATCTCATCTCAATTGATTCTATTTCAGACGTATTTCTTACACAATAATATTTCTTACCTAAAGTCGCTGTCTCTTTCCCTGCTTCTGTGGCTCCTTCTTCCCTTGCCACTTTACAGTTATGCCTTAGTGCTTCGGTTGGCTTGGCTTCGCTAAAGCGCAATTCAACATTTCACAATGAACTTCAAAAAAGCAAATACAGTTTGAAAATTTTTCAATTGAACAATTTTGAGGCCCAACGCTTTCTACGCATTTTCATCAAAACTATATTTAAGCGTTCGCATTGATACAGGCAAGTCAGCTTAACACACACACAGACTTTTCTGGCCTCATGCATTGCTTATTGCTATTGCTGTGTCTTTTTCAAATTGACACAGTTGTGCTTGACTTACTAGTTATTATAGATACAAGATACATTTCTTGTGCTATCTTTGCATGTGTGTGTGCGTATGTGTGTGTGTTTATGTGTGTGTGTTTATGTGTGTTCATTTCTTTTTTCATTGTGATTAACTCAACCATTTGGATTCTAATAAGACTTCTTCTTGATGAGTTGCGCTTGAAAACTGTGCTACATTTATTGTTGTTATTGTTGTTGGTCCTACTACTTGGCGCTTACTGAATTTAATACGTTTGTATGTGCATTCAATCGCACACTCATTCAGTACGTTATTCATTCAATCAATTGCTTTAATGCTTTCATTACCTGAACATCACTTTTAGAGGCATTATTACCTAAATGACAGCGCCATGGGCTTAAACTGTGAAGGCTGAGTTTCCAAAATAAGAAAAAATCCATTGGTCTGCAAGTATGTATAATGAGTATGGCACGATTTGTCTAGTTTTTTTCAATCTATTATTATTTTTATTATTGCTGCGAAAAATCTTTGGTTTCAGTGAAGCTCGTGAGTGTTAATCACACTCGGTAATCGCAATTAAAGGAAACCAGGGTAGTTACACTTATTGAAGTTGTTGCACCTAGCGAGGAATAATTTATAACTTGAAAAATTATAAATTAAAGCCTTTTTATGACCCGGCAAACTTAACTTTCATTAGAAAATTCATTTTTTGAAATATTAATTTTATTTTTGCTTGTTTTTTTCTTGTTAAGGCTTTTAATAAAAGCAGTCTCACGAAGCTCCTTAAGAAATATAATGTCTTTTATTGAAATATAATTTTACTCAGCCCACTGAATGCAAGTTTCGAGTGATTGTATAACAACTGATCCTTCGCTATCATCTGAACTTTCAATTTCGACGGCTGTATTATCCACTTCTTGATCAGTAACAATTTCGTACATCATTAAGGTCTTCATTTGAGAAGGAGTTACTTGGTGCATGGATGCAAGGATTACGCGTTAATTGCCTATGTCTCCAAGTATAATGCTGAGATAAATATCGTCGTCTTGATGCCACTCAATATCTGGTTTCATTAATTTATTGCACCACTTGCTTATGGAGCTCTATGACACCTTGTGCCATGCACAATGCCATGTTTTATAGAGTTTACAAAATCGAGGAATTGCATGTATCGAGGGTTGCGGTTACCGAGTTGATACTATATTTATTCCCTTTATATTTAATTTTTCTGTTATTATTAAAACAACTTCAATTAAATTGTATATACAAAAATTAACAAAACAACTTAAATAATAAGTGGGGATATAGTATAGAGTATTAAAAGGATCTATTACGGAGGTCGGCAGGGTGCGATCTTCTCAGCCGTCTCGCCACCCTAACTCCTCCCATTCTGCGTCGTTTTAGAAGGCGCCTTGCTAGTTTATTTGGACGATTTTTCAACCTCTATATATTTTTTGGCCTCACGATTTATAACATCGCCAATTTTCTATATTTTTAAGTCGTTTTCAAGGTCCGCCGTTCGCATGAACCAAGTGGCACCAGTAAGCATACGCAATGTCTTGGCCTGCAGTACTCTCTCCTTAGTGATGTTTGACCTCGCTGCTATGCCATACACCTGCAAACCGTATCGCCAAGCAGGAGCAATTATGGTCTTGTAAATGTTTACCTTATTTCCTAAGGACAATTTATTCCTGCTAGTTAAAAGCCAATGCAATTTATCAATCCTCTGTCTTAAGGATTTCGTGATACTTGAAATATGCGTCTTGAAAGTTAGCCGTCTATCTAAATACAAACCCAGGTATTTGTAACCTGAATGGTGTTCCAGCAGCTGGTTTCCAATGAAAACTCCCGGACAGAAATCCGGCCGTAAGGCGTACGACACATTGGCACATTTGTTTTTGTTAATGCAAATGTTCCAACGTCGTGTTCAGTTTTCAAAAATATGCAGGTATTGCTGCAGTGAGTCCGTGGCTTCGTAAATGCACTTGTTTCAAAAGAGGATGGCCGTATCGTCTGCAAACGTGGCAATGATCAGATCCAGAGGATCCTTCAGTGGTATTTCTGACCCAGTGGGCATGTCGTGCGTGAACAGGGTATAGAGTGTAGGCCCCAAAACGATACCCTGGGGGACACCTGCGCAAATCGCCTTGATGCTAGATTCCACACCATCCAGTACAACTGAGAAGGTCCTATTCTCAACGTAGCTGCGCACGATTAACCATAGTTGAGGCGGCGAGAGATTCTTGAGCTTACTGAGCAGCCCATCGTGCCAAACTCGGCCGAAAGCCTGCTTTATGTCAAGATATGATGCCACCACGTACTCCTTAGCCTCAAATTCTTCGAGATATAGTTAACCACCCTTCAGCTGCTCTGAAGTTCCGTGGGACTTACAAAAGCAAAATTGAAAGGAAGGAACTATTTGCTTTACCTTTTTTAAGTCCAGGATCCGTGTCAGCAAACAGCGTTCAAACAATTTTGCTATAGTGTGTAGCAGGCTAATTGGCCTGTGGGAATCTAAGGTGTAAGGGCTCTTGCCGGCCTTAATTATCATGCAAATTCTCGCCTTCTTCCACTGTTTCGGTACATATCCCAATCTCAGCACTGAGTTAAAAACGAGGACCATAAATAGCACAGCTTTTAGCGGCATTGCCTTAAGTGTAAAGTTGTCCAGTCTATCTTTACCTGGAGTCTTTTTAGTGTTCAACTCTTTAATATGTGCTGAGACTTCCTCGGCTGTAATAGGAGCAACCGGGAGGCATAATTGGCCGGCGCTTTCAAGTCTCATATGGATCTGGCAAACCCTGAGTTCTGAGCTGGTGTCAAATGGCTGAAATCGAGCTTCCAATTCCTCGGCGAAAACCTCGGCTCGCTCGCTTAAAGATCTAGCCCAGGATCCGTCAGCCTTCTTGATTTGAAATTTTGGGGTTATCTGTTGTTTATACCTTCTCGCCAGCTTCCACAAGGAGTGGTTTTTAGGGTCGTCGGAGGAGACATTTGACAAAAACCTGTCATTTTCTTCCTGTTTATGGAGCGTCAGCATCTTTTTGACTCTATTCGACACTCTACGAGAAACCTTGTCCACAATATTGTGGCGGGTGCGACAAAACTGTCTCCTAAGTCTCCTTTCAATAAGTGCTTCAATAGCTGGGGAAAGTCCAGAACGCACTCTTGAGACATGTGGTGTATTTAAGGGGGCGGCAATGAGAGCAGCTGAGTGCACCTTATTTAGGAAGATCGAGTGCTCGTCTTCAATGTCTTCGGGCATCAGGATTTCCAAGTTTAAATTTAGAGATTCATCCAGATATCGGCGAAATGCAGCTAAGTCAGTTCCAGGTGGCAGCAATCGTCCTTTTATTGTTTTGATCTTCGGAGCGGAATCAAAATCAACCACAAGGGGAAGATGATCAGAGGAGAGTTGATACTCAGTCCTGATAGACAACTCGTCCGAACGCAGCCCATTTTAAATTATAAATTATAAATCAATAGCGCTGGGTGTGTGTCTTTGGGCGTACGGGAAATGGGTCGCTTGACCAGTTGCCAGGATTTGAGCTGTTAAGTTTTGCACAACTTCCTGTAAGCAGCTACCCCTTGTATCCTCTCTAAAGTTACCCCAGAATCTTCTTTTGGCGTTTAAGTCCCCACCTATGAGAAACATTCTTCCTAGATTGCTTAAAAGATCTTCGAAGTCTACAGTTGACCAATTAAGATGCGGAGGTAGATATAACGCAGAGACTATTAACTCGCCCCTACTGGTTGAAATCTGGATGGGGCCATCTGTAATTTCGCTGTTCTCACTGGCTCTTGTAAAGAATAACCGATTTCTTGCTTCATAAGCACAGCCGCTCCTCCTCTAGGCCTTGTTTCTGGGATGGTCTGCCTTGTGAATGTTGTAGCCAGGTATAAAGATCTGGACTCCAATTTGCAGCCATGTCTCAGTGATGAGCAACACATCAATGTTATGGGCGGTAAGGAAATGCTTAAGCTCCTCAACATGCCCAGAAATTCCATGAGCATTGCACAATCCCATCCTGAGTGGACGGGCCATCATTTACGGGCATTCATGAAATTGAGGCATAATTGTTTGATGAACTGATTGCTCTCCTTCAGTTAATTAAACATTAATGCCATTGTGTCAACTTTAGCTGTGAGGGCTGTTATTGCAGCCTCTAACCTGCTAATGCTGTCAAGGCTCTGTGGCGATTGCTGTAGATGCACAGCTCTGTTATTAACATTGCAAGATCTCTTCGGAGGATTTGTTATATGCAAACCAGCACGTAGTGTGTCTGCATATGAGGTGTCTCCCTTGACCATTACCGCCGGGACGTAACTCACTCTTCTCATAGAATCTTCTCTGTTGCTGCCACGCGCCGAAATTGATATATTGGGTTTTAGGCTGTTTAATTTCTTTTTGAAAACTCGGCAGTCCTTACTCCAAGCAGCATGTTTCTCACCGAAATTTATGCAGCAAAGGTCCTCCACAGCCAAACATTGGGTGGTGATATGGTTTTGCCCACATTTTCCACAAATCAACTGTCGCAGGCAGTAATTTTTATGTGCCGAAATCCAAAGCATCTATAGCACTGAATGACAGTCAGGTTCTTTTTTGGAATTTCCACCAGGACACGTTGCCTGCCTATATGCTGAATGAAACACTTTTGCAAGGTTGATGAAGAAGAAGTTGTTTGGTACCATATTTTCAGTGTCTGCTCCATTAACCTTAGTGATTATCTTGCGGGGGTTGGGATTAAACACACCGGTGGCATTGTGGCCTTTGGTATAAAAGGCTTCCTTGATAATAGTGTGGGGAGTGGTGTTGGCCAGATTGCGAACAACTACCCTGAAAGATTTATCCTCCTTAAGTTGTTATGTGTAGTGTTTAATATTACGCTATTTTAGATAACGAACCAGAATACAATATGATTCAGAATCCTCAGTATAGACCCTTACAGTATCATTTCTCATAACTTTAAGCGAGAAACTGTTTTTTCCGGAGACCAGAGCCAGCTCCTGTTCCAAAAGGTGACCATTGCTCACATTATCAATGTTGATAGAGGGTGGTTTTCTAGTCCTGCGAGTGGTTTCAGTATCAATTCCCTCAAGCAGAGCATCAGCGTCAAGAACCATTTTCTCGGCTTCGGCAAGTGTTTCCGTGGTCTCATCCTCATTCCCAGCGTCAGATAGCAGAGCAAAGCGATTTGATGATGTGTCAGGACTTTCCAGAGAAATAGAAGATTCCACGGTTTGGGCTGACCTCTTTTTCCCCTTCTTTACCCTACCATGACGGGAAAGTGGACTGGGTAGTCTTTTTGACGCAGCCGTCTGCCAACACATCTGAGCACAAGGAGTCGCAGTTGTGGTACAAATCGGAACCGTGCTAAAAGAAACAGCTGGCACCGGGGCAGCGCCAGTCAACAAATGACTCTGCAAATCAACGAACGAGCACATTTCAGGTAAGGCGCTTGAATGCGTCACTATATACTTGGAGACATTTGACGTTGTTGTTGTTGTCCTAGTTGATGTACAGTTGTCATGTAGCCATGAGGTATCATTAGGAGCCCGCCGCAGCTCGGAGTTAGATAGATTTGAGTCATCTCTGTTAGAATTGCTAACACCAGAAACGTCGCTAAGATTCCGAATTTTTACCATTTTTAATGCATTTGCCGCAGCGCGGCGAACTGAAGGATGGCGCTTCATTTTACCCGTTCTTATTTAAAAAAAAATTTCTTATTTAATTTATTTTAATTCTTCATTTGACTTTTTTGACAAAAGATACAACGAAGAACGACGACAATCAAATATCATACTATATATATATATATATAAAAAAAAGCGGCATTTTCATTGCATGGTTTTGTTGATGAGTACACACACGCTTGCAAACGTTAAAGGCAAAATGAATGTTCAAAACATTTTATTATTACAAACGAATTGTTTGTTTTTTACATAATTTGTAGTTGGTAGGAGCGTGTGAATTAATAGTGTCGTCGTTGCGCGGTTTTCGTTCATTAGGTTAAAAATCACGTATACGCGATGTGGCTGTAGCTACTTTTTGTTGTGTAAAGCAATGCGAAACGTAGAGTGCCAGACAGTAGACTGTTGGGCGTGACGAACGTGCGTGTTGCCGTTTTTATATATCTGTAGGTGTGTGTGTGTGCATGTGTTGCATTGCATGTTGTAACATCCAACCAAGAAAATTTCAAAACTTAACCCATTGAATTTAAAATAAACCAGTAATAGGGGGCGTGCATATTTTTTATTAAAAAAAAAATAATAATTAAGCAAAAAATTAGTGTGTGTGTATGTGTGTTTTTTTTTTAAAATTCGTTATAAGATATGGATAGTATACAGACAGTATTAGTAAAACAGATTAAGGAGTTAAGACATAAGAAATAAAGAAATGTAAAAAATAAAAAGATGTAACCATGACCCCGTGGAACCGCCGCGAGGCATTGCATCACGGGGCTTGGTTCCGGCTATTAACCGGCTTCTTCATTACGCCGGGACCGCTCTAGTGACCTCAGCGTCGCCATTGTCGATTCCGCGAAGTTGCTCACCGCTCTCCAGCATTGCTCGCTCGACACCATTAGGGCAACTAAATTCCTATCTGTTAGGGTGACCCCAAGTGTCGTTTCCATTTGTCTTCTACCCTCTTTGAACCGAGTGTGTGTCTGTGTGTGTGTGTTTGAGTCTGCGTGTGAGCCTGTGTGTGTGTGTGTGTGTGTGTGTGTGTGTTTTTTTAATTCATTATAAGATATGCATAGTATACAGACATATTAGAGAGTTAAGACATAAGAAGTAAAGTGTGTGTCTGTGTGTGTGTGTTTGAGTCTGCGTGTGTGTGTTTGAGTCTGCGTGTGAGCCTGTGTGTGTGTGTGTGTGTGTGTGTGTTTTTTTTTTTTTTTTTAAATTCATTATAAGATATGCATAGTATACAGACATATTAGAGAGTTAAGACATAAGAAGTAAAGTTCTGTTTAGAACAGGAAGAGAGAAATAGATGTAACCATGACCCCGTGGAACCACCGCGAGGCATTGCATCACGGGGTATGGCTCCGGTTATTAACCGGCTTCTTCATTACGCCGGGACCGCTCTAGTGACCTCAGCGTTGTCATTGTCGATGCCGCGTAGCTGCTCACCGCCCTCCAGCATTGCTCGCTCGACACCATTAGGGCAACTAGATTCCTATCTGTAAGGCCCCTATCTGTGACCCCCAGTGTCGTTTCCATTTGTCTTCTACCGTCTTGGAACCTGTCGCAGTTGAATAGTACATGCTCTGCGTCTTCCACCACCCGGCCCTCGCAAGAGGGACAGTACGGATCGGTTGCGTGCTTAAAGCGGTACAGATATGCCCTAAAGCATCCATGTCCACTGAGGAGCTGGGTGAGGTGAAAGTTGACCTCCCCATACTTCCTGTCCAGCCAAACATCCAGATTTGGGATGATCCTGTTCGTCCACCGCCCATTTGTTGAGCCGTTCCATCTGTGTTGCCACTTTGCTCGGCTTCGAGTTCTTGCCTGCACTCGTGCGTCCTCTCTCCTCGCGCCCGTCTGCTGAACCTCGTCGTGGATCTCCGAAGCCTCCTCCGCTAGAATGTCAATCGGTATCATCCCTGCAATGACAAGAGCAGCATCTTCTGAAATCGTACGGAAGGCGCTGCATACCCTTAGGGCCGCCAATCGGTATGTGGAGTCGAGTCCTCTGCGATAGCTCCTTGTGGCCATAGCCTTAGCCCAGATTGGGGCTCCATATAACATTATAGATTTAGTTACCCCTTGGAGTAACATCCGTCGTCCTTGCCGGGGTCCACGAGAGTTGGCCATGATCCTGCTTAGGGCTCTGCACGCCGCAGCAGCCTTTTGGTTTGCATACGCAAGGTGCTCCTTAAAACATAGTCGCGTATCCACCAGCACCCCGAGGTATTTAATGGACCTCTTTGAAACGATGACAGTTTCGCCTACTTGCACCCGAGCCTGTTCCACTCTTTTCCGACTGCTGATGAGCACGGCTTCCGTCTTGTGTTCGGCCAGCAGCAGCCCGGACGTCCGTAGCCACTCGTAGACCACAGATATGGCACCGTTGCACGATCGCTCCACCTCGCTGATTGTTTTGGCTACTCCCACAATGGCAATGTCGTCAGCAAATCCAACAATCTTGACATCACTTGGCAAAGCTTGTTTCAGCACTCCATCGTACATAATGTTCCACAGAGTGGGTCCTAGGACCGATCCCTGTGGGACGCCTCCGGTTACATTATACTGTGTGACGCCCTCGTCTGTGTTGTAGAGAAGTATGCGTTCGCTGAAGTAGCTCCTTATGATATCGATAAGGTATTTAGGGACCCGAAAGGACCCGAGAGCTTCCAACACCTTGTCCCATCTCGCCGAGTTAAAGGCATTTTTAATGTCTAGGGTCACTACAAGACAGTATTGCTTGGTACCCCCCTTCCATCGCGTACCTTCGATTGCCGCCTTAGCTGTATTGGTTAGCTCCTGGATAGCGTCTACAGTGCTCTTCTTCCTAGTGAACCCGAACTGCATAGAAGACAGGCCACCAGATCTCCGCACTGCTGCCTCAATCCTGTCGCATATTATTCTCTCGAGAATTTTTCCGGCGGAATCGAGGAGGCAGATGGGCCGATACGAGGATGGTTCTCTAGGATCCTTGTCCGCTTTTGGAATCAACACTAGTTGTTGTATCTTCCACCTTGCCGGGAAGACACCTTCGCGCAGACATTGCGTGTACATTCTGTTGAAAGTGTCCGGGAGCAGAGTTAAAGCCGCCTTTAATGCGAAGTTTGGCACCAAATCGGGACCTGGTGACTTCGAGTTCGCTATTCTCCGGGCTGCATGGCACATCTCTTCTTGGCTTACTGGATAAAAGCCATTATTATCCTCCAGTGCTGTGCTGGTGTACCTCTCAATGACGTCTGACTGTTGGGGAAACAGGGTCGCCACTATATGTGCCATTTCCACTGTATCGGTAGGCGCTGTTGGTCTTGGGGCTTTTATTTTCTTTACCACGATCCGGTATGCTCGTCCCCAAGGATCGCGGTCAGCCTCATCACATAGGGCCAAAAAGCAACGCCTCTTACTTTCGCGAATCGCCACTTTGAGCTCTTTCCGCCTACGCTTGAGTAAACTCTGCAACTCGAGTGCCCTCTCCTGATCGCGTGCTCTTTTCTGTAGTCGCCGTGCTCGCAAGCATCTCTCGCGGGCCGCTGCTATTTCGTCGTTCCACCAGTAGGCTGCCTCGTGGTGTCTCTTATATCTGCGTCTGGGCTGCATGCTGGCGTTGCAGGCGACTTGTACCCGAGTCATCAGGTCCTCAGCAGTCATCGGCTCCTCGGTATTCTCTGTGCTCAGCATCTCGTGGAAGATGTCGGGGTTGAAAGTCTCCTCCCTGTATCCTGCTTGGTATTGGCTCTGGCGCTGCGTACTTTCCTCTACGCCTTCATGGATCGAGAATACTATAGCCATGTGGTCGCTTCCAGTATAGTGTTCGCTAAGGGACCAAGATGTGGAATTGGCTATCGAGGCACTTATGAATGTAAGGTCTATGATGGACCCGCCTCCCTGTCGAGAGAACGTATGTCCTGACCCCGAGTTTGCCAAGACGATATCAAGTACGGCGAATGCATCCAGTAGACAGCGCCCTTTCGCGTTTGTGGTGGGGCAGCCCCACTCGATCGCCCATGCATTGAAGTCGCCCGCGATGACAGTGGGGTGATGGGATCTTGCATCCTCGACAAGTTCGTCAAGCGTTGTTCCATATTCTTCCAAGCTGGTGCTGGGGGGCAGATAGCAGCTGTAGATCCATAGGTCCCCTATCTTGGCCCGAACAAAGCCTTTTTTCGCGAGTGTTGTTCCGCAGCGCATTTTGGTAGATCCGTAACACCCAATCATTGCCTTTTTTGATGAGTCAGCGCACCAGTCCGGGGAGGGATGGCCACGGTATGGTTCGCTAAGTATGGCAACGTCGATTTTGAGCTCGTGCGCTGATTGGGTTAGTAGGTCGTTGGCATCCGCGCAGTGGTTTAGATTCAGTTGTAAGAATCTAATTTTGGTTTTTCCTGAGACGTCCGCTCCTCTCAGCTACAGGTAGGCAACCCCGGCTGCCTGCTTATGTGTGTGTGTGTGTGTGTGTGTGTGTGTGTGTGTGTGTGTGTGTGTGTGTGTGTGTGTGTGTGTGTGTGTGTGTGTGTGTGTGTGTGTGTGTGTGGCGCGCGCGCGCGTTTGTGTGTGTGTGTGTGTGTGTGTGTGTGTGTGTGTGTGTGTGTTTATTCCGCGCCTTCGAATGTAGCGTCGGGGTGTCTGTATGGGGCGGGAAGGTTCAATGCGTTTGCGTTTACATTTAATACTTGAAACCACAATTTATGCAAAGCGAGGCAAAAATATTTGTGCAATAATAAAAATGAAAAGGGGAAAAGGTGTATGAGTAAAAAGGGGTCGGGAAAAACTCAAGGAGAAGCAATGAAGAAAAATAATAAAAGAAAAAACTCGCAAAAGCAACCAACGATGACGAGAGCGAAAATACGTATAGCAAAGGGCGACTCTCAAGAGGGGCGTGCTGTAGAAAAAATAAATTATTTACAAAAATAGGAAAAAAAAAACTCACAGCGACAACAGCGTTTAATAGAGACTGCCAAGAAAACAAAGTGTAAAAGAAGCAGTAGAAAAACCTGCGCTTATAAATGAAAGCAAGCCTTTTTTGTTTTTTCTTTTCTTTTTGTTTTTTGCACTGCCGCACACGCCCTCTCAGATAACACCATCCTACGAAACAACGAATCAAGCAGCTAAGCTAGAGTGAGACAAGTAGAGTGGCATAGAACAGATTGTTTTAATTAAACTCAATATATGCACATAATTTCTGTATATATATAGTGTTAACCAAGAGAAAAATCACTATCACACACACATACACAGAGAAATTATAAGTACATAGCATATCATGTATGAGCGGCTTGGTTAGAAAAATGTAAAAAAAAATGGAGTTGTTTTTGGCCTCAATTATGCCGTCCCGCAAGCCCTAAACCAACAAAAATGTACACGGCGTTAGTGATGACGATGTCAACGTTGACATTTGCTTACGCATTCGTAACACACACACACACACACACACGCACGCCCCGAAACAAACAAACAAACATAGAAATAAAAACATATTCCCGCAATAGGCGCAAACATATCCGCAGGCATACTATGTGTATGCTGGTGTGTGCGTATCTGTGTGAACGTTAACTAAAGTGTAATCGTCATGTCTTATACTGTTTGTTTGTTGTTCTTTTTATTGTTGTTGTCATTATTATTGTTGTCCTCAAAGTCGCATATCTACAATTCAGAGAAAACAATAAAACTTCGGCTATGCCTAAATTTCTATACTCTTCAAAGTTAAAAAAGTTTACCAAATTTTTCCGTCGTAAATTTTATATCTATAGCCGGATAAAAAGGGTTTCACGTTATAACCTGACTTATAACTAGATAAGATTAGTTTTTTGAAATGTATAGGGGCTTATAGAAATAGATATTAATGTCTGCCCAAATTACAGCATTGAGCTTGGAAAATAATAATAATGACTAGTACCGCCCAACGGCTGAAATTCAACCACAATAGCGACAATACAAAACAGCTGAATACCATTTTTTTAAATGTATATGTCCGTGATTCAAATGCTCCTTAACATGCATTATCAGAATTGACTTACCGCATGTGGTTCGTAAGTATAGGTAACGTACGTCGTGTAAATAACTAATACCTCTTGCAAGGCACATTTGCTTTCGGTCCCCGTTTCTTCTATACTTCCAATATCTTTCTTCTGTCTCTTGTAACGAACGCGACCTTGAAATTCCACTATCAAGTAGCCTTCTAAGAAGTTTCGTTAGATAGATAATAAATTGAAGAGAATACAAAATTTTTGATGTGAAACCGTTTTGGTTTCACTAGAGTAAAATTTTGTATAGCATCCCTCTCGCATCACGCTCGCATACAGTCAAATCATGTACCAATCCGAACGAAAACTTAAACGTATGCGCTGTTGTTTTAAATATCTGCCTTTTATGTATGTTCCTTCTTGTCTCGTCTGCGTGACTCATGATCGATTGTCATAATATTGATTTGTCTTGCTGCCTTAGAAACCAAATGTGTTATCTTAATTGTTAAAAAAAAAAATTCTTTTTTTGATATTTTCCTTAAATCATGTCTTCATTGTCAATGTGTTTAACATCAGAAACTTGTGAGTGCTATTTATTTATTTATTATTTTAATTTTTTAATTTATTATTTTTAATTTTTAATTTTTAATTTATATTCTTAATTTATTATTTTATTATTTTTTTATTTTAATTTTTATTTATTTAAAAAAAATGAGGCAATTTAATTTTAATCCATTAGATGGACAAACAGATCTGTTTAAGCATATATATATCTGTTTAGGTATATATATCTGTCTCCTTTATTTTCCTTTTGTAATTTTATTTTGAAACTGTCTTCAGACAATAAACTAATTTTATAGAAACAAAATTCGTTGCAGAAATATATATTTGGTCTCTATTGAGCCCGCCTATTTTGCGGTGTTACAAACTCCATGCCAAAGCTATAATAGAAGTACTACTGTTCAGTATGTGAAGAGTATCAAAAACATAGTCATGTGTCGGTAATGTTTTCTTTATGGCTGACATCTTTTCTTTCCAACTTTAGCGAATTCGCCATTGCAATGGTTATACTTCGGACTGCATGTGTGTTTATGTATAGGAGATTCTATACCAAGGGGAAAAAATAATAACCGTTAACAATAGCAACAACAACAACAACTGTAGAACGCAGAAATCGCATTTCAAAATCAGATGTAGTCGTCGCAGCCATAACTCTGCTTGGCTGTTTGCTTTTGCTATGCTTCCTCTTTCAAACATGGTTTCTCGCTCCCTTTTTCTCTTTTTTTCTTCTTTAGCTTGCTTTTTACCCTTTGCTGTTCTTGGTTTTTCCAATTTTTACCCACTATTTTTTCTGGTTTTTGTGTGTTGCCCTTGTCCCACACATCAACTTGACTCTCAACGCTGCAGTCGTTTCTCGTCGGACTTAGACACGGAATACAAGCGGCAGAAAGCGTAGCATACTTTTGAGCGCTGTTGTTTCAATAGATGGTGGATGGTAGAGGGTTAGTATGATTTCACTTGCATGTTCATACCCCATGCCATTTACTGCTTCTGTGTGTAACTTTGACGCCTCAGTGGTGGTGACGACGTGGATGTGTATGTGGTTGTGGAAATAGACGAAGACGACGGCGAGGACGAGGACGAGAGCATACACTCACAATAGGCTTAGCTACTCGTATGGTTTGACGGCACTATCCTCGTCGTAGTTGTCGGCATTGCTCTGCATTTTTATTAAGTGCACGTAATCGTGGTGGTCGTCATCAGCGTTGTCGAGGTTTGCCCATGGGGGAACCGACGGCGTCAATGGTGACTATGACGGTGACTATGAAACAAGAGTTGTGCCAAACCATCGTTGTTGGCACATTTTTCGATTCACTATTTTCTTGACTTTACGGCTTTTCTCCGCTTTTCCTACCTTTTCCTTACATTTTTTCATTCAATTATTTATGTGGTTGGGCGGTGTCAAAACCTCAGCCAACCTGTCCGAAGCGAAGCCTGTCTGCCTGTCTGCCTTGCAATGTGGTCAAATTTAAACGCCCTTCTTTGTCGCCGTCGTCATTTGAGGGTTGCAATGCGTTTTTTTCCTCTTTCTTCTTTTTTTTTGTACTCATACCCACACATGCACACCTTATGAAATATTTATGCAATGAAATTTGTCGCGCCGCAGACCCATTAACGTGTCGTTTCGACCGGCGCACTTGTGGCCAACACCAATACCCGGCACTACTGATATTATCGTCGTTTGGAATAGAAAAGTATTTCCGACAGTTCGCTTGATGTTGTTGTACAAAATTTGTTGTTGTCATTATGCATTGACATTTGCCACCTTGGCGTGGTCGATGTGTATACCTATTGTATTGCAGCAACGTCCCGTATTCTTTAATTCTCGTTTTCCATATGGAATTTTCGTATAATACTTCTAAAAATTTTATTTTCTGTGATGGCGTTATATGAATTTTGCACTGCATATTTTTTGGCGCACAAGTTTTGCTCTTAAATCAACCGAAAATGTTCGTGTGAATGCCGCTCGTCTCAGAGCTTTCAATGTCACAAAATGATACTTGACATGAGAAAAGTTTTAGCGGTTTTCAAATAACTTGTTTTACGACATTGCAGTTTTCCATTTTATACAGTTCGTTTCTACTTTCCGAATTAAATTTTCCTTTTTAATCACTTTTATCTTTATTTGAACCGATTACCTTTAGTACCACTTTTTCGACACTATTCGTTCAGCAAAATTTCTTCTAACCTCAACACTTTTCGGAATTTTTTTTATTCTTCATTATGGCTATATATATATATATATATCAAATTGCATCTTAAACATAATTTCTTGAATTATATTTATTACTCATTGGTAATTATTATGGAATTATCGTTTGAAATTAGAAAGAGTTATATTAATTTCAATTCACTCTCATTGATCGACAATGAAATGTAATCAGGCAAGTCGCCCGAAAGCATAGCAACCATGTGGACCATGTGGTGGATGCAATGTCGTCAATTTGATTTCCCCATTCACTCAGCCAATTCCTGGTCTTTCATTTTTGATTCCATCTGATGCACGTGAATAAGCGACAAGGTCCAGTTAGCTTATTTTCACGTGTAACGATGGTAAATCTACTAAGTGACAAGCCTTTTTGAGGCATATTTTTTGACAAAGCAATTAACACGCTATAGATTGGAAAACGAAATTGCTTCGACGGCGCCGAAAATTAAATGGAATCACAAAATTGTACTATACTATGCCTATTTTATTCGCACAAGTGCAAGCAATAAGTTGCCAAAGTTTTGTCGCAATGGAGTGAACGGTATGGCAGCCTATAATATACGTACAGTTGCTTCCCGCATTTTTTCCGCTTCGAGGCATTATTTTAATGAACTAGCAATAAATGCAATACATTTAAAAAAGAAAATGTGAAACTTACGAGCTAAATATTCTATCTATATATAAAAAATTGGAGGTATGTTTGTCCGTTATGGACGCCGAAACCGCTGGACCGATTTTGATAAAATTTTCATTGAACCTCTAGAATAGCCTCTATATGGTTAAAATCGTCCAATTCGCTAAATATTAAGACCAACTTGATTTCCCGATGCTTCTCAAACTGCACATATATAAATAAAACACGGAATGCTGCTCAAACTGCACAAAGTCGAAATGTTCAAATATTCAAATCAAAAAAGTGATCAGTCTCGTGTCTGCATTCAAAGGTTAAGGTTGTTTTTCGTGCACAGTGTTTATTTAAATTCTTCTTGTGAGTGCATAATTTGTTTTCTGCAAAGGCGTTGCCCCTTTTCTCGCCCACCGTGTGACGATTTACGCGCACGATAGGTTTTTAGACATCGCGATAGTGGTGTCGGTTTTTGTTTATGGAAATACAATAATTAGTGCGTGCATTGTGTTACCGTTATCTTGCCCTTTGGGCAAGACTAAGGCCCTCGTGGCACCAGCGACTGTTATCTAGGGTTCACAAACTGTTTATAATGTATATTTTTTTTTTGTTGATTGAGGAAGACTATTGTTTTGAGCGTCAGACAATTGCAATATTTAGTTATAAATATTGTTTGTTTTTTACCATGGTATGGATGAGAACAGGCCAAACCCTGAGAAAATGAGGCAAATAGCTGGTGCTTCGCCATCTGAACTTCGCGCAACTCTTGCCGGCGAGTTGCAGAAATCCAGTACAAATTATTCTGGTCTGTTTACTGACTACAACTACCACATTAACATTTTCAACTGTAGGTTGCACGTCAACATATACTAAAGCAACTACTACTTCGGACTATAAATACTCGGCTCTAACCTCGGTTGAAGCTATGTCCAAAATAAGCGTAGCAACAGCTGCAGCTTTAGCTAAGGACTGCACATTCCAATTGCCACAAATTCGTAGGAAGCAGAAAGGCGCAATTAAAGCTTCGAAAACGATTTTGAAAAATAAACTACAAACAAAAACCGTGTTTGGTAGCCGAAAAGCTCAAAACACTGATTACACATCAGTGGAGACATCTTCCAGTAATCGCTTTGCAGCTTTATCTGATGAAGCTGATGCCTTAATGGAGTTAGACTACTTAAATAATCGCCAAGATTCTGCGCAAGATAGTGTCCCGTTGGGATCTGGCAGCTTGCACCATGGAAGCGCAAACCTCAAACCACCAGCTATTTGCGTGGCTCAAGTCAACAAGTTGGATGAACTTGAACGAGTCCTTAACTCAACTATACTGGCTGATGATTACCACCTACGCACATCTAACTCTGACATATCTAGAATATATGCCAAAAATGCTTAAACTTTTATAGCTGCGGTGAACATATTAACGCAGCAAAGCTGTGAGTTTTGGCATCACCAACTGAGGGAACACAAGCCTTTCAGATTGGTGTTGAAAGATAGTCACCCTAATGTTCCCAAGGATTTAAATGAGCGTACCTTCTCTGACAGACGTTTTGAGGTGCTCAATATATATTGCCCAAGAAAACCTGATTGGCGTAATATCCCTACCAAAGAGGAAGATGGTGATGTAATAAACAATGCCAAAACCAGGCAAAATATGTACTACGTCAATATTAAACAGTCTCCCAATTCGGTGGAGGCACTAAAAATTAATCAAATTGGTAGACACAGGGTTACTATTATAAGGGCAAACCGTAACAAAGAGCTGGTGCAGTGCTACAGATGCCTTGATTTTGGACATACTCGTAACTACTGCCTTAAAAGTCAAGTTTGCGGTAAATGTTCAGCCGAGCACCCCACTGTCTCAGCTTCTTGTGAGTTACGTTCGAGTGACAGCAACATGTGTGCCAACTGTGGTGAAGATCATATATCTACGTTTACGGGCTGCATAGTAAGAGTTGACTTGGCCAAAAAGTTATTGCCAGCGGTAAGGTTACCTAGTGACGGTCTTCAGCGTACCGTGCATAACAACATCGAGAGTTCCAATGTGGAGTTCATCCCTGAAGCAGTAGTTAAAAATGGCTTTTCGTATGCTAACGCCGCGCGTATTAACAACCGAAAACACTTTAATAGGACACAACACCAAACTTGTCACGTGCAAATGATGTTGGCGAAGACCAAGGTCACTTCAAAAAGTTTAGTGTCTTGGAAAAAGCTATTCAAGATATTAATAAGAGAATGCACCAAATGTATGTTTTATTCCAAGATTCGATGAAAGCTAACAAAGCCTTCCGCGAATTGGTGCAAAAATTATTATCAAAATGATCCAAAGGAAAATCGCATTATGGAATGCGCGAGGTATCGCCAAGAACAAGGAAGAGCTTTTACTTTTCCTCAATGTGAACTCTATCGACATTATACTGTTAACAGAAACCCATTTATGCCCTGGAAATAAGATATACATACCTGGCTACGACGTTTAGTAGAGGCGGTACTGCTGTTATTATTCGAGCCAGCATTATGCACTTTCAAAATGAGCCAATCACGCGCATGAATGTACAAATACCAAGAGTGAATGTGCAGATGAATGGTGGATACGTTACAGTTGCTGCCTTGTATCTTCCTCCCAATGTTCTGTGCTCAAAGGTTGAACTTGAACAATAAATTCCTTAGGAGGCCGTTTCATCGCCGAAGGTGATTTTAACGCGAAGCATTCATGGTGGGGCAATCTAAGATCTTGCGTTCAAGGAAGGCGACTGAAAGATGTCATAGTAAACATAGTAAATCATGTCAGATTCTAGCAACTGGTGAACCAAATTTCTATTCGTACAACTCTCAGTTAACCCCAACTGCCTTGGACTTCTTTATTACAAACGGAATTGCAAGAAATACGCTTACTGTTGAATTAAGCTTTGAACTTTCCTCAGACCATTTGCCAGTTGCATCAGACAGCACAAATCAAGCCTAAAACACAACGACTGCTTCCACCCGGCTCTTCTATCCATACTTTTAAAGCTGAGTTGAACAAAAATTTAAACCTAAATATGGAAATAAATAGAGAATCCAGAAGATATAGAAGATGCTGTATCTATCTTTATGTGCAACATCAATCAAGCCGCTGCTTGCGCCGCTTCAAAAATTGCACAGTCAATAAACCAACGACATACAACTCATCTGAACCCAACAGCTGCTGCCCTACTGCATTTAAAAAGAAGAGCCAGAGAAGAATATGCCAGGACGGGAGACGATCGTGTGCTCCAAATTTTTAGGAGACTGTGTAATCGACTGCAAAAGGTGCTTGCTAGGGATCGGCAAGCACAAACTAACACCATGCTGAATAACGTAAGCCCAGACGAAACCACCAACTATGCCCTGTGGAAGTTAACAAGCCGATTTAAGAGGCAAGTTATCCCGAAGGCCCCCATTAAGGATTCAAGAGGTGGCTGGTGCTTCTCCAGTCAGCAGAAGGCCGAGGCCTTTGCGGATAGTTTGGAGGAGAGGTTTACTCCGCTAGATCTGACGTCGAACTTCATGAAAAGAATTATCACAGAATTATCCCTAGAGACACCATTCCAAATGTCCATGCCTGTAAATCCAGTGACGTTGCAAGAGATCAGGCTACAAATCAATCACTTAAATGGTAAAAAATCGCCTGGAGAGGACCTCCTTGATAACAATGCCATTAAATCACTTCCAACCAGGGCGGTACTCTTCATTGTATTGCTGTTAAATAGAATTTTGAGGATAGGTCATTTCCCAGAGGTTTGGAAGTCGGCTCTAATTACGATGATCCCGAAACCTAACAAGCAGCCATCTGAAGTGGACGCATATAGACCCATCAGTCTCTTACCTGCCCTCGGCAAAATGTCGGAAAGGGTATTATTAAATCGTATCCTGCAGCTTTCTACAGTGGCACACCTGATTCCTAAATGGTAGTTTGGATTCCGTAAGGGTCACGGTACTCCAAAGCAGCTCCACCGTGTGGTCAACGTCGCACTTGAAGCTATGGAACACAAAGAGTACGCGGTGGCAATATTCCATGGATATCCAACAAGCTTTTGACAGGGTGTGGCACTGTGGTTTAAAATACAAGCTGTAACGGTCGCTTACTCCTCATCTGTTTCAGGTTGTAAGCAGTTACCTGAACAATAGATCCTTCTGTGTGGTTGTTGATGGCACCAAATCTTTTAAAAGACAAATCTGCGCTGGAGTCGCAGGAAGCGTACTAGGCCCCACTCTCTATACCTTATATACAGCAGACATGCCATACCTAACTAGCCGATGACACTGCTGTATTGACTAGAAGCTGTCTTATTTGTGATGCTGCAAGTGCGCTCCAGCAGTATGTACACAGTTTTGAGTTGTGGGCCAAAAGGTGGAATATTGGCTTAAATTTAAACAAATGTGCAACTGTCACATTTACTACCAGATCAGCGACTTGTCCAGCCATTTCTATGCTGGGTTTTCCAATCAAACACGAACTAGCACACAAACATTTGGGAGTCTTATTAGACAAACGGCTCACTTTTGGAAGACATACTACTATGGTAAAACAAACAGTTCTGTCAAAAGCAAAAAAAATGGCGTGGCTACTTTCCCCCAAAAACAAGCTTTCTCTAGCCAACAAAGTAGCTATTTACAAAATTATATTGAGTCCGATCTGGAAGTATGCGATGCAGGTGTACGAAATTACGGCCAAAACCCACCTAAACAAAATACGAGTGGTTCAAAGTAAAATATTAAGGAGAATTTGTAATGCTCCATGGTACATGCGTACATGGGATATTGAAAGGGATTTAGGAGTCCTTAAAGTTGGTGACGTTCTTCAAATACAAGCCAAGAAATATTTGGAACGGCTTATTTCTCACCCGAATGCACTAGCCAGGCGTCTTACGGGAGAAAGGCTAAGAGCTAGGATAAGAAGATTAAAACGATGCCACCCAGAGGATCTTCCTGACAGAGTCCTCTCTTAACATATATTTTTAAGTTAAAATGTAAATTTAAATGCATGTTAACAATGCTGTCAATTTTTTAATATATAATTTAATATATAATATATAATTACATATAATTAGTTTAAGCTGCCATTAAAATAGGTAGTAGTTCACTAGTTTAAGAAAAAAAATTGTAAAAAGTGTAAATAAATACATAATATTTACAACAAAAAAAATACAAAAAAAAAAGTGAAGAAAAGTGAAAAACCCAAAAAACAAATCAATCAGAGAATTGCAACAGTAGACAGAGCTGCTGAAATATCTGAAGAGCGAGACGCACGCGAAGGCAGCAACGCGCTGGGTCCCTGCTAGTAAACTATAAACTACAAAATACAAAAATATTAACGAAATATTTTAATTCAAACACGCATCAATCTTCACACCACAATTCCAACGCAAATTGAATCGAAATATTTCACTAAATTAATAAATTGAATAATTTACTTAAATGGCAATCAGTGAGTTTGTCACGCGGGTACTGCTTTTCAAAAAGAAATATCATAGCATTGAATTATGAATTGCGTGAACGTAATCTTTCCCTTTTATTTAACTCAGTCTGTTTGATTCAAATATTGTACTTAAAATTTTGCCTACTTCCTGTTGACCGATTGATCTGAAGTTTGTTACACACCTTTGGTTCTAATGACAATTATAATTTGTTAATTTTGTCCTAATAACCTCACCAGAATCATCAGGGTAAGGTTATGAAAATTTACAATAGCGCCATATAGTTTAAAAATGCTTTTGAATGTTTTTAAACTTTGTACCGTAATTATCTTCTTGGTTGATGGACAGCAGAAGGAAATATACACTTTTTGCCACTTCGTATGTTACTGAACTTCTCCTAAACGTCTGTACCGATTTTGATGAAATTTGTTGTGTATCTTCAACCGGATTCGACAATGGTTTAGATACACTAGAAAATGTTTATTCTTTGTGTGTTCTGTTTGTAAAGAGAAAATGAAAAAATAATTTTTTTTTGTTTTCGTGATATACATTTCATTTATCATGTTTTTTTTTTGTGTCAGGATTATGATTATGATTATCTTTTCTATTAATTTGTTTTACAAGTTAAATTTTTCATTAATTTATTTATTTCCTTCTTTAATTTTCGTACTATTTTTTCTATCAATTCGTATTCTTCTTTCAATAGAATTGATCTGTTTACTTCATCCTTACAATGGGAACGTTTTATGATTTTCCATCGTTCTGTGCAGCACTATCAAGTCATCAATTTATATTGTCATTTCTGCTTTCTTATGAATTCATTTCTTTATTTCATTATTCAATGAGCCTGCTTTATTATTTTCCATCTTATTCATAAGTTCATTCGTTATTACCTGCTTTAATCGTCCTATGCAAACCTGTATTGCCAGTCTTTTATATGAAAGCTATCGGTTCATCTACCCCTTCCTCATTTCGTCTACCAATCTTGTCTCACTTTCAACCTTTTTTTCTGCTCGCTTACTGCTTTCATATTTTCTTGAGCCAAGCACGCTAGTGGCTAAGTTCACTTATCCAATTAGCATCTGCCAACGAAAGTATCAACTTCGAGTAGAACTTCGGCCTGTGCAAAAGCAGCTGCTAATGAACCGTTTTGCCTAGACTTATTTCATTACAAATTAGACACATTTTTCCCCGGTGGTCAGCGGGTGAACTTCTGTATATTTTCTAATCTCTTCCTCAAACCAAAAAGATGCACCGAGAAATAGACCCGAGAAGGGTAAATGGCACCGAAACCACACCAAACTGTATAAAAGCAAAGCAAAAATCACGAAATGTTGAAGCCTTTTTTCACATGGTTTGCTTTGGGCACGTTCCACATTGCTTTTTCAAGAGGACACAGTGTGGGCGAAACAATTTTTGGTGCGCTTGGGTAATAAATATGCAAACATTTATTTGGCATTTTCCACAATCACTGATGGTGTGCCCAGTGTAGTATACTCATACGTTGTCCTCATTGTTGACGTAGCTATAATATTAATAATCCTCGGAACATAATTTAAATTGTACTTAAGACCAAACGCGTGCACATATTTAGCCTACTTTTTGGCGCTTTATGTCTCTTATGTATTCTGTAGAACACAGCCGTTTAAGATTCGTTCTCTTTTCATATGCTTCTCACTACCAAAAAAGTATTTTAATTAAAGGAGTTAACAAGGAGGCGTAAGCGTTGGAGTTGCGTGGTTAGTTGGTTTAGAAAGATACGAGTAGGTACAGAAATAGGCAGCATAAGTATGAGGAAAGTAGTTCGGCAATTATAGACACATACGCACATATGCCCAGAAGTATGCTTTTGAAAATTTTACAAATTGCTTAAAACACAAAACTCATGCAGCGATTTCGATTGTGAGTATTTATGTAAATATGAAGAATTGAATTAATTTTCTGCAACAAATTCCACGCTCAACAATATCACTTAAGAGGGCACGTGTGCGTGTGTTTTTTTTTTTTTTTAATTCGTTATAAGATATGGATAGTATACAGACAGTATTAGGATGACAGATTAGAGAGTTAAGACATAAGAAGTAAAGTACTGTTGAAAAAAAAAGAAAAAAATAGATGTAACCATGACCCCGCGGAACCGCCGCGAAGCATTGCATCACGGGGTATGGTTCCGGCTCTTAACCGGCTTCTTCATTACGCCGGGACCGCTCTAGTGACCTCAGCGTCGTCATTGTCGATGCCGCGAAGTTGCTCACCGCCCTCCAGCATTGCTCGCTCGACACCATTAGGGCAACTAGATTCCTATCTGTTAGGGTGACCCCCAGTGTCGTTTCCATTTGTCTTCTACCCTCTTTGAACCTGTCGCAGTTGAGTAGTACGTGCTCTGCGTCTTCCACCACCCGGCCCTCGCAAGAGGGACAGTACGGATCGGTTGCGTGCTTAAAACGGTACAGATATGCCCTAAAGCATCCATGTCCACTGAGGAGTTGGGTGAGATGAAAGTTGACCTCCCCATACTTCCTGTCCAGCCAATCATCCAGACTTGGGATGATCCTATTCGTCCAACGCCCATTTGTTGAGCAGTTCCATCTGTGTTGCCACTTTGCTCGGCTTCGCGTTCTTGATTGCGCTCGTGCGACCTCTCTCATCGCGCCCGTCTGCTGAACCTGAACGTGTGCGTGTGTGTGTGTGTGTGTGTGTGTGAGTGGTTGTAAGAATATTTTGTGTGATGAGTGAGTGCGTCATTTGTTTACTTTGTTGTCTCTTTCACACAGTGCGTTATATTAGTGTTACCATTATTATCCTTATTATGATAACAGATGTTATTTAACACTTATAACTCTTATTCTCACACGCATACAAACGCACAAGCACATGCACATGTACGCAAGCATGTTTCTCTTTCGTTTAGGTCTTTGCTTATTTTCCTGCCTACATGCTCATGCTGCTTGCTTTGATGACTACTTTTAATCGCAGCAAAACAAAATCTTAAAAAAAAAAAACCTGCAAGAGTAGCTTATAGAGTAGCTTGTTGTTTTTGCGTGTGGTTTGCTTTTGATTTGTTTTCGATTGTGTACTGCTGCTTGTGCTTCATTTGACTTAAATTTCAACAAAATGTGAGTTTGCCTACACATGAATTAAATTTAATTCTGGTTTTAGTGCATTTTTAGCAACATTTTGTTGACTACTTGTCAGATTTAATGTGACACCTTCAGTTAGCAACGAAAATGACGAAGAAGTAAATACTTCAACAATACTCTTAATTAAAGGCTATTTGCCTTGCCAAGGCTAAAATGTTTCAAAATTGCTTGAAGCGTAAAAATTTTCATTTCTGTTTGGTCTATTAAAACTTGTTGGAAGATGGTTTTAAGTTTGGGCGTGGCATTATATACAAACTTCATGCACACACGAACCCAAACATGGATTCTCGCTTTAAAAGTGGCACTATGAAAAAGTAGATTTTTCAAAAAGCGTCGAAAAAAAGGCTGACTGAGAAAATACAAACTTTTTACACTTTGCAGAAGCACAAAGAAACTTCGAGTTGCTATCGTTGCTTTTGAGTTTAATAGAGTTGAGTTGAGTTAAGTTCAGTTGAGTAAGCAAAAAAAAAAAACGAGTGGAAAATAAATGTTCTCCCTTTTTGCGATATTGTGCAACCCTAGCGAAATACTAAGTCAAAGCGCATAACACGGCGGGGTAGAAATGGTGAAGTGTAGTCTTCAGCGGCTGTCGAACGGACATGATTTCCAAACAGGCAACCCCGGCAACGAACAAACAAGCGACAGCAACTTAAACAGAAGCGAAGCAAACAACAGCAACAAAAGGCCATTGCATACTAACAGGAATCAAAGCAACTGACACAGTGCAAAGTGTGAGAATTGAGTAGCAGGAAGTAACTAACAGCAATGCATATGCAATTAACTGACACACACACACACAAACACACAAACAAACAAAAAAAAGCGCGCGCTAAATTTGTATGGCATGTGCAACCTTAGCATACTTTCGGGTGTTGCGATTTACGTAAGCGCATAGTTTGTAGACATGCAATAATTGGCTGTAATTGATCGAAGGCACGTTTCGCACTGGCAAACAAAGCAAAGAACAATTGCAATAACAATAAAAATTACAACAAAAATATAATATACGACAAGCTTCTCATATTTTCGGCATGCCAAAAAGTATGCCATATACTTTTTTGTTGCTTTTTATGGGCATTTGTTTAAAAGGCATGAGTGTGTCTAGGACTAACGAGGCTATAGAGAATGGCTTTCATATGTGTGTATATGTGTATATTCGCGAATGTTGGCTGTATATATGAGTAATGGTTAGAGTGGCTATAACGTCAATCTGACGCCAGTTGAACACAAATTCAAATGAAGCGAACTTACCAAAACCAACCAACATGAAAAAGGCACAACATGCTATAAGTTCGACACCTGCGCATAGAGTTTGCTTGCGTACATGCAAGCCAAAAAAAAAAAACCATCAACAAGCGAACGTATGAGCAAATGCCTGAAAGTATGCACTACAATGCCAGACGACTTGATTATACATTTTGTGTGTGTATTTTCTGGGACTAATTGCTTATTCAAGCTTCAACAACAAGCAGCAATGGCCGCTATCACCAACGTTGCTACATAGGAGAGTCCTTGACATGAGCGTGCATACTACACACCCAGATTCAACGTTAAATTGAGTAAATATTTAACAAATTGTATGCTTTGCCTGTATGTAATTTCACCGGCCTTCGTCGTACTATGTCGAATTCGGTTGTTTAAAGTGTCCCTTTTCATTTGTTCTATATTTTGGACAACTCAAACTTTAACATGTACCTATGTGTCTTTGTGTGCGTTTGTGTGCGTTTATATCGTTAAAGTTCCAACATACATATATTATATAGACAAAAAATATGTGCAAGGAAATGCGTAAATTTTATACATTTTCAGCCACAGCCACAACAGTGAGCCGTAGAGTATGCTATATCTCATGTGTAGCTGCTCGATTTTATGCAAATTCAGATTACAGATAAAACAGTTCCAGACAACACACTCAACTCTCAGGCAGTAACTGCAATTTCATGTGCCGATCATAGTAATTTCTACTCCATGCACTCCTTTAATTATTCCAGTTTGACCCAATATCTTTGCATAGCATGCTTTCAGGCATTGGCTAGTCTCCAGCCACTATGACTACCATGAAATTTGTTTTTTCTTCTTCTTTTTGGGTAATTTTCATTTGAGAGCCATTTAGCAAGCGCCTTTAGCATTGAATCTTGGTTCAATTATACGCAAAACACATGCAAAGGCAAAAGTTTGCAGACAGTGGGCATAGCATACTTTTTGGGTAACAATTTTAATATTAATACACGTACTATTCTCTTTTAGTTGCCTGATTGTACAATCAACTTGTGGTGTGCGTGGTTTATCCATGTGGCGTATGTCTATCTGACCAGCAAGCTTGTCTTAATTTATCGTCTTGCAGTGTTGTTGGTTTTTCGTTAAGCCTCAGAACCAGGGGCTCAGACAATAACATTTAACGAGTGTTCGCCCATCGGTTGAAATTCAAAGACTACAAAACATTTTAAATGTAATAATATATTTATAGAATGCAGACCATGCAAACAATAAAACCAAATGCACAGAGAAAGAACATCTTATCAAAGGGTATGAATGAGATCCCACGTACATTTCTCTTTCTCTCTCACATGTAACATTGTAAGAGAGAGTTGATTTTGGAGAATTGATGTGTTAGAGTGTGTGACAGGTTTTAACTGTTTTTAAGACCACAATACCTAACAAATTTTGAAATAATTTAGTTAAAATTTTTTTGTGAACATCTGCAATTGAAAACCTGTCCTGTGGTATATTTTATTTATCAAAATTGGTTATATAACGGGTTGGCAATAAAAGATGGCACGAAAAGATGTTTTTTTTTTTAAATCATAAGAAAAAACACTTTTTTGCTGTTCATTTTAAATAGGGTTCAAGGAGATTTGTGTACATAATTTTTTGAATATGGTGTCTCTTAAATGACCGCCTTGAGCCTGTACGGCGAATAGTGCCCGTTTTGCAGCGTTTCCCATCGTTTTGGCCAATGTTTCGGCCCATATGGCGGCTATTTCCTGTCGGATATTGGCCTTAAGTGCTTCTAGGCTCCTTGCTTGACATAAGCATTCGATTTCAAATAGCCCCTCAGAAAGAAGTTTGAAGCCGTTAAATCCGGTGAACGCGGTGGCCAGTCAAAATCACCATTTTTTGACATAGAACGTCCAGGGAAAAATCATTTCAAAAAATTGATAGTGCCTCGAGTCGTGTGTGGTGGAACGCCATCTTGTTGAAACCAGAAGTGCTCCATACCATTATCACGAACGATTGTCATCAAAAAATCAATTACCATAACGCGATAATGATCCTGATTGACGGTAACCGTTTTGCCAGCTTCATCTTCGAAAAAGAACGGTCCAATGATAATATCAGAACAAATACCGCATCAAACAGTCACTTTTTGGTCATAAAGGGGTACCTCGTGAATGATTTGAGGATTTTCAGTAGCATAGAACCAATAATTTTGTTTGTTTACGCCCCGGTTAAGGTGATATGAGCTTCATGATGATTTTTTGCCAAACATTTTCGCCACTTTCAGCCATTTCGATTACTCTCTGGACCCATTCCAATCGACGTGGCTTACCGACAGGTATCAGTTTTTGTATGGGAACAAATGCAAATCATGATGCAATATGCGACGTAAAGTGGTTTTATGCCCTACTGCTCAGATCGACGTGTTTGAGATGTTTTTGGGGATCTCTGAACATTGGCCCGTACGAGTGCTATATTATCATCCGATTGCCTTAGTCGCTTTTTATTTGGACGCTTGGAATTAGTAAGTGCCTCACCAGTTGAAAATCGTTCATACAAACTATACAATGTGGTCGCGGAAGTTGCAGTTTTCACTTTATTTATTTTTCTTCATGCACGTTGAGTTTTCACAATTGACTTGTTTTATGTTTAATGTAAATTTCAATAATCTGAGAGTTTTCGAGTGGCGTGTACTGCTCCATAGCAAACAACTCCTTAGACTGACGCTTCAAACGCGTTAGGTCATTACTCGATGTGACATCTCTGTCAAAGTTACAGAGTTGCCAGATCTTACCGTCGAATATGGCCAACCATGTAGTTTAGGCGTAAAATGATGGTAAAGAAAATGACTTAGACTATTTATATACAGATAAAAGTTCATACATCAACTCCCCTATAACTTGATATCTATAAATTAGATTTACTCTATCAAATAAAGCACCTTCCGGTACAAACAGAATCCCTAGCCATAATATTGCCAAAATCTATCCTATTACTGCTAATGCATTATGGACTACCAGGCATTATTACCAATCACAAGTATTGTTGGCGATGATAATGCTAGTCCTTTTCAAACCTTGCGTCCATTAACCAAACGCTTTTTAAAGCTTATCACTAATAGAACACGAAGCCCAATATAAACAAGGCAATTGAGCTAGACATGAATGAACGTAAAGTACGACAGACGGCTACGCTAAAATCAACAGTAAACCTTTCTGCTACATAATTTGGTCTGCATTTCTTTTTCGCTTTTTTTGCTTATTTATGTACGTCATCGTTCCCCTCAGACCGTTGTGACGCACAAAAGCCACTAAGGGCTGTCAATAAATTTATTATGGCCTCCTTTTTGCGCACTGTCTAGCAGGCGCTTGTTTTAATGCCGCAAAGTAGGTTACGGTGGTAAAAGCAACAACAACAAAAAATAAAACTAATGGAGTGATGTGCTTTTGTATGTGCTTGAGTACCAAAAGAAAAGGAAAAGAAAAAACCAAAAGGCATCCTGAGGGACACGAGCGCACATAAATCACTGAATTAATTTATATGCTTAGCCAATGTGTTTTGTCCCTTTTTTGCGCCTTTTTCTTCTCTTATTTTTGTTTGTTTTTGTGTCTCGTGTGTGAAATAGTGTTTGTGTGTGTGCTAAATGTGCAGCCCTTTCTGAGTTGAAATGTGGAATTTCCGCCAATTACTCGTCGCCTGTTATTATTCTTGTTGTTGTTGTTTCTGCTTATAATTTTATTGTATTTGTTATTATTCTCTTCTTCTATTTTATATTTGCCATATCTTAGTCTCCCGTTCCTACGTTAGTTATAATTTCATCATTACTTTTTTGTGGTAATTTTTTACACCTTGTTTTGGAAAAAGAATAATTTGTATGGAAAAGTGGAGTAATAAGTACAGCAACAACAAACAAATTTGATTTTGGAATGGCAGCGAAGACGCAACGTCATGGTGAAAATGCACAGTTTCTTCACTTTAATTTTAACCGACTCTTCGCTTTATTAGTTGTGGATAAAAATGTATAGGCAACTACTTCATTCACTCACTAACTTATTTCATTCATTTTTTTTTAAAATTATTTTCTTGATTCTGATGCCGTTGTCTATTTGGTTTGTGTCTGTTTTGTTGTTGTTATGTAATTATGCGTAAATTACGTGCACAAAGTTAATTAAGCCGTCGAGACAAGACAGTGTTTTTTTTTATTTTTATTTATTTTTTTTAACAAAAACCACTGGTTGTAGAAAATTATCAAATTTCGTATCGTCGCTGTTATTTTTGTCTTTAATTATTTGTTTTAATAATGTCATTCATATGCAATAGCTGGCCATACATTATGAAATAATAAAATTTTTTATGGCATATTTTTGAACGTTTACTCACTAATAGTACACTAATAGTAATATTGAGTAAAGTGATGAATGATGACCAACAGCAAAGTAATGAAGTCATAAATATAATTAGCTAACATAAACTGATCGACATCAAGGTATAAGACTTCAGTACTCTTAAGTCTGATTTATTGGAACTCAGTAGCAAATGAGCTTACTCATTCCAGAGAGTCTCTAGAGTGCAAACGTTTAAATCTTTCATTTATAAATTTAATTATTTTGGTTTTTGTTTTTCCAAATCAATCGCCAATTTCATAAGTTTGTTGCATTAAAAACCACACTAAATTTGTTTTCAAGAATAAACGAAATTGCAGTCTTTAATTTCTTAAAAACGAATCGTAGGTGGTTCCCAAAAATAATTCGATCAACGTTGTGTATTTGTTAGTATTGAGAGTTAACAAATTAATTAAGCAGTTGTGTGTTATTATTGACTATCTTCATAAATTTGTATTTATATTTATTTATATAAAAAATCGCAATGCTGTGTTAGTGAATGGTGGATGACCAAGCGTGATTTTAATACTGTTAACAAAAAGGGCATAAGTTACTTACAGTATGCAACACAAAACAGAACAGATTGATTTTACTTTGAAACAATTCAAAAGATTCTATAAAATTTGAATGAGAGCTTTCTATTACACCCCAAGTTCACCTTTCGAGTCCAAAATAAGAAAAAAACCGATATAAGCTCGAACAGAACCCATGGTAAAAATTAAATTAAAAAACTTAAACAATTCTCCGAACTTCATTGACTTTGTTTCTATCAATAAGTCCTTAGAGAGAGATAGAAAAACAACTTTAGTTTGCGTAATTTTCTTTTGATTTTCGAATGTAATTCCCTTCTAACGGCCAAAAAGTAGAATTTCCGAAGCTCCTCAAAATATGTGTATATTGATTAAATGACAAACTTTTGTTTCACCTCTCGCTCGTTCGTAAGTTCACTCAAAATCTTCTTTTATCGTCGTTGCTCGCTTCTGTTAACATTTAAGCGAGTAATTGCACTTTTTACCGTTAGCGTTGTGTCTCTATGCAATTGTGTTAACTCTTTGTTCAGGTGGATCCTTTTCCGTGTGTGTTTTTGTGTGTACATCCTCTTTGAGCATTGACAACGCGTTTTCTTTTGAATTGGACGAATCAGCTTTTGAGTGGTCTCTCTTTTTTTGCTGTACTTTTTATATGAAGTGTTATTGTTGCTTTTGCTTAGTTGTGAGATCTTGTAATTAGCACTAGATGAATACTTTTCTTTGTTTATGTTTTTTTTTCCTTCAATTAAAACAAAAAGCCGCTTGATTTTTGTGTTCTTTCGTAAGCTCTTTTTGTTTCTTAATACCTCTAATCCCATTCAATTCGCCTTTTATCCTCTCCAATTACCTGGAGACTGATAACTTTCTATGACAAAAACAACAACCACAACGGCAAAATTTAATTAGCTAAGAGTGGCATTTTCAATTTCCTTTTTAATTACACCTGCTACCGTTGTCCTTCTTCATTCATTTATTAATTCCTCTTAAAAATTTAGCTCATTCACCGCCATCAAGATCATTTTAGCTCAAATTAATTAACCTTGCCATCAAGTAATATAAAATGCTTTTGATTGACATAAGTCGGTACGAAATGCTTCAGCAGTACGCACGATATTTCTAAGCTTGCAAAACAAATAATTCAGCTACGTTAATCTCCGCAAGGCTCAAGTTTTCCAAACTTTTTGCCCCACCCCCAAATTTTAGTGCACAATAGAACGCGCTGAACAAGAAAATACTATGCTAATTTCAAAAGTTTTGTGTGCCCCCAACCAACAGCGTCGTTGCCCCTGGCGCTGTGCTACAAAAGAGTAAAGGTCAAAGCGTTTCATATCCGGAATTAATGAAAATTGTGTGAGGGAGAGTAAGAGACATAAAGACAGAAAGCTGACACATAATGACTGAGACTTTGCAATTTGTTTGTTTCAATTAAAATTTTAACAAAAAATAAAATAAATAAATTAAATAAATAATAATAATAATAACTACAACAACAAACATAAAAGACAAATACTCTATCTCTGAGAGTATATATAGATATATGTATATAGAAAGCAAAATTCATATGCGGTCGATTGGGTCTCTGTTACGTTGATGCCGTGAAATACTCATGCAATATTGTCTGGCCTAGAAAGCAGTCTACCAACAGATCCAATTGTTTTTGACATCACACAAGCGTATATTTAATCGCTCTCAGCAGGAAATCGAATTGGTCTCCTCCGTTAGAACCAAAAAAAAAAAACAAAAACAAAAAAAGAGCAAAAAGTCTGTTGTGGACATATGTCAATGTTGCCTTACTTGGCTGCTTGACTGACTGACTTGGCGTGTGTTAAGTGCTGAACAAGTGAGATGCGGTTGGGTAAACGGATATAACAGCTAAAGTGGAACTTTGCGCCTTCAAACAGAGTGAAGCCAAGCATATAAACGGGTATACGCGTTTGTGTGGTTATTATTATTGTTGTTCTTGTTGGGGGTGTCGTCACTCAGTCCCTCAGTCAGTCAGTTAGAGCGTCAACTAACAAATGAACGATACTTTGAAATGAAGAACGTCATTTTGTCAATATCACGACTGCAGCCAGTTTTTATTTCTACTTCATTTTCTTTCATTTCTTTCTCTTTCTAAGTACTTACACATTTTTGTGAGTTGAATTGCGTTGAGCGTTAGAAACGAAGCTGACGTCAACGTCAACGTGAACAGAAAATGTTGTCGCCTGTGACAAATGACAATGTATGCGTGCGTTTGAAAGCAAAGAAACAAGCTAAGATGGAGTCAAGCGGATGAATACCAAAGAGTGTGTGTGTGTAAGTAAGTTGGAGAATAAGAGCGCCGTATATGTGCAGAGTATGAGTTGCCTTGCTTTGCGTTTGGCTTATCAGACCCTCAACTTCTTTGCTGTTGCTGTTGCTGTTGCTGTTGTTGTTGCTGTTGTTATTGGGTTTGTTGTTGTCGTTGTCGCTTGGCAGACAGCAGACGAAAACAGCAGCAGCAGCGCAGCATTGATGGCAGTCAAGTAAAGTCAGCCATGCCTTATTTAAAATGTAACTGGGGCAACGTGTGTCAGGGTCTGTGATGATGGCGTTGGAGACAGTGACGGTGACGGTGTCAGCAGCGGGAAACTAAATAGAGGACGTAGTAGGACGTGGAAGTCAAGTCAAGCACCAATGCAGACACTTATTTATTATTTTAGTCAAGGGATTTTTGTTTTGTTTTTGTAATTGTTGTTGTTGGCATAGCTTCGTTTCGCTTCGATTCACTTCAACTTAACACGACTGTGCGGCTGCATATAAAAATTAAATGGTAGACAGAAATGCGGAGTACTTCTATGAATTGCATGACTAAATAAACGCAAGAAAAAATTTAAAAAAAAAATTTAATTATTAAAAATAGAAGCATGTAGGAAATTGCAATTACAATTTCCAATTGCCATGAACAGTTACTCTTAAACAAAACAAATCGCATGCAATAAAAAATGTAAAGCTTCTCTTTAAGCAATGCAAAAAAACAACAACAAAAAAGAAAGAGCCAAGCAACTCCAGCAGCAAATACCAACATAGGTAGGGGGTAGAGAGAGAGAGAAAAAGGTAACAAAAAAGTCGCTGTCTCTATCTATCTATATATCTCTCTCACTCTCACTCTACCTAACTTCTGATCAAATAGTGTTTACAGTCTTATATTTGCACTTTAACTAAGTGGCAAGCAACAACAACAACAACAAAGAGAAAGAGAGCAACAACAACAAATTGCAAAGTTGTACGGCAACATGAAATGTGACTGCTGCTTCCCTTCGGTCGCCACTACGATTGCCACGTTGACTGTGGCAAATCGAATGCAACGAAGCAGAAATTGCCTACACTCGACGAACCGTAAGTGTACTGCTATTCTATTTGTATCTCTTTTTTCTTTCTTTGTTTATGGTAGTTATGGTGATCACCGCGGGTAACAACAACAAGACTGCAATTACAAAAATAAAGAATTAGTAAGAAGAAGAGGGCGCATGTAGCCTAGCTCAAAGGCAAACAATTTTTTATTTTTATTTTGTATGTTTTATTTGCACAAACAAAAACAAACATATGCCATATTAAGATTTTGTGTGGCGAAGAGTACAAAAACGTTTGACACAAACACACAGAGCAGAGCACAGACCAAATGCAATAGAAAAATGTTGTTGACTAAAATTGCATTAAAACTGCATTCATTGAGCGCGTGTCGCTTTAAATAACTGAAATACAATAAGAAAGAAAAAAAAAACAAAAGAAAAACAACAACAACAAAATCAACAACAAGAACAAAACTGAAGCTGTAATTAAACGCAGCTGACTATGATAGCCTCCAGCAATACTAGCAAAAAAAGTAGTATTGTTGGTGTGAGTGAGAGAGCGAATTCATAGTGCAGCAAAAGTTTTTTACAGAGGCAATGATTGTGGATAGAGTGAGTGAGAGAAGAGAAAGTGTGGGATAGAGATGAAGAAGAAGAACAAAACTAACCAAGCAACTAACTAACTAACAAACAAACTTTAACTGTTTCTAATGCCTTTTCGTTATTGTTGTATGTGTATTTGTGTGGGGTTAGTTGTAGTTGTAGTTTGTTTTTGTTGTTGCTGTTTGAAAACAGTTATACCAAATGACAATTTTACAATAGTTTAAATTAAAATTGCAATCGCACGCCGCCGACTTTTGTTAATTGAATTGCGTTGAGTAGTTGTTGATAAACAATGTTGGCAAACATTTTATATGAGCGCTGGACTAAAGCGCACGCTGGAAGAGTAGAGCTGGTATGGTAGAATGCAAAAGAGACTGAATGAGTAGAGTACTCTCGTATGTAGTAAAGACAAAGCTGATTTTGTTGGTAACAATTTGATGATGATGACTAAAATGAAAATTAGTTCGGTTCTATATTGAGCCATGAGAAAAAGCAATCGTTTTTTAGTTTTATCTTTCGCCTGGGTTCTCTTAAATATATATATGTGTGTGTGTGTGTGTGTGTATTTTTACACTCTACTGAATTTTCATTTTTTCATTCATTGGATTAGGTTGTTTCGTAATTAATGCGGTAAATCGTTGGAAGTTTGGCCGCCTTCGGCTTTGTTATTGTTGTAACGTATGTAGTGGACACATCTAACTAAACTTCAAGGTGCTACCACTTTACTTTTACACACACGAAACCTGAAAATTTCAAGATCCTTAGGTGAGAAAAATATGAAGCGCAGACGTATACAAAGAAATACAATATAAGAGAAAAAATAACAGCAAATTCTTTATGCAATTTCAAATGCATTTCAAGTGTCGTTTTTTTCTTTTTTACTCTGTTTCTCTCTCTTCACTGCTTTGCCAACACGCGTAGCTCAAAGTGTTCTTCTCTTATTCTCGCTTCTCTTGTTGTTGTTGTTATTCTGCCTTCGTACGTCGCTGTCAACCATTAGAAAATTTTTCTGTCGTCCTATCAGTTCGTTAGATCCGGTTGTAATGTACAAAACACACACTTAAACACATACACGAATAAATTGTGAAAGATAATAATAACGACAGCAACAACAACAATTGGCAGAAATCAAGGCACTGCGCCAACAAAACAATAACAACAACAACAACTTTGGCCTTCATTTATTACGCTTTTTGGTTTTTTTCGACTTGATGCTTTTGTTTTTGTTATTTTTTTTGTTTTCCTTTTTTTTGTTTTCCTCTTTTTTTTTTGTTTTTGTTGCAAAACCTGCTGCTTGTTACTCGCTTCTTCTTCTACTACTGCTTTGTGCCACCAACCGAAATCTTTAGATTGGACATGTAAGTAGGTTAAAATAAAATTGCATAGATTTTTCGTAAATTTCAAATTAAGGTCAAAAAGTGTATAGGTGAATGTGCGAGATACAAATAGAGCATACAAATGATATGTAATGAAATATATAATTTTTGTTGTTGTTATTGTTATTCCTATTGTTGTTGGAAAAATCGAAATAGCTCAACTTGCTGATAATGCCAGAGGGAGAGCATATCTATATAATTAAACAGCGAACACATTTTTTATGTTACATTTCCTGCTTAAACCACTGAACCGATTTTAATAATAAATAAAAAAACCAATTGAAAGGTATTATTCGCTAGATGTGCACAATCAAAATCGGGCCAGTGGTTTACTTTAAAAAGGTGTTAAAGATAACCGCGTTACAACAGCAATAACAACACACAGCCGTTGAGCTTTTGAGGGCAGTAGAATGGTAGAATAGATAGGTTTGTGTGCCTCTCTCTTTTGCTTAATCAGTGCTTCTGAAGCCGTGCTATTGTTGTTGTCCATTTTCGTTTCCTGTACAACGTGGGGAGAGATCAATTTTGTGGGTTTGCGCTCTCTTTGCTATCATTAACGTATTAGCGTTGGATTGCTTACGTGTTAGTGAACAGAAAAAAACGGCCAATCTCAAGCTCTTTGGCGATGCTTCGGCTGATGACATGCCGGTCTGTTTCAATAATTTCCAATTTGCAATTTTTGACGACAGCTCTACCTGTGCAAGGTGCATCTTTCACGTCAAAATGTTCGCAACGGAATCGTCGAAACCGAAAATTAACTAGATGAAATAGTATCGGGTCTATAAACGTTGTTCACAATTTCAGCCGTAACTGCATTTCGCCTTTATAAAAATAAAATGTTTTAAATATACCGCATTTTTTTCCGTAATGGCATCCATTTTGAACACAATTTATCTCACAATTGAAGTAACCAAACAAAAATTGGCGTAGTAATCTTTTTTAGTGTGATATCACACACACATTTCTTATAAGCTCAAGTACGAATCAGTGTGATAAATACTTTACGAATGACCCCATAATGGATTTCTTTTTACTCGACCTCACATACAGTAGTGGTTCGATAATCCGGACAATTAGTGTCAAGGGGTTGACCGTATTATCGAATTGGATCATATAAAAAGGCTCCGCGGTTTTTTAACAAACATTTTCTTTATTCCAAATCACTTTCAATCTAGTACATATCGGCCGTTATTATCTATGAAGTTTTGCCATTTTCAGCGAAAACTTGGCCAAGTAATTTTCAGCAGCTCTTCGATCGGCCAATTTTTTACTATGAAGAGAGTTTTGCAGAGACCGAAACAAATGGTAGTCACAGGGTGCAAGGCCCAGGCTATACGGTGGATGCATCAAAACTTCCCAACCAAGGTCAATTTGTTCCGGGTCATCAAAGATGTGTGTGACCTAGCATTGTCATGATGGAAGACAACTTCTATTCTGTTGGTATTCTGGAATTCTGGAAGTTCTTTCTTGATTGCTTCATTCAAACGGTCGAGTTGTGCACAGTAGAGGACCTAATTGACCGTTTCGCCACATTCTAGAAGCTCATAATAGACAATTCCCTTCCGATCCCACCAAACACTCAACGTAACCTTGTTTGCCGTCAATCCAGGCTTTGAAGTCGTTTGTGGAAAGTCACCGACCTTTGACCATGATCGCTTGCGTGGGATATTCCCGTAATGATTCGCTTCCTCTTCATTTTCATTGTGTTCTACTGCGCTTTCTCAACAACATCATGGCCTATCCATTCTTCTATCTCTTCTCCCTTGACTGTAATAAACAATATATCGACCAAATTAGCTGCAGGGTCAGCACAATTCTCTCGTAATTGGCTTAGCGGCATATTCCCGACATTGCCTCACTTCAAATGCAAAATCAAACTGAACAACAAAACATAAACACATTGAATTGGTTTATCGTAAAAACAACTATCAAAGTGACATCCAGACGTTATATGTATAACGTGAAACTGTCTGGAATTATTTGAATTTTTTTATTTGTTTTTTCTTTTGAATTTTAAGGTTTGAATATTGAGAAAATTGGTGTCCGAATTACTGAGGGAAGCAAGGAAGGCAAGTTTCCGAATTGCAGAGTCTGCAATGCAATTGACTTTTGTGTCCGGATTAATGAGTGTCCGAATTACTGAGCCGCTCATGTATATGTAGCGAGTCAGACTACAACGTTGGAGATGCCCAATCGCATGAACCATTTTTTTTTTTTTTGAAGGCAGATACTAATATGGAGTTTGTTAAAACAAAATGGTCCTGTAGTATTTGTATAACCATTAATAATTAAAAATATTTCAACAAATGCAAAAGTGTTACAATACGTTGGAGTTTTAATGGAGAATGCAAATTGATCTGGTTTCATTAAGAGTTAATAGCAGTGATCTCAAGCTATATATTGGCTCTCATTAAGACAGTCAGGAGGACGAGCATAGGGTTTTCGTTCATGCAAATGTTCCATTCCTCGACCCATAAGTGCATAACCTTTTTCATATTAATTTCACTAAAAAGTGTACTCAATAATAACAATAACAATAACACATTTGTGTGCGTTCGTATTGCGCAATAAAGCAATCTAATTTCGACGCCATTTTGTAATAAAGTGTAATTGAAGCAACATGACTAAAACAAACGGCTGTCGCACAGCTGACGCAAAACACACGTACCCACTCACACACACACACATACACGCACACACACACATACACAGACGCATGCCCGCAAAGTAAAATTGTGAAACAGAATACGAAAAAGTTGGTCCATCGCCAGGCAGGCACCATACACGCACACAGCAAAAAGATGAGAGATGAGTACGGAAGCACTTAACGGGAAACGTTTTAATTTTTCAAGCAAACAAAAACAACACGCAAAAAATAACAGGCTTAGGATATGCAGAATGTGAAGAGAGAAGTTTGTGTGTGCGAAAAGGATGAATATGTCGCTTGCATTGCTTTGACTGGGTTTGGGTTGTTGGTGCAGTTAAGTTTGTGCTTCGGTTTTAGTTGAGTTTGAGTGAAGGGCGACAAGTGCCGAATCGGGCATGAACTATGTTATGTGCATTAAGAGGCGAGACACTTTGGCTTTGGCTTAGCGGTGGCTATACTCGCACTACTTTGATCTGTCTGTCAGACCAACAGACTTACAGACAGACACACTGAGTTAAACCGAACCAAACTTAGTTGTTGCTGCTGCTGCTGCTGGTGCAGAAACCAAACTCGACCACAAAATATTCTACACATTATCAAGGTAGACCGCATTTCAGCAATGTCAGCAAGCAGCAGACACACACCACGTTTAGTGGGACGACCATGTGTCATGTGTGGTTAAAGCAAATGAAGTCATGCAGTCAGTCAGTTAGTCAGTCAGTCAGTCAGTCAGTCTGGCTAGTTGGCTGGCTAGCTTGCACTCAAACCGCCAAAGCACCAAGTTGTAGTCAGCAAGCGGAGACAATTCAAGCCACATCGTTAGTTACAGCTTTGCACTGCTCGGCTGTGCCTAAGTTCTGTGTGTCCATATGTATATGTTTAACTATCACTCTCGCTCTAACTCTTCCTCTCTCTCTCTCTCTGTCGGTCTGAATTTCTCTCGGCAAGTGCTGTGTGGCTTTGTGTGAGTAAAAAGACCAGTTATGTAAAGTGGCACAAACTTAGTTAAATAGTTTGACGCGATTTCCTGGGAATTATAAAACAAAAAAATAAAAATTAAATTAAGAAAAACTTCGAAAATATTCGATTAAAGCGATGCTATTTTTGGCAAGAGTAATTATATAGTCAAAGACATTCACTCCTAATGGAGTTGTTCTGTCTCTGCTTCAACCTGCATATTAACTCGTTCGTCGTGCCTCAAACTAACGATTGTATCATCATTATGCCTTGGTACGAAGAATGCAATAACAACTGCTTCACTTCTTTTTATTGTGCATGCGTCCAATGTTTGAGTACTTCATTTTTTGAATCATTAATACATCCGAAAAATTTACTTTAAAGTGTGCTAAGAATTTCAACAACCATTTCCTTAAACTTTAGGTGACACTTTACCGGAAGCACACAACCAAACACAGATACAGAGTTATGTTTTTCTTCAAGTCCTTATTCAATGCCCAAAGGATTTGTTTTTTGTCCTCCTTTTTTTCTTCCCTTTTTTTTTGTAGTGTTTTTCTACATTTTCATACGCTTTACGTGCGCTTGGCTTAGTCGACCGCAATGAAAATATGCTTAATGTTTTCCCATAGGATTTTTCGCAAGGATCTATGTGCGTGAGCATACGTACGTGATTTTGTGTGTGTGTTCTATATGTAGATTTTCAAAATTGAAATATGAGACAGCGAACAACAACAACCAAGACGACAACGTTGATGAGACAAGGAATCGATACTTTTCCGTCGCTTGCTCACTCGGTCGCTTGGCAAGTGCCGTACGTCTTTTGGGAATATATAATTATATTAATCGTTTCACGTGTATGTGTGTAGTGTTGTAAAACGTTAGCAGAGCGACTCTGTGATGTGGTGTGGCGTCGTGTCGTGTAATGTAAGTTGCATGTGACTTAGTTGTTCGTCTTGCTTTGCTGCATCTTCTTGGCTTCCGCTTCGTCTGCGTTTTCAGCTTCCATCACTTTTTTCTTCCACTACTTTTTGCACTGCTTTTTCTTCACTGCTATTTGCAGCAGGAAATTACAAAAGTTGCCGCTTGCTGCATTTCATTTGTTCCCTTTCTTGCCTTTCTTTCTCTCAATCGCTCACTCCTACTATATCTCTTTTCCTGTGCACTTTTTTGCATTGCATCGCGTCATTGCATTCTTTCAAAATTTTTCGCCATTTCTGCGCAAAACTTTTTCGTGGTTTTCCCTCATTTTTCTTAGATTTAGTTATCTTCTTCTTTTTTCCCCATTTTCATGAAAACTTTGTAACGTTTTCTCTCTTTCGCTCTCTTGCTCAAAGTCACTTCCTATTCTAAGAAGTTTCTCGCTTGATTTGCATTGCTTAATGCAATTATTCGCAGTGTTGTGTAGGGTGTTGTGTTGCATTGGATAGTGTTGTGCAATCAGGCAGTACAAATAAGTTTTATTGTACTCGTACTTCATTGCAGTTCTACTTTAAGTCGAACTATGTCAGCCTTAAAGGCTAAATAATTTAGTAAGCTGTTTGTCAATGAACTACTGACGTAAATACTATGGCTGCGAATGCTTTAAACAAGTAGCCAAGGCCTTTTGCCTTGCCGAAAAGTTAACTTAGTTTGGATCTATAGTACAGATCAGATTCATGTTGAGCCAACTGTTATAGTAAAAAATGGGTTAAATAATTTAAGTAATAAGAATTTATTGGGTTAATGGGTTAAATAATTTAAGTAATAAGAATTTACATGATAATTCAGTTCGATTTCCTACATTACACAAAAATATTATTTTTATATATTAATATTAATATTAATTAATATAAAAAATTAATATTATTTTTACACCTAATATATGGGAAAGACAGCGCCAGGCGAAACAGTTACCCTATCGGACAAAAACATGAACGAAACGCACACAAGCGTTTCATATTAAAAAAAAATTAAAAGGCTTGTGGTGGTTCTATGCTTATAAATTTGTTGCTTAGTAGTTTTTTTTATATAAAATTTGAATGCTTTCAATGTAAGGGCAGTCTGTTCTGTTTTCTGATCCAAATTATGAGTAACTTACGCCCTTTTTGTCTACCATATTGAAAACAGTTCTACTGTTATTCCCCACTCTCTCACTCAGCATTAAATACAAGCAACAAAAATTTGTTTCCTATTAGTATAAACATATGGATAAACGTTCTTTGGAAGCAAAACAACGTTTGCCTGGTCCAATTAGTAAAATATAATATCCGATTAAAAAATCTTTAAAGAAATAATTTTTCCCTTAAAGAAAACCCCACTAAATGCACAATTTTTGCTTTTTTTCTATTTACAGGTAAGCTGGCATTTTGAACATGCAAATTTTTACGTTTTTTCGTATGAAAGTGTGTGAATGACTGAGTTTTTCCGCCTTAAGTTATGCTACACTTATCAACTCCTGCTACGTAAGTCTTTTTGTGTTTGTTACGTGATTTCCGCAAAGGTTTTTCCATTTTTGTTTTTAAGCAATTATTATTTTATTATTAACATCCAATGAGTAAGATGTGTGTACCCGTACATGAAAGAGTTTTAGCCCGACTCGAATTGAACGGAATCGTGTGCCGCGGCTGCCATTTGATAAGCTGGCTTATTGACTGAAAGACTGACTGATGAAACAAATAAATAGAAGGCATAAAAGGAAAAAAAGTCTTTGAACACAACGAAAAAACTGACCAACATTTCAGCCAACAATGGAAAACCGAAAAAATTTTTGAATTTTATTGGCACAATGGCAGTGATAAGGTGTGCGTTATATGTACGGCATGCAGAACCACAAATACACAAACAAAGCCTTTTGCAAACATACCCAAATACAAATACATAATAGACACCTGCTTGCCTGACGCCTGGCTACTGTCTGACTGGTTATCTTTGAACACGCACTCAATGAATCCAAACAACAACCAACCAAACAATCAACCAATCAATCATTTGACGATTAATAAATCACAAATTTAAATGAACAAAAAATCGCACGTCAATCAATAAAGGAAAAACATTTTTTCTATAAATATTCCCCCTGTTTTCTTTGGCTACTCGCTTTACTGCTCACTTTTGCTGTTGTTGTCGATGTCGATGAAAAAATTCACTTTTCCGTTTTTTACGTGTTTGCTTTTTCTTTCTTTTTATTTTAATTATTTATTTTATTTATTTTTTTATTTATTTTTTATTGTTAATTTCCATTTAATGACACAATTGAAAGGAGTGATATTTCCAATATATATATATATAATCACTTTAATTTTTTTGCTCGCCTTACTCTTTTGTCCATGTTTAATGAGTTTTTCTGTTTTCGATGGATTTCGTTTTGACGATAATGTGCGTAAAGGATTTTTTACAGCAACATAAAAAAATTGTTAATAATGTACGAGTATAAATATTCTTAAAATGTATACATTTTTTATCGCATGCATGTTTCATTTATTAAAAGATAAAATAATGCAGTGACTCATCTTGACATCGAGAACGAATCCTTAGCAATAGAGACGCTACAAAGAAAGGAAGTAATAGCTGGAGATAGATAATCTATGATAGACAAAGAGACTATGGGTTATAAAACCTATTGTAGGAGAACTGTTAGTATATATATATTTAAAAATGGATGTTTGTCTGGCCCTTCTTAAAGCCTAGAGACTCCGACACTGTTTGACCGAACAATATGAAAATTGGTACATGTATGGATGTCATCATGGAGAATGTTTGTGGCTAAGTTTGGTGGTTTGGCTAAGTTAGTGTAACACGGAAGTCGTGCAATTCCATTTGAACTTTTTTGTATAAAATCCCTATTGCTTCATGATTCGTTTGATTCTAAGTCAAATACCAAATCGAAAGTTCGTCAAAGGAAAATACCAAAAATCACTCAAAGCGACTAATGAAGTTTTCAATCGCGGGGCCCTTGCTAGTCTTATATAAGTTTAGAGCCATCTTGAGTTCGTACAGAATATGCCTGAAGTCCATACTTCAAATTCAAAAATCTCTGCCTCTCTCCCTTCGAAGCAGTTGTCCCACGATTTCAATTCGTATGGCAACCAATTCCCCTAAAAAATCGGTACACTAACACTTCAGGCAATACTTAAAGTGGGTGATATGGACCTCCTTTTTGCTATGCTGTCACTTCTTCATCTTCGAGCTTTATCCGGTGTCCATTTTACTTACTTTTGTGGGCTACTAAAAAAATGGGGCTACACTACATTACTATCGATAGTTTTGCAGCTTTACTACTTAACACTTAAGTATTTTAATTATCAAAACAAAAAACACAGACTTTTAATATACAAAAAAATAAAATAAAAACATGTGTGAGTGTGCTTAGCACTCACGAGCTTTTGATGTGAAACAATAACTGAAACAGTGAAACAGTAACTGAATAAATAAATATGTATATAAAAAGCAATACCAACGACGCGTGCCCTTCCTCATGCTGTTGTTTTCGGTCAAACGACTGTTCAGTATTAACGCATGCCGTTGTTGTTGTTTTTACAAGGGTCGTTTTCGTTTCAGTTTCTATGCTTCGCTCAAACGACTTCTCTCCCAGTGTTTGCGTTTCTTTGCTTCAACCAAACGATTGTGCTCTCAGCAAAAAGTACTTGTTGTTTTTACAACTAACGACTTCGTTTTCATTCCACAACTTAGGCTCAACGCTCATATGTTACACAAAGAAGGATGATGCGTTGATGCGATGACAATTTCGAAACCAAAGATGTTTCATATCAAAATTTCTTAAGAATTTATAACAAATTTTATAGCAGTGACTTTTTTGAATTCGCTAACCCACACGCAGCTCATTTCCTTAGTAAGAACTGTCGATGAAATTCTTACTCAAGGTAATGTTGCAAATATTCATGTGAAAACTACTTTTCAGCTAGGTACATGCTTAAGAATTTTTTATTAATTAATGATTAATTCATTTATTTATTTATAAAACATGTTTTCACCTATTTTAAAACACGCGGGGTAACGGAGAAAACGTTGGCTCCAAATTTCATAAACCAGGAATATTGCTACTTAATTTTCTCGTAATTTGGCATCAAGAACCGGCTTAAAATGGTAGTCAATAATGAACATAATGCGTTAACTTTACTTTTACTATATCAAGGTTAATATTTCATTTGTTCTTGAAGCATATATGTACACTGTTATATGAAAACCAAAGTACTTTTAGCCTTGACTTGATGTCTGATGCTGTGTTGAGAAACAAAGCTGAGGTTTTTAATTTATCCCGCTTTACAAGCTAAAAGCTGTAAGCTGTTTTCCTCTTTCAATAAGAAACTATTTTTACCGCTTTCAGTCATTCATTTTTTGCCCGGGTATTTGTTTTTGACAGCAAATGTCAAAGTGTAATAGTTTGCTTACGATTTATGGCATATCTGTACGGGTGAGGCTTAGAAGGGTATCGTTATGTTAACTATCTCAGAAGACAGCGGAAAATGTTGCAGTAAAAGATGAATTCATGCGTTGACATAAATGCTTTGCTTTCTTTATTTCTTCATATCCTTAGTTTTATGTTTTAATCAAAAACTGACAAAAACACCACTTGTAAAACAAATCAAACCAATCCAAAGCAACTCAACGTATTCTTTTGAGTAGTTAAACGAAAAACTATAGCAGGCTTTCAGGCTGCATGCTGAGTTCTTTATGAGTTTGTGTACAAATTTCAAATTCATACGTGTTGACATGAGTTGTTTATTTATGCAAATGAAATCTAGTTTTATCTTTAAATTAAACTACTCCAGGCCAAATGTTCGGCCTCCTCGTCTACAAAGCACAAGACCAAAAAGCTGACTAAGATTATGTATACATATGCTGATAGAAAAAATCCTATAACTCACTTTATCTAAATACAATAAATTTAACTTGGTACAACTAAATATCCAACCAACGATGTGAAAGATTATATATAATCGTTAAGGAGGCTCAAATGCCATGCTCTTCTTACCTAACATAAAATGTGTTATCTAAGCTTGCATTACTTAAAATTATCTTATAACCAGAATGACTAGATCTTCCAACCGCACTACCTTTCCAAATAAAAATATCAGCATAATTTCAATAAACTTTGATCTAAAGCTTCATCATTTAAACCACCAGTTAAATGTGTAGAAATAAGTCGTTTACCAACACCAACAAAAGTGCACATGCTGTATTTTATTTTATAAGCCGACGCACGTGGCGAATGCGCAATTCGGATTTTCAATTGTAATGAAAACAGCAAAAAGATTAAAAATCAAAAAAAAAACTTTATAACAATGGATTACATGAGCAAAGAGGAAAACAATGCATTATTAAATTATCCATAACTTCTGTAACGGAACAAAAACCCAGTCTTTTGTAGTCTCACGTTGTCTTGGCAGCCTCGCTAGCAAACTGAGCAAAAAAAAGACTCCTTTGTGCAACTAAAATTATAGTCAATAATGGGCTGTAAAAAATATTATATGGATGTACTGAAATATGAATGAGGGACGCGCGCAAAGGCAACAGCTGCCGGCGACAGGGAGGTGCTAATTTCAAGGCGCGACAAGACGTCTGCTTAATGTTCTCTTCGACAATGTACTTGAGCGCCTTATTGCCTTTGCTTGTTATGAACAAAAATAAAAAACGAGACGAAAACAACAACAGCAATAAGACAGTAATCGTACAAAGGACAAGAAACTACACAAACAATGCCAATTACGTTAAACTTCTTAACAAAGTTGCCTATAAATTTTCAAGGTTTCAAGTTTATAACTGAACGATTGTTGCGAGGGTAGATGCAATTGTTTATAGTGAACTTTCCTTCTTATACTAAAAATAATGTTCTAAAAATAATATTCTTTGTCATGGTGACACATATTCTTGATCACCTTGAAGAAACGAGTTGATTTAGCCAACTCCCCACTTTTAGCTGTCGCTCAGGAATAATATTACTTTTAAGTGCATATATGGTGTATCTGCAGATGTAAATCAGGTATAGATCAAGCAGTTTAACACAGAGATGTCATCTCTGTTGTTTTTATACACCCGGAGGACATTTACAATGCAGATGAAAGTGGGATTTTCTTTCGCGCATTACCTGATAAAACTCTTGCTCTTCAATCACAAAAATGCATTGGCGATTAATTTTCTAAGGAAGGACTCACAATTATTTTTGAATAATGCGGCATCAAATACAGGGGCATTAAACTTAACAAATTTTTTGACTCCAAATTCAACTGCAGTTTACCAACCCCTTGATCAAGGCATAAGTCAAAATTTTTATGGTTCATTGTAGAGGTTCGATATTAAAACGCTTACTATCAAACGTCGATACAGCGAGCTCAGCATTAAAACTAGCAAACTCTATAAATGTTATCGAAGTGTTGTACTTCATCAAATCCTCTTGGGGCAAAGTTGAAGCGACAACCACCAAAAACTGCTTTGATAAAGCGAGATTCTCTGAAATTAATTAAAATGTTCCCTAATTGGAAGTCGAGGATAACTTCGTATGATAAGGCATTGCAACAAGTTGCGCCTTTGAAGCATTTCACCTTTAAAGCATGACAAACGTAGGGACTCCTTTTAACACAACATTGGAAGCTAAAGCAATCCTTGTATAAGCAATCTATAACTATACTATAACAAAATTTTTTCAACCCAAGTACATACGTTTATCCAGTGATAAACATGCGTACGTACATATTTATATAAGATGATGATGATTCTAGAATAAAAACGGTTTGCCGATTGAGCTAAGCTAAGTCTTTTTCAACACCATATCCAAATCAACTTTTCTTATAAAGAGACTATATCAAAAGGCCACTACGATATAGTATATATATAGTATATATCACGATGCGATCTGTTAAAAGTGTCTGTTGAACAACGGTCTGTAAAGCTCGATATATTTGAATAAACCCTCGTAAATTAGCTGCTAAAGGCGCGCAGGGCGTAACGCAGAAGTTTTGTTGATTAGGCTTTGCTTGAAGTGTTGCGCAGTACTGAGGGTGAGCAAAATGTAAAGACAACAACAAAGCAAATAGACACGCCAACACTAAAGTGGCATTATTTTCTATACGCAAGACAACTAATCTGCCATATTAGAAAGCAGTCAAACAAAGTGGCCGCCCGTGGGTGGCATCATTTACGGAGCCTGCAGAGAAACGTGATGTGGCTTATTCTGGCGATATATTGTTGAAGGATAACGAAATAAATTTTACTAAAAAAAAAATTCCAAAAAGAAAAAAAAAGGATATGAACCTTGACTTTAAAATCCTATTGCTGTTATTTTAGCTGAATACGTTAAGCTTTCTGATTGCCCCTACGTTGTATTGTTTTGCGGCAACGTTGCGCTAACACAGGCATTCGTAGAACTCAGTTAAAGGACGTTTTATTTAATTTTTTTATTTTTTTATTTTGAAGTATCGTCTAGTTGGCGTTGATAACGCTTAAATAAAGGCATTCAAACGCAACTGGCATTGTCTACTTTTCCACTTATTTTCTACCTCTGTTTTTTTTTATAGCTAATTTCTTTATTTTGCTTGTGTATTATTTCGAATGGCTCAAAGTGTTTGGGGAATTTGCATTTCAAATTTATTAATGAAGTTCAACTTATAAATGCCTTTTATTGCAAAATATGTTTGTATGTTTGTCTTTCACTTTCTTTCTGTCTCCCTTCCATTCCCACACTCATTTCAAACGCCATAAAAATTCTGAAGGGCATTAAATTCTACTATCCTCGTCGGTTAGGTGGCAAAAAAGACTACACGCAATCAAACTGGTTTATCGTGGACTAGTGGTAGATTAGTGCTCAAAGCTTTTTATCTCAAATTTCATTCAGAAAGCAATTAGAACACGCATTAATAGGGTTTCACTGCTTCAGCATGAAAGGAAGCAAGGTAGCCTTCAAAAATGCATATATAGTATAAGGTTGTTGCAAAGTCATAAAAAGCATCCTTACAATAAAATTAATTATATTGAATGCTTCTTGCCACACTTAGTGAGCAAACTAAATGATTATTATGTATATAAAATATACTATCGTGTAAACTATACAAAACACAAACAAACACATATGCACATATGTGCACATAGTCATAGATACGAATACGAGTTGTTTTTAGAAGCCTGCGCTTATGCACTTCACACTACTAACCTAACGTAATGCTGCAAGTGCAATCGCCAGTATATGTCGGTGTGTTGGTGGATGGGTGATTGTATGCTTTTCTAGTTATTATTGGTATAAATCAATAGCCAAAACAACAAAAACAACAATAACTAAACGCAACAATAATAATGGCGATAACATACAGCAGCCACAGCAGGCAGCAGTAGGCAACAGCAATAAGAACATGAGTAGGTTAAAAAAGGTATGGTGTAGCAAGAGATATGTGGGGTTGGTGAGTGAGAGAGAAATATAGAGCAGAGTAATATAGAGTAGAGTAGAGTAGAGTAAAGTGCAGTATTTCATGTAGTAGTAGGGCGCATCAACAAGTTACTGATTTCATTTTATTTTATAATTTTTTTTTTTAATTCAAGTTCTAAGCAAACTTTGTCATTAGGCTTATTATGTTTCTACCTACTAATATAAATGAAAAAACATGTTTTTTTTCTAATTAGAGTATAACATTTATCGCAGTAAACTGCATAACACATTTGTCGGATTAAAAAATAATAGTGTGTAAAAAATTAGACTTAGACTAAATTGAAAATGATGCTAATTGCGCCGAAAAGGTAATGACATAGAAGGCTGATTCCTTCTTAGAGAGATCATGCGGGTGTATCGTCTTCAGTCTACGCCTTGTTGAGATATGGGTCAGGAAGGACTCCAGCGGATTTGTGTGCTATAAAAGGCTGGAGTGATAGCGGCAGCTGTGCAAAAAATGTAACAAAATCTTCTTTTAAGTACAACTCGTTTTTTCGATATAAAAATTTTATTTGACTTGATCCGTCTTCGCGTAAGAGCAAATCGCAAATACGCATACACACACACACACACACATCTAAGCACAGGGAAGCAGAACAGCTGTGGCCGCCATTAGACAATGTCATAGCAATGAGTGCGTTTATTTGTTTGTATCATATGTACGCGAATGTTGTGTATTGATATATGAGTGGAGAGGTTTTATTGAAAGAGAGTTGATACGAGTGAGATGGCAAAGCGAACCTTGATGCCAAAGCGTATTACAAAACACGTACACGTACACACACAAGCATAAACAAACAAGGAAGCATGAGAAAAATGAATTTAGTAAGAGAGTGTGAGTGAGTAAAAACACACGCTCAACTATGGTCACAACGCATACTCACACCCCACATCCAATCAGACCACTAGGCATAACAAAATACAAAATACATACCACGTCCGTTGGCATTTGGTCAGTTGTAGTACCTTTTTATGGTTACTTTTTTTTGTTCTCTCTTTTCATCCCACAATTTTGTTTCTTTTCTTTTATTTTTATTCGCACTGATGAACTTTTGAATTATACCCTTTGTCAGTAGTAATGGTGTTGGTGCATTTGAGTGAAATAGATTGTGTATTGTATTCGTATAAGTGCTGAGACCTTTACCTTCTCTTTCGACAAAACTCGTAGGCAGTGCAGACTACTACTACTAAGTCAGTAGTCTTTATTGTAGAAATATAGTCGAGTCGAGTCAAGTGAGCAAGCAACCAATGGCAAACTAACCACAATTGGAAGCGCTTTGTTCGACCAAGTAGAGTAGAATTTGTTGCACATCGCATTATCGCACCACAGAAACCTCAAGCAGTCTCAGACTTCATATCAACCGCACCCACTTCATGGCATCATTTGTGTATTAATGACTTTGACCCCTGGCAACGAACAGCAGCAGCCAATAACAACAACAATAGCAATAAAGAGTACAACAAGACGAGAGAACATTGAGTGAAACATCGCATCAAAGGCATCAAAAGTGTGGTGGAAATTGGTAGGTAGAAGATAGTTGTAATAGGGGGGTATAGCATAATATAATAGTGCAATCACACGCAACTGATTGCATATCATTGTTGTTGTTGTTGTTGTTGTTGTTGTTGTTGTTGGTTGTTGTTGTTGTTGCTGTTGTTGTTGCTGCTGTTGCTGTTGCTGTTGTTGTTGTTGTTGTTGTTGCTGTTGTCTCTCGGTCTCTTATACTCTTAATTAAGTGGAATTGAATGTAGACATTCCTGAGACAACTTGTCCAGCTGGGGTGGTTTGTGTGAGTATGTATGGGCGTGTAAGCAAAACAAAGCCTTCTTATTGTTATAGTTGTCGTTGCTGTTGTTGTTTTCATTGAGCTTGATTTCAACGTTGATCAGAGTCAAAGTCTCTAGAAGGAACAAGACCAGACAAAACACGCATGTCTACATGCATTCATGTACGCTTATGCGGTTATCAAGAGTCACATAATTTCAGTGTCATATTGCGTGCTCTGCGTCTCGTGCTCTTTCTCAACAGCAGTAGGACAATCATCATCATCACATGGACATTGCCATCGTCGTCGTCGTCTTAGTCGTCATCATCATTATTTGCTGCGGATACTGTACTGTTTGCTGCTGTTGTATCTGTAACTGCCTCTCCCTCTGACTCTGTATCGACCACTCCCGCTGCATCAATGGCGTATACACTGCAATTGTCCATGCAACAGGATGTTCTCGCTCTTTGACTATGAAGTAATGCTGACGCTACTTTAGCTGACACTTGCCTTTAATTCACTTAATTAAGTCTTGAGTTCAGCACTTCAGAGTTATATACAATATATATAGTCATTTAGTTTCACCATGGATTTTGCGCACCTCTTGTTGTTTTTTGATGATAAAATTGCATATGTTCTTTGCATTTATATTGTAATACTATAATAAATACGAATTATTATGAAATCATTGTACAGTTCATGTATTTATGTCGATAGTTTAGTTTAGTTTTCATACAATATAACTATCTATATTGAAAAATCCGAGTACTTTTTTGATTAAATTCTTTAAAATTATATGTGAGAATCATTAATAAAAGACATCGTTAAAAGACACTTTTAATTTATTATTTATTACTAGCGTACCTCGGCTCACTTTGCTGTGGCTCAGTCTAGTTTAATAAAAAGGTGAATAGTAAAATTATACCTTTGAGTCATACTTTGTCTGATTTGCTTGTTCTCTGTAGCCCTTTTTTCCACCGTTTGATATGTCATTGCTTCCCGCACACTTTCCGCTCGCCAAGTATAACGCCTTAAGTTTGATCTTCTTCCAGGCATTATTTTAATAAACCAAAAAAAATATATATATATACATATACATATATTCAATACAATAAAAAGAAAATACAAAACTCCCGAACTAAATAATAAACAATAAACGACAAAATAAAAAAATAATAAAGAAATAATTTAACTGAAATGCTGCGCAAATAAAATACTCAGTCGTGCAATGAACTCTCCTTCAAAATTTGAATGAAAAGCCTCTGAGGCTTCTCGGGTTAAACAACTAAGCTTTTTTTTAATGACAAATACTCTCTTATGGGTAACTGGCTCTCAATTTCTGCAGCATAATAGTTTTCAGTTTCATTTCATTTGTTTTCAAATATTGTCTGAAGATCTTCTTAACCTGGCTTCTTGGCTAATGACAAACAACACTGATGTCGGCTCTGAAACGGAGACGTACTCCTCAGACTGGACCTGTTTCAAAATTTAAGGATACGATAGAACTCTAACTCATAAAATCATCGCTAAACTTTGCCGATAAGCGCCTGTGGCATTTCACTGTGTAGGCTGGCTGCTGAGGTGAAGGTATATAAGTCCCTTGATGACATAACATTTACAGCCGCATATGTGTCAATAGGGAATATGTCGCAGCAAATGTTCGAGCAAGCTCTGTAGGTCTTCTCAATTCCGAAAGCAACTGAGGTAGCTTCCGGCTAAGTTATCCTAAAGGAATTTTTTCTTTCAGTCAGTGTTGTTTTAATTCAAACGCAATGAGAATCGACATATTTCACTGAATAACAAAACAAATTTTATGATTTACTTAAAAGACAAGCAATGACATTCAAAGCGAGTACTGCTTCATAAACAGAAATAGACTTAAATATTGGGTGATATAAAAAGTATCCTCGTTTGTTTCTTTTTTTAGTAATTTTTAAACAAAAATTTTTGTTGGCCAATTCTGGTCGCTTTTCCTTGATTGCTTCATTCACGCGACCGAGTTGTGAGCAATAGATGGCGAATTAACCGTTTAATCGCCTTTTTCAGTGACTGGCCAACTAGAACGAGGGGTATTGTAGACATTGAATATTCCGAAACGGAATTGAGTAAACCACTTCTCGGTCCAGTTTTCACTTACAGCATCCTCAGCCTAAACCGCACAAATTTTTCGGCATGTTTCGCAGCGGTTTTTCCTTTTTTTATAGTAAAAAAAGTATCAGTAAGCCTCTTTCTTCAAATATTTCACTCATTTTCTAATCAGTATAACACGAGCCACGAATTACACAGCTGTCTTCCAAAAATGTCACCTTTCAAACGCATGTTCGTTTAACACAATCGTATTAGTATTGCGCAATATATGGGTACCAAAACAATCTAGTTATAAAAAACGCCCTTTTTAAAACTTTTTTTTTTGTTTGCCTAACAATTTTGTACCGAAATTATTTACATTAAAAAAATTAACCAACTAAATTTGTTGGAAATTACTGGCAGAGAGCAAACGCTTTTTACCACTCTGTTTTATATATATAGCTATGTATCTATCAACCAAATAACCTGAGACGCAAAGACGCAAAAAAAAAGTCATTAAGTTATTGCTTTTGATAGATTACCCCTAAGATTCAACAATATCCACATCAATGGATTCTATGGCCTTGCCAGATATATTGTTATTGTTGAGCTTGTGAAAAAGTGTCTCATTGCTTTTGTAGCGTCGCGACAGTTGCGTCAAGATTCTTGTTGAAACGAGCAAAATTTATGCTTAACAGCGCATTAAGTATAAAAACAACAAGAAGAGCTATTTTACACAACACACACACACACACACGCGCGCACACGTACTTATGCATCCTTGGTTTTTTATTGGAAACTGTTCTGGCGCCAAGTTGTCGCTATTGCTCCGCTATCAAACACTCAAATATTCTGTCAAAATTTTCGTGCTGATTTTTCGCGACAGTTCTTGCCGTCAGATTTTCCACAGTCGCTTTTGTTGTTATTATTTTTAATGATATTTTGTGGCTTGCAAACAATAAAGTTTGCTTTTGTAATTTCGTTGCCCCACCCCCTACACCCACACACACACACACACAGATGCCAATGTCCGTTGACGCCGGTTCAATTGCTTGCTGGTACTGACTCTCAAAATAGTACCTCTCTCTTTCTAACACACACTAGCTCTGTTTCTCATACACTCACACTCATCCTGCTTGCTTGTCCTGTCTGCTTGTTTGCCGTTATCAAAACAAAAAGTATCACTTCGTGCTTTCTTTTTCTTGCTGTTATTTTGCTCCCTATATCTTACTCTGTCATTACATAAACTCTTATAATAACTAAAAATCCTTACTTTCTATCTGTTCCGCACTTGCGCCCTTCTCAAAAATCTCTCCACTTAGTAGTTTTTGTATCTGCTTTGAAGTACATATGTATCATATATACATATGTCTGTACATACATCAATTGATCAATTGATTGTTCCCACGTTCGTACCCACTACACTACAACTCTAGGAGATTTTCTAAAACGTTAAAAGTTATATATTTTACATTAAATTTGTATCGCCTGCATGGAATTTGTATCTTTTAAGTAGTTTTATGAGTTCCCCTTTTTTTCCTCAACAACTTCTACTACCTCTTGTTCTTCCTGGTCATCGTGATTATCATTTTCTTAATTTTTTAGCGTGCCTTTCACTTTGCTCAGACGTTCCTTTTTATTCCTGCGGTTCCCACTACGCTAAACGGAAAGAGTGAAGTGGTTTTTCTTGTAACTGTTGTTGTTATTGTTGTATTTCATTTTGCACTTTGGGTGTCGTTTCGTCATCGAACTGTTGACATTTTTACTACCTATTTGTAGTTTTTTTTTCCTACGCAATCGCCAACCTCGACGTGCAGGGAAATTGTGTTAGCTTTCAATCTGCTTGCGAAATAATACCACCACGCCCTTTGTGTGAGAACATTGCAACGACACAAGTACGTCGACCAACATTGGAATTCATTAACAGATCCATTAAAGATAAAATTTCAATTTCAAATTCTTTTATTTCGATTAGTCCACTCGGCGAGTTCGTCACCGCGCAGAGCGTGAAATTTTTTTTATTTTGCAAGCCTGACTACATGGATTGAGTGACTGCTTGACTGACGGAAACAAGAAGCAGAAAGAATAAATAAACCGAACAGAAATCACTACGTAAAAGATTAACCAAGCATGAATCGTCGCATTGCAGGCCCCCACATTGACTTGATTTGGTTGGACTTATTTATTTTATTATTTTATTTTCTTGTGTTGTGTTATATTTTCGTTAACGATTTAAACTTTGACCAACAAATAAAGCACCCAATTTAGCCGTATTAATAAGAAAGTCGCAGTGTGCAGTGCTGCTTAGAAGCGGAGTAAATTTTTCAGGACTTTGTTAGACAAACATTTTCGTCTATATTATTTTATGGCCTTACTGGCCACACACCTCATCGCGACTTGTAATTGCTTACGAGTAATGACCGCTGAGGCGAAAATGAGAACATTTGAAAAAAGCACTAAGTAAGTAAAAAACTGAAATAAGTATCAAAATTGTTTTTTTTAAAGAAAAATCGTAATGGTTGCTACTTTAGCTACCTACGTAGCAGTAGTGCTTCTCGTAAGCTGCTAAAGTCAGATTTTTTTAAGAAAGCCGTAAACTTTCGAAGTTGACTTATACCTTCCTAAAAACTTGTAAAATCAGTTAAATAGAAGTAGGAAAAAAACCACCACCCCATGTGAAACTGGAAAGGAAGGCGTGAGATTTTATAAGTAGTTCTACCTCACAAATCATATGCAAAAAGGCCTTTTTCCTACATGCAGTTACTGCTGGGCAGCCACACATCTGTCTATCTATATATATAATATTCGATTTCTGTCTGTCTATCTGTATATCCGCTATAGACGCCGAAACTGCAGGATCGATATAGAGGAAATTTTCAAGGAAATTGTAGAATAGCCTGTCGAGTAATCATGTGTGTGTTTCGTGTGTTAGTATATCGCGAGAGTCGTGGGAAAAAATAAATTGGAATAAATCAATATTGCTTCATCAATTTGCCTTTGTAAAATATGTCAAATTCGAAATCGAAAGTTTTTCAAAAATAATGCAAAAAGGTTTAACTCAAATCGAAAGAAAATGATCAATATAGTTAATGTGACGATGCTCAAATGCTTCAAAGGTGACGATGTTCTCAATAAAGCAAATTTTTTGCTAACTAACTAACTATTGAAATACTTGATTTTTGTACTTTTATTGATTTTTGTATTTTCTTTGCTAATACCAGATAGGGCAGAAGAACGTCTTGGCGGGCTACGCTATAAATATATATATACTTCGTTTTTCTTTTTTACTTGATAATAAAGTCATAAAATAAAATGAATAAAATGAGTCCAAACAGAAGAATAAAACAAAATAAACCACCAACGCGTATCGCGATTATAAATATAATATACAGTAACAAATATAAGAAAATCACGTCGTCTTTATTTTTTTATTGGATAAATAATAAATAAACTCCACAACAACGACAGCGGCAAAAATAATATTTAAACAGCTAGTGAAAAATATGTAAGTAACCAGAAAGCGCTCTTGGTACATATTTTCTATTTAATTTAGTTAAGAATAGCGAGTCGCGTGTTGAACTGCGAGCTCGTGCGCTTAACTCGTGTGCGTGAAACTGTGTAAATAATTAGATAATTAAAATATATGTAATATGGACAATTCCACCAAGGTGCCACAAAATTAAGTTCTTAGTGTTCAACTAATTGTAATATATTTACTGTGCCCATAAGGGGCATTCGATGAATTTTAAGTGAGGCTATATTGCCTGTGTTGGCTTAGCACATGTGCGATCAAAGCTATACCAACAACAACGTTCATGTCACTGAGTCTCACAGTAGCTCTTCATCTCTCTATCTATCAAGCTACCTAAATGTGCCAGCCTCGAACGTTTTTGGCAGCACTGTCCAAGTCTGCACAGCTAACAATAACTGCTTCATTTCTGACTATAACACTGTGAACTTCAGCCCTGAACTGGATGTCACTGTTAAGCCATCTCTGTGCAGACGATCACAGCTGTGTTATCTACAACTACTACCACTACAACAACATCGCCTATAATGATATCTGAGCAGCAACATTACTCAGCTGTTACTGACAGTTTTGATGTGCGCTGCTTTCAAACAAAACGAGTAAAGCGCAAGATCAGTAAGACACTATCTCCACCCTCTGCTAAGCGTCCAAATCAACGTAGCTACAACTCAGGCAATGCCATATTGACGGCTCAAACTGGCAGTCATGGGAAACACTCTACCAATCGTTTCAGTATTCTGGCTTCTGCGACTAATGAGGCCACGGATGATGCATCCGAAGCCGACAATATGTCAGTCGGCTCCGTTGGCTCTCTTTCTCCGCTAACAAACTATCTACAGCGCGTGGGCACAAAACCAGCTCCACCAAATTTAACATAGGCGCGGCTGCGTCCTCTGCCGCCGCTGCCAAATCAAACGCTGCACCATCCTCTGCCACCGTTGTAAATTCAGACTCTGCAAAGGCTGCTAAGAGTGCTAATTTCCACGGAAACCAATCTAAGCCTCCACCAATAACTCTACATGGAGTTAAAAGTTTCCAGTATTTTCAAAATATGCTCAATACCTTTGTCGACCCAGTTAATATTGACACAAGAACTTCGGTGGGAGGCGTTACTCGGATCTATGCCAAGGATTGAGACACCTACCGCGTGATCCAAAGTAACCTTGACAAACGTAATGTCGAATATTACACATAGCAGCTGAAAGAAGAAAAGCCTTACAAAATCGTTATTAAGGGCCTGCATTTCGACACACCCCCTGACCAAATCGCCGACTCTCTCAAGAAATTGGGTCATAAAGCTTCAAATGTGCACTGCCCCATAAACCGCTCCACCGGATTACCTATGAGTCTCTTCTTTGTTAGCATTGCTCCTGGCAGCAATAAAGCTGAGCTTAAAAACATAGGTAAACTAGTTGGCCAAAGGGTAAAAATTGAGGAGGCTCGTAAAAAGCAGGATGTGAAGCAGTGCCGCCGATGCCAAGACTTTGGCCACACTGCCAGCTATTGCAGACAAACTCCGACCTGTGTACGTTGTGGCGATGAACACAAGTCGGCTTGACTGCATACGCCCGATAACGGACCCCGCAACGTGTGCTAACTGCGATCAGGAGCACCCTGCAAATTATAAATTAATTAATTAATTAATTAATAATTAATTATCTAAATTAAATCGTCCTTCTGTAGATGATCCCTCTCCTGTGCAAACCAGAATCCAGCGTTCTACTCAGCATCAGTCCACTTTTGTGCAACCTAATGGACCTACATACGCGGAATTGGCTGCAGGCAACCGATTTAATGCGACTCATAATAAAAAACAGCAGCAGCCGCACAACCAATCTTCAGACATTACCACTCAGCTAAACTTTGCTGACGTTCTCAGCTCGCTGCTCGTATCCTTCAACTCTCTCAACGAGTCGATCAGAAGTCTGGTGTCAATGCAGGAACAGATGACCCGTATGCACTCCCAGATTCTGGAGCTACTCACTGCACGTCATTCCAGATGACTCCACACCCAATAAGGATAATTTGTTGGAACGCCAGAAGCGTATCCAACAAGATGCGAGAACTTGAGCTCCAGGTCATGATATTGTGATCAATTGCACCATCAAGGCGCTACCACTGAATGCAGTACTTGTTATAGTGGCGATTTTCAACGCCATAATGAGTGCACAGCATTACCCCACAGCCTGGAAGTCAGCAATTGTCTCCATGGCCCATAAGCTTGGAAAATCGGAGGATGACCCCGAATCCTATCGGCCTATCAGTCTCCTGCCTTCCTTATCGAAGGTATGGGAACAACTGGTTAGTGCCAGATTAGCTGAAATAACCAAGGAAAGAAATCTCATTCCCGACCATCAATTCGGATTTCGAGCGGGGCATGGTACCGTGGAGCAGCTGCACAGAACTACCGACCACATACTAAAGGCGTATGACAGGAAGAAGTTCTGTAATGCGGTATTCCTAGATGTCGCTCAGGCATTTGATCGCGTATGGCACCAGGGGCTGCTGCAGAAAGTCAAATCCTCCCTCCCTTCGCCGTTCTTTGCTCTGATGCGATCCTACTTGGAGGATCGATCCTTCAGGGTCAAAGTGCGGGCGACGCTGTCTCGCCCTCATCCTGTGGGGGTAGGTGTTCCTCAGGAAAGTGTGCTGGGACCTTTCCTATACTCACTATTTGCTGCTGACATGCCAATGCCTGATGATACAGCCCTCGGAATATCGCCAAGGTCCCTCCATATGGCATCATATGGGGATGATGTTTTTGTCATGGTGAGCAACCCTTCCAGCGCTACCAGCGCCCTTGTCTTACACAATTATTTGGACAAGCTGACAGCCTGGGCACGGAGATGGAATGTCCAACTCAACTCGAGCAAAAGTACCAACGTTTGCTTCACTCTCAGAAGGAGTATCCCTCCTCCCATTTCGGTTAACGGTGTGATGTTGGAACTCAAAACTGAAGCAAAGTACTTGGGGATAATCCTGGACAAACGACTCACATTTCGGCGACACATACAAGTCACTGTAGCGACCTGTAGAAGCAGACTGCGTCGTCTCCATTGGTTGTTAGGTAGCAGAAGCCGACTGTCCTTGCAGAGTAAAAGAACGGTCTACAACCAAGTTGTCTCGCCGATATGCCGATACGGCATACAAATATGGGGAACGGCGTCTAGGACTCACCGCACAAAACTTCAAAGGTTTCAGAACTATGCTCTACGCACAATCACCGGCTGTCCTTGGTACATCAGGAATAGCCGTATACACCATGATCTCAACATAGCCCTAGTTGAGGATGAAATAAATCTACACACAAGTAGATATAACAACAGATTAAGAAATCACGCAAACAGATTGGCTAGGAAACTTGTCCACTCCACACCTATACATCGGCTAAAAACACGGCATTGCAGACAACTACTGTCATAATCTGAAGATATAGGCGTGTAAATAAAGTATAAACTCTGTATATAAATATTATTACTAGTTATATACCTAATCTTAAGATTTATATGTGTAAATAATTCTGTATATAATTATTATTAAATAGTAGCTATATACCTGGCGATTTTGAGTATACGAGCTGCCTAATGGGGTGCCTGTCCCCTGACCGGAAGCAGGAATAAAATTCTATATAAAAATTAAAATAAAAATTTATTTAAAACCCATTCCATCCAAGCACAACACTCACTGTGTGTTTCTCTTTGAATTGCGTGCACTACTCTCTACACTCTCTCGCCTCGCAAGTCAACATATTTGCAGCGCTCACACTCACACGCCTGCCCTTGAAGATGACAGTTAAGTGCTGAAGTAAGTAACGGCAAATCCGTAAGAAAGCAAATTGAAATCGTTTTTCAGCTTTGCTTTGCTAATTGCATATTGAACGATTTCTTATTGGCGACGGGCGCGTCGAGCCATTCAACGGAAATACATTGTGAAAATTGATTTTCCAAATGGTGCCAACGACATAAAATTTATTATTCACACGAACACACACACACAAGTGAAAGCAATATGATTTCACACAATCCTTAGAAACTATTAATTGGCTTAGCAAGAAATTGTAAGCATAAAATGTTAAGCTGTGACCAAAATTTTTTTTTTTTAAATTAAATGATGAATTTATTTGTTTCTTTGTGCTCTGCGATACATAGGTTGTGATACTGTAGATTTGCAAGGCTACGCACTTCATAGAAAAGTGAAAAACCCCACACGTGCCTAAAGTGTAGTCTGGTACCAGTAAAACTTGACTCACTAATTGGCCTAAATTGCTATTGAATATTTGTTCAAATTCTTGATGAAGTTGATGATTTATTGTGCAATAATTTTTGGCCTTTCCATGATGTAGTTTGTTTCGTTTCTATTTTAATTGGATTTTTTGCTCATTAAGTCTTCATCTAAGCAAATTGCAAACGGATTAAAGCGTGATAATTTTTGATTGATTGATAAGTATAGGCACACGATTGACATTATTTCAGTTGTAACAATCATACTATGTTATGAGCTTGCATTAATTCTGGTCTGTGATATCTGTGATATCTAGTAGCTTTCCATTTAGTCTTACTGAGTTATTTAATGTTATTGACGTTGAACATGGAATGCTCAAAATTCCATTTTCGACATTCACTTAGTTGATTTGAAGAATTATGCTGCCGAGGCCCATCATACACTTTTAGAAATTTATAGCGATGCTCTTCCGATTGTCGGTTTTGTTTTCAACGTGATGATTCAAAGTGATGATTTTGAACACCAAAAAAGTACGAAAATAATAAATGGCAAGACTTATTAAACGGAGACCAGGCTAAAACGCTCAAGCACCTTGCAGCTTAGCAGTTAATGAATCAATGGGAAGGAAAATAACCAAAAAGAGAGGAAAATGTCTACCATACGAATTGAGTGAAAATTCGATTTCAAACCGCTGCAACACCGCAGTGTCATTTCTTGCTAGGTAAAAACAGAATAGCTCTCTGTGGCGTTTTGTGATCGGCGAAAAAAAATGGATCTATAAAACAATACCAAGCGCAAAAAGACATGGAGAGCCATCCACATCGACACCGAAGCGAATATTCATGGTCTTGCTGTGCATATGGTGGAATTCGCGAGGTGTAGTGTATTATGAACTCCAAAAACCTAACGAAACTGCTACTGCAGATGAATACCAATGTCAGTTGAACCAATTGAATAACGCAAAGACATGCTCTTACATTACAACGCTCGGCCACATGTTGCAAGAGTTGTGAAGGATACACTGTTGTGATCAAAATTTAACTTCGTGTTTTTTTCTCCAATGGGTTGAGGCAAGCACTGCACTCCTGAAAGGCGTGCACTCATACAAAAATTTATATTTGATGGCAAAACTTACAATGAAGTTCAAAATACAGTAGGTTATTCTCCTACAACGGTGCGTAATGCAATAAAATTCATCCCAGGCCCTGAAACACGTGGACGACCTCGTGCTATGTCAGATAGAATGGTTGCACGTGTAGTGAGATACTCAAGGCTGAACCCATTTCAGAGCTCTAAAAATATAAGAGATGAATTTCAACTGAATACAAGCATACACAATACGGAGACGCTTACGGGAAAACAATTTGAATGCCCGAAGGCCAAAAAAAGTACCTCTTCTATAAAAAAAAACATAGCCAAACAAATTAAATTCGGCCATGATCATGATTGGTTGGCTAGTACGGAAATAGAGAAGCATTTTATGGTCAGACGAATCGAAAATCCTGCTTTATGGTGGAACTTGGCCTCATATGCCAGACGGCCAGAAAATACTGAGTGGCAGCCAAGATACACAACAAAAACCATAAAACACGGAGGAGCTCGCATTATGGTTTGGGCTAGTTTTTCGTCTTACGGCGTGGATCTTACGTATATTGGATCAAGAATACCATGGATCGGCACTTTTATATGCATATAATGCAGGAGATAATGCTGCCATATGCCAGTGAAGAAATTCCAGTGATTTGGGTGTTTCAGCAGGTCAATAATCCTAAGCACACAAGTAAAGTGTCCAAACAGTGGTTCCAGGCCAACTAAATGAAGTTTCTTGAATGGCCTGCACATGTCGCTAGATCTCAATCCAATTGAGAATCTGTGGAGCAACGTGAAGAAGGCAGTTGCCGAACGTCGACCAACGGATGTTGCACAGCTTTGGGAAGCAGTTAGAGATGTTTGGAGCTCCATTCCTCCCGAAAGGTGTTAAAATCTTGTGGATTCGATACCAAAGCGATGTGCTGCGGTTATAGCAAACAAAGGCTATGCTACCAAATAGTAATCTTAGTGTAATAGTCGTAATTTAAGTTATTCTAATCTGTATTGTTGCTATCTGTATTGTTTCGATCGGTTTGGACAGGTAGGACACCTACAGAGGAAACACTACTATTATTTTGATCGGCGAAATTAATGAAACTTTGAGAAAGTAATTTTTTTTTATTATTATACGACCTGAAGTTGTTATTTCTTTATGATTTTCTTGTAAATATACTATGCTTAATAAAAAAAAATTATTATGAGTATATTTAAAGACCATATCATTCATTTTTTGAACTAGCACTACTATTATTTTGCTCGCAGCTGTATGTCTCTGTATCACAATAGCCGGACGTACTCCTGTAGCAGATAACGTCAGGTTATTTTGCCACATTCAACAATTTTGAGGGCTCAATTCTTTTTAGAGTAATGATAATGCATTAAATATTAGTGACTTTAAATTTCCACGTAATTTACTAGTTCCACTAAATTCCATAAACCTTCTAAAAATATCATATCGGATGCATTATTTATTCATGCTAAACAAAATTTTACGAGTGCCGAAATGTGCATTGGGCAGCGTCTATTTTTATATGCAAACCAATTATTCAGTAACAACAACAAAAATACACAAGACAAAACATAGAGAATAGCGACAAGAAATGAATAATAAATCGCAATGACGCAAATCAATTTTTTTGCAATTTGCTATTGTCACTTGCTGCCTTCCTGCCAAATGAATATTAAGCAATGCCGATATTTTCGGATGTGTGTGTCTGCTTGTGTTTGTGTGTCTCGTTTGATATGTTGAAATTAAAGTGAAGATTAAACGAAGAAAAATTTAAATTAAAAATTAGAATAAAATCACGATTGCGAGCAGCAAAAGGCGAATGAAATAAAAATACGCTCGCGCACATTCACTCAATTGTGCTCCTCGTCATCCACTTGATTTTAACACCTTCACCTTTACCACGCGATCTTATAAGAAGATATTTTCCTTTGCTATATTTATTTATTTATTTATTTATTTGTTTTTTAGTCTTCGCTCTTTACCACTACACAAAGAGCATTGAAGATGTATAGTATTTGTGTTGTGCTTGTTAATTTTTATTCTTGGCTATTTTTTTCTTTGGAAAATTCATCAGCATCATCAAAAGCAAAATTTAAATATTGTATAATAAATGAGGGCACACACACACACAGAACATACACAGACATCGTTCGCGCTCTCAATCATTTGGTATTGCGTTTTATGCTCACACTCATTAAATCATGCACTCCCTCAATCACTTGGTTATTACACCTTGAGCTTAATGCTCTCTTCACCTTCAATTGTTTTTGTACCGCGCGTCGTGAGTGATCTTAAAAAAGGTTGATTTCACCTTTCTCAATTTTTTTTTTTTTGACTCTGCACTTTTAACACATCAAAGAGCATTGAAAATGTATGAAATTTTGTTCTTGTTCTTGTTGTTATAGTTATTCTTGTTTTTTATTTGCTTTGCAATAGAATATTTTATAATGAATGAGTGCCAACACACGCGCGCATACATACATATGTACGCATACATACATATGTACACAATGTCGAATGGTATTTATATATGTGTATGCATGCGTGTGCCTGTAAATGGTTACATATCGCATTTTATGAATGCCATCACACTTTGATAGATTTACGACCGACACTTTTTTGTCTTACGCATAACAGAAAAATAAGAACAATAAAACACGAAACGAGCAAAGTCATTCAAATTACATGAAATGCCATCAAAGAGTATACACACACTCACGCACACATACACACACGGATGCACTTGTAACTTTCACAGCCAATATTGAGGCGCCACTCCCTACTATATTAACGCCACCCTATTATTACGACTACGGACTTTGTAAATATTTACCGTTACGCTGACAGTCAGCCATTGGCGAAAGGGAGACAACACAATTGTAGTTTTGTAACTGCAGCTTAAAAATTTATGCGTTCAAACAGACAGGCAGCCAAGTCAGTCATTCAGTTACTCAGTCAATCAAATTGTACTAAAATCTGAAAAATTAAAACAAAAACAAAATACCGAAACTTTGAAAATAACTTATTTTCAGCGCGTTTTCAATTGCACGTGTTATGTGCTTCGTTGGGGCATGGGGAAAATGCGTTGTTGCGAAGCATAAATCAACTCAGTAGCAGAGTTAGAGCTGCAGATGAATGAACAGATTAAAGAGCAATGCTATGAAAAATCATTATAAGGCGACAAAATTTTACTTCCATTAATTGGAAGAATTTATTTAAAATAATTTCACCTTTCTATTAAATAATTCCACTTTAATCATAATAGGTACATTCCCTAAGAATGAACTAGTAGCCTTCTCAGTCATTGCCTTAACGGCGCAACTTTGATTCAGTAGCATCAAAGCCATCACCATAATCGAAGCCTCATTTAGTATACACGTCCTTATTACAATTCTACAAATGTGTTTTGCAGTTTACTGCGATAAATGTTATTCTTTGAATATAAAAAAAATATATATAGTAATGTAACTCGCTTTGCAAACGCCATGAATTGGATGATTAGAGCGGAATATTAGATGGAATACGTTTTGTATGGAGTACACTAAGATGATTCGTATTGAAACTGCAAATTTTCAGAATTCTTACTCTCTATTACTGGAACTAAATGAGGTTAGAATTAGTAAGCCAAACCCAACCTAAACATAACCCAACCTAAGCTTTCTGCTTACTATTAATACACTTCAGCTTCTGGCTAGTTATGTTGCCATAAGTAGTTGTTGTCCAGCCGCCTTTATGCTTACGTAAGTAGTGCTTTATAGTTCCCTAACGAAGATCTGAGGACTATGCTTGGATACTTTCGTAGCTAATAGACACTTTGTACTTTCGAGCAACTGTTTCTGAAGATACAAATCTGTACTAAAATTCCTTAAATCCCAACTAAGCATTCATTTGTAGTGTTTTACTACCTTAAGAAGTGAAATTGGTCGAAACAAGTCGACGAAATGTTGGCTGTGAGGAGAATGAGTTGAGATTGCATACATCTTTGTTTGTTTTGAGTGCAAACGCCTTGACAATTGTTGATGTTGAGGTTGTCATTGTTGTTGTTTCTGTTTTTGTTTTTTAGTAATAATAATGATGCGCTGTTGAATTGTAAGACATGGTGTAAAATAACAACAGCTAAGATGACACCTACTTGTACCACTTACCAATATGGCAGCCAACAACGAAGATGACAACAATTTGGCTGACATTGAGCAGTGTTGCTGTGGGTATTGTCGTTTGTTGTTGTCGCTGGTGATTGTTTGACTGACTGGCTGTCTGTCTCTCTGTTCCGCTCTCTTCTGCGTTCAAAGCACGATTCATCACGCTTAACTATATTTATCTCCGTTTATGGTCTTGTACAAATTACGAAAATATGACTAATCTTCAATATCATATAAGTCGGTAATATGCAATTCGACTGAATGCGCAACGCCTTCTTCTATCTCATTAAAAATTAACTTACAAAAAGGTTCGCTTATATTTGCCACCTACGTCATGTGCAGAGTAAAAGAGAAAGAGTGATTTTTTTTTTTGTTTTCTTAACTTATTGAACGACCATCACAATTGCCCAACAACGTTGACCACTTTCTTATTCACTGAATCACACTGACTTTCATTCGCATTGTACATTGAAATCACTCTGTCCCTCTCTTTCTCTCACGCACACATGTATAGAGTGTTGAGCAAATCTTTTATTGCTCATTCAATCAATTTAAGTGATTTCAGCAAACATACCAAGCATTGTAGTTTCACGTACGTTTGTGCTGTTATTGATTCAATTGAGTTGCTTGTTTACACATTTTGTTTGGTTGTTGTTGCTTGACCAAATCACTAATAATTTGAAGCACATTATTGTATGGCTGCCTATACATACATATACGCGTCGTTTACATTTAACTTTATGCACTCACAAAACATCAACTACAACAATAGCAAATAAAAGAGGGAAAGAAAGAAGAAGAGTAAAGATAACACCAAAATTTAAGCGCTACTGTTGCTGGCTCACAACGCTCCATAGTCGAGCAACGCTGAAAAGATAATATAATCGATACAGTCATCATTATCATCATTAACAATCATCATCATCATCATCATCGCTATCATACTCATTCTGCATTGAAGAATGACGTCGTCGCCATTAGCTCATTTTTGTATAAAACATCTCTTATGCCGATGCATTTGTGTGGTTGCTGTTATTGCTATGTCGTGCTCTCTGCTACTCTGCACTGCGGTTCTGTTCTTCACTGAAAGTACTCAAGTGCCTACATGCACAAAAAATCTCCTTGCACAATGACATAGAAAAGCATGCAAGCAAACAACGAAAAACGAGAGCTTTTTTGTTGTTCCGTTGTTGTAGAAAGTGAAGAAAAGAGGAATGCAGCGCAGCATGCATGTGAAATAAGTAGTTTTGGAGCATTGTCTGGAAATTTGTGGCGTCTCATGCTCTCCTACTCACACAAGTACAAGCCCTCTGCAGCGCGCCCAAGCATACAAAAAGCACTTTTATATGCTTACTTGTTTGTTGTTGTCATTTCTGCATGCTTCCGATGTTCCTTCTCAATGTTGTTGCGAAGAAAAAAGTACGAAAACTAGAATCGTGTAATTGTGTCAAGTCTGAAGTCAAAAGTGCCATTTGAAAAGAGAGTAAAAGCAAGACTGAATGAAGACTGTGTTGCTTTGTATTTGTGTGTGTTTAACAATGGAAGCGGAAGAAGCTGCAAAATGAATCAGCTGATAATCATTTCACTCTTCTTATTTGTAATTCAATATCGCAGTATCACAGACCCACGAGTGAAAGTGAGAGAACAATAATTTGGGGTTTTTGGCATTGACTTTATTAAATAGCATTTTTTCTATTTTCCTTATATTAAATGCCTTGAAAAGTTAATAAAGAGTAAGAAATCAACAATTTAAATAGATTTTTTTATAGATACTTTATACATTTTACCACTCATTGGTTACCACGCATTGGTTTTGTGTTGTGAGTTAGTAAGGGGTAGATATCGAGAGAGAAAGAAACGCTTTGTCATTTAAACCAGGTGAAAGTTGTCTGTATGTTTGGGTATTTGTATTCGAAGCTTTTTAAAAAAATAGTTCTATATAAACAAGTCTTTTTCATTAACTAATTTCCACTTTTTGTTGTATATTTCAATTACAGATAAACTTACGTTTAATACTCGTTAGTGGCAAAACAAAAGAATTCCTATTTAATCCAACAGATTCAGCTGGTGATATCGCACAAACAGTATTCGATAATTGGCCAGAAGGTAAGTCTCTAATATAAAGGCAATAAATATTAAAATAAACCTTGATGGTGCAGTGAGAAGGAGGTCAATCCGAGGTTTTGCTTTTAATTGGCAATAGAGGGATTGAACGAACATCCGAGACATCCTAACCTTTTGTCATTTAAAATTTTTTTAAAAATCATATTACTTGCCTTAAACTTCTGGCATGAAACAAGCCAGTCGTCTCATGTATAAGAATATACAATCATACACTTGTTAGAATATTAAATAGCCAGTTCACTGCTCACTGCTTTTGAATTCCGTCACCGCTTGTTATTTGTTATGCTATATCCTTCATCCTTATTACAATCTGGAGATCAGATTAGCGTTTCGTGTTTTATGCATTTGCCGGTTGCCTCACGTTCCATACTCGAACCTGCTTAGAGAGAAGATATGTCTCCTATATTTTTAAACAAAGTTTTTTTTTTTTGTGTTTTTTTCCTAATACAATACTCAAATAAATAAATATGATATTAGGTGATATAGAAAGTATCCGCCTCTTTTTCACTAGATGGTATTGATGCCCATATATTGTGCAACACTAAAAGGATTGGTTAAACGAACACGTGTTTGAAATATGATATTTTAAGATACATTTTTTCTGAAGGCCGCTCTGTAATTTGTCGATCTACTTGATTGATTTAAAAAGTAGTGAAATATCTGAAAAATATGCCATGTGATGCTTTTTACTATAAAAAAGATAAACTACTGCAAAAACATGCCAAAAAGTGTGAGCGGTTTACGGTAAGGATGGTGTGAGTGAATGCCGGACCTAGGAGTGGCTTGCTCGATTCCGTTCGGGAAATTTCGATGTAAAAGATTAGCCTCGCTCTGCACGGCGAGTCACAGAATAAAACAACCAAACGGTTACTTCGTTCCTATACTACCCACAGCTAGACTGCACAACTTGACAAAGCAGTTAAGAAAAGCGATCAGAATTGGCCCATACAAAATTGTTGTTCAAAAAAGTACCACAGAACCGCTGATACTTATTATATCACCCAATATTTGAATTCTGGTTGTAAAACGTTGCATACTTTTAGACGTATATTTTTTTTAACGTAGCGGTAATCACTAAATTTTCTTGCGCAGATACGTTTGTAGTTGAAAATCATTATCGCCTACATCATTACCCAAACTTTAAGCACATTTTCACCTCCTCTAATTAATGCAATGAACAAGTTAAAATTTATTTCCGCGCTTTAAGAACAACGATGGTGGCAAAATGCAAAAACGCATAAAATAAGTTAAGCATAAAATAAATTCATAAAACATAAGCAAAAACAACAAAAACACCACTACTGTACAGCACTGCTTTACACTACCATGACGTTGGTGCCCCTTTATTATGCGTTGCACTACACACCAGTTTTGTGGACATCAAGCAAAAAAAAAGCTTCTAAAATAAACGGCATCGACGAATTCAAAGAACCACAATGTCAAACAGAACGATGACAGCACAGTAAGGAGAGTGCGATGCAGTGCGTGGAGTGTGTGGCAACAAGCAACACTGTGTTAATTAATTTTTAATATTAATTATTTTCACTGGCTTCTACAAATGAGAGTGTTGGTACGAGAGAGAGAGCATGAGCAGAAAAAAAAACAAACAATAATAACAACAACGTCAAGACTGTAACGCGGTCTACCTTGCGCCTGTGTTGGACGTAAGAGTGTCGTTTGTATGGCTGAGTTAATGAGTGGGAGACATTGAAAAAAAAAGCCGACGCCAGTTGTAGTCAAAGCAAAATTTTGTTGTGCTTGTTGTTAACGTCGTCGTCGAAGTTGTTGTTGTTGTTGTTCCATTGACTGCAATCAGAACACAGCAGTTGAGTTAGTATTTGAGTGAGTAATAGAGAGAGATGGCGCGCTTAGCTGTCCCTAATTGAGTGAGTGAATGTCATATAGTATTGATTTTTGTGTTGCTGTCATTGTTGTTGTTGGTATTGTATGAAGTTAGTGGCAAACGACAGAGGACACACTTAATTGCCCTCAATAAGGGCATCGGTCAATGTGCAAGCATATGTGACAGTTTGTGTGATATTAAATATGCATGAATGAGTGCGTGCATGCATGCATGCGTGCGCGCATTGTGCATTTTTGATTATTCAATTTAAAAAAACAAATAAAAATTAAAAGATATTTTGTGTGCCAAATTATTTAAAAACTGTAGTGTAGTATACAACGTATAACAAAATGTATGTAAAAAAGAAGAAGAAAAACGCACTAACCTTAGAACAATGGCAATTCAAAATAATTACGCTCGCTCAGTCACATATTTGCTCAGCCCGCCAAGCTTTCGTATTTTCGCGTTCTCACGTTCTGCGCCGGTTTTTGTGATACCCGTTTGTAATTTAAACGCGTCACTCGTGCTTACTCATTATCAACAAACTTGTTAATGTTGTTTGATTAGTGGAATAACGCTACCGAACGAAGCGTTTCGCATTACTGAACCTTCTCCTTTTGCTGCAAATGTCGTCGCTGTCGTTGTTGTTCGCCTCATCATTTTTCACAACGACTAGCATCGACGTTTCAGCTGACTTCATTCTTGAGTTTCAACGGATTTCTGTTTTACTCACTTGCCAATTTTCGTAATATAATCACATAATGTAGTCTAATTGATGATGTCCAAAAATGTTAGTTGTTGTTTTTGTAAACGATGTTGTTGCGCTTCTTAATGCTTTTTGCATTTAAACACTTCATTATTACCATTAACATGAACAACGAATTTGCAATTCGAGCGGGAGGCAAAAAACCCAAAAAGTATGCAACAAATTTTATCACTTTTTGTAGCAAAAACCCATATTTCGATGGTGTTCAAAATAAATTCTCTCCACATTCATTGTATTGGAAATACATTAAAACCAGAAATGATAATTAAGTGCCGCTCCGCCAAAATAATAGCTACCAAAAACAGCCGTTTTTGGAAAGACAAGAGTATTTAAAAAAAAATAAAAATACATATATATATGTTGTCGAGCTAGTTGTGATGGAATCGGATAAGTGTGGCTCGTATTATGTGTTGGTACACTTAAACTGTAAAAAATTAAAGTGCTCTCTTTAGAATTATGTGTTAATATGAAGCATCTCAAAAAAACAGCTTTGTAAATAAAACTATTCTTTGTAAAGCGCTACAAAATTTGGAGAGCACTTGACAGCTATGCCGTTTTTATTTTATTTTTTTTTCTTAAATTTATATTTAATCAATTCTGATTTCGATGCACTTTACCGCAATGTGCTCTTTTGCGCATTTTGATCGCGATTGCATTTTGTGGGACTTAAACTCACTTTTAACAATGCGGACTTTTTTGCTACATAGAAAAAATCAATGGTTCCAAGTGTACAAGCAGGTGCGATTTTCGAATGTTTTAAAACGGATTCAACCAGCAGCACATACATGTGATTCATATTTGACAGAACAAAGTAGACGATTTTGCTTTGCATTGTCGTCGAAATGGCAGAAACGTAGAAGCAATCTGGAGCTGCTTAAAAAATAAAACATGCTGCCTGGCTCAATGGAAAAACCATCTTAGATATTAATATGTAATGTATAGTTTACAAAAACTAAAAAAACATGCTTTAATAGCAAACAGAACTAAAACTTGATTAGTTATCACTGAATAGATCGGTCCTTGATACGTGTGCAAAGTTTCAGTATAATCTGACTTTTTGCAGTGGGTGAAAATCTCGTTTAAAGATTTGTTTACAAACAAACAGCCTATTTTTTTTTTGTAAATATTTATTTACACTTTTTACGATTTTTTTCTTAGACTAGTGAACTACTACCTATTTTAATGGCAGCTTAAACTAATTTTATGTAAAAAACTAACAAAAAACTAATGACTATACAAAAGTAGTATATTAAAAAATTGACAGCATTGTTAACATGCATTTAAATTTACATTTTAACTTAAAAATATATGTCAAGAGAGAACTCTGTCAGGAAAATCCTCTGGGTGGCATCGTTTTAATCTTCTTATCCTAGCTCTTAGCCTTTCTCCCGTAAGACGCCTAGCTCGTGTTTGATTGGAGAACCCAGCATAGAAATGGCTGGACAAGTCCCCGATCTGGTAGTAAATGTGACAGTTGCACATTTGTTAAAATTTATGCCAATATTCCACCTTTTGGCCCACATCTGAAAACTGTGTACATACTCCTGGAGCGCACTAGCAGCATCACTAATAAGACGGCTTCTAGTCAATACAGCGATATCATCGGCGTATGTGGCTATGAGAACGTTGTTCTTGTCTACAGAAGATATGGAGTTAGGTGTTGGCATGTCTGCTGTATATAAGGTATAGAGAGTGGGCCCTAGTACGCTTCCTTGTGGGACTCCAGCGTAGATTTGTCTTTTAGAAGATTTGTTGCCATCAACAACCACACAGAAGGATCTATTGTTCAGGTAACTGCTTACAACCTGAAACAGATGAGGAGTAAGCGACCGTTTCAGCTTGTATTTTAGACCACAGTGCCACACCCTGTCGAAAGCTTGTTGGATATCCATGAATATTGCCACCGCGTACTTTTTGTGTTCCATAGCTTCAAGTGCGACGTTGACCACACGGTGGAGCTGCTTTGGAGTACCGTGACTCTTACGGAATCCAAACTACCATTTAGGAATCAGGTGTGCCACTGTAGAAAGCTGCAGGATACGATTTAATAATACCCTTTCCAACATTTTGCCGAGGGCAGGTAAGAGACTGATGGGTCTATATACGTCCACTTCAGATGGCTGCTTGTTAGGTTTCGGGATCATCGTAATTAGAGTCGACTTCCAAACCTCTGGGAAATGACCTATCCTCAAAATTCTATTTAACAGCAATACAATGAAGAGTACCACCCTGGTTGGAAGTGATTTAATGGCATTGTTATCCAGGAGGTCCTCTCCAGGCGATTTTTTACCATTTAACTGCTTGATTTGTAGCCTGATCTCTTGCAACGTCACTGGATTTACAGGCATGGACATTTGGAATGGTGTCTCTAGGGATAATTCTGTGTGTCTTTTCATGAAGTTCGACGTCAGATCTAGCGGAGTAAACCTCTCCACCAAACTATCCGCAAAGGCCTCGGCCTTCTGCTGACTGGAGAAGCACCAGCCACCTCTCAAATCCTTAATGGGGGCCTTCGGGATAACTGTGGTTTCGTCTGGGCTTACGTTTTTTAGCGTGATGTTAGTGTGTGCTTGCCGATCCCTAGCAATACCTTTTGCAGTCGATTAGACAGTCTCTTAAAAATTTGGAGCACATGATCGTCTCCCGTCCTGGCATATTCTTTTCTGGCTCTTCTTTTTAAATGCAGTAGGGCAGCAGCTGTTGGGTTCAGATGAGTTGTATGTCGTTGGTTTATTGACTGTGCAATTTTTGAAGCGGCGCAAGCAGCGGCTTGATTGATGTTGCACATAAAGATAGATACAGCATCTTCTATATCTTCTGGATTGTCTATTTATTTCCATATTCAGGTTTAAATTTCTGTTCAACTCAGCTTTAAAAGTATGGATAGAAGAGCCGGGTGGAAGCAGTCGTTGTCTTTTACGGGCAAATGGTCTGAGGAAGGTTAAACCTTAATTCAACAGTAAGCGTATTTCTTTCAATTCCGTTTGTAATAAAGAAGTCCAAGGCAGTTGGGGTTAACTGAGAGTTGTACGAATAGAAAGTTGGTTCACCAGTTGCTAGAATCTGACATGAACTGTTTACTATGACATCTTACAGTCGCCTTCCTCAAACGCAAGATCTTAGATTGCCCCACCATGAATGATTAAAATCACCTTCGGCGATGAAACGGCCTCCTAAGGAATTTATTAATTGTTCAGTTCAACCTTTGTCCACGGAACATTGGGAGGAAGATACAAGGCAGCAACTGTAACGTATCCACCATTCATCTGCACATTTACGCTCGCTATTTGTACATTCATGCGCGTGATTGGCTCATTTTGTACATTCATGTGCGAGATTGGCTCATTTTGAAAGTGTATAATGCTGGCTCGAATAATAACAGCAGTACCGCCTCTACCGCTGCCACTAGGATGATTTGCATAATAAATGTCGTAGCCAGGTATGTTTATCTTATTTCCAGGGCATAAATGTGTTTCTGTTAACAGCATAATGTCGATAGAGTTCGCATTGAGGAAAAGTAAAAGCTCTTCCTTGTTCTTGGCGATACCTCGCGCATTCCATAATGCGATTTTCCTTTGGATCATTTTGATAATAATTTTTGCACCAATTCGCGGAAGGCTTTATTAGCTTTCATCGAATCTTGGAATAAAACATACATTTGGTCCATTCTCTTATTAATATCTTGAATAGCTTTTTCCAAGACACTAAACTTTTTGGAGTGACCTTGGTCTTCGCCAACATCATTTGCATGTGACAAGTTTGGTGTTGTTGTCCTATTAAAGTGTTTTCGGGTTTTAATACGCGCGGCGTCAGCATACGAAAAGCCACTCGAACGTAACTCACAAGAAGCTGAGCCAGTAGGGTACTCGCCTGAACATTTACCGCAAACTGGCCTTTTAAGAAGCCTATATAAAGCATGTAAAAAAACCGGTATCCCTAAGAGTTATGCATTACTTTTTTATTAAGACTACTTTCATTTCGTACAAAATAACGAACTGCTTTAAGTTACAAAGCTTTTCTTTAACATAAGCTATTGAATTATATAAAGTGTTATCGCTAAAGCGTAGAAAAAGTGGTCATATTTGCCATAGTGCAATTCCAAAAATTTCATACGCTTGATGTGGTCTCTTTTAAATGACATAGTGCTCAGAAATATATCATATTTTTTTCTTAAATTATTATTACTAGTACAACCTTCAAATATATTAAGAATATTTAATAGGTCAAAGTTTAAACTTTGTTCAAGTGTGTCACAGAGCTCGCCATAAAGCGAACCTCCCATAGTTTCGTATATGAAACGCATACCGAACCCTATTTATCGCGTTTTGATTGCATTACAAACTTCTTGACAAATCTAATAACCCATCTCCACTACAAATATAAAAACCATGTGAAAACACCATACTACGAAGCCACAGAACTGTACTCGTTGAGGATGACCTAAAGCGCCAACGCTCGTTTTCCGACTATTTTGACTGCTTTGAATGGGATCTAATCAAAATATTTTCAATGCTCATGAGTATTTTGCAATCTTTTGATTGGCTATTTCTGATGCACTTGATTTTTGTACTGGTTTTCTTCTCACCTTTTGCCTGTCTTTTACCCAAATGGCGCTTTTTGGTTTTCTTCTACTAGCTTTTTATAGAAAATCCTTGTATGCATTTTTCATGACGCCCGTTTGAGGCTAATGGCTAACGTTAATGGTGAAATTGCTTTAATTATAAATTTACAATACAAAAACAAGAACAACGTAACAACAAGCAACAAATGAAACCGCGACGAAATGTAATTAAGGACATTTTGACAGCGGCGGTAGCCCAAAGAAAACCACAGCAGCTATTGACGGCACTGGGTTTTGCCCAACCATCCATCCATCCAATCAACAGGGCAACTCCCGTACTCTTCCGCAACTGTAAATGCGTGTGTTCTTCTTACGTACATACATACACTTGTGTGTGTGCGTGTGTGTACGTGGTCGTGCACCTGAAAATTCAATTAATTCGTTGATCGCCCTTTGTGGTGTTGCCGCTGCTACTCGTGCAGCTGCTGCCGCAAACCTTTCCATTTAACTAGTATGTTTCGTATTTATTCCCTGTCCACATAAACACGCATACAACAAAGAAGCACAAGTTGTGCTCATATGGCATAGCTTGTCCATGTCGATAACATTTAGCAGTACGCATGACCGTAGGCATAAAACAAACGTTAACTGGCGCTGCTCTACACTGGCTAAATCAACATGGCAAGCAACAAATAGACCGCTCTATCAGACTAAGTTTATAAAAGGATGATGCTTACAATCAAAGTCGTATCTTTGATTATCAAGTGGTTACACTGTGCAGTAGAGCGTCGGACAGACGGGACTGAGCTGTGAACCACCAGAGATAGAGAAAACCGCCGAACTTCAGTTTAATGAGATCCTCGTTTAAGACATTTCCAAATAGTGCCCATTAGCATAAACCTAATCCACTTTACGCGTTTACAATCCCTGTTTAGTGTGTTGATAAACTACGATCAAGTATCTTAGCTGCTACCTGCTGTCTGAGCAATTTATCGTTTAGAAATACAAGAAGAAATATAAATAAGCTATATCAGAATCTGGTCAAAAGAAAAATGCTTTGATGTTAGAAGAAGCTTTTTTATAGATTACTAGCAGGGACCCGGCGCGTTGCTGCGTTTGCGTGCGTCTCACTCTTTTAATGTTTCAGCAGCTCTGCGCTCTGTCCACTGCTGCGATTGTCTCGTTGATCTTCTAGTATTTGACTTTTCGAGTGCCATTTTGTATTCTTCATTTTTTAGATTTTTTTTTGTCATTCGAATATTTGAACCTTTCGACTTTGTACAGTGTGAGCAGCATTTTGTGATTTTATTTGTATCTGTAGTGTAAGTTTAAGAAGCATCTGAAAATTGAGTTGGCCTTAATATATAGCGAATTCGACGATTTTTGCGCACCAAATTCCACAATAACTATCTAAAGGCTATTCTAGAGGTTCCCCGCAAATTGCATCAAAATCGGTCCAGCGGTTACGGCGTCCATAACGGACAAACAAACATACTTCCAATTTTTTTTATGTAGATGGCAACAAATATGGCCTACATCTAAGGCAATAGAATAAATTTTAATATAACATTGCAGTTTTTGTATTTTCTTTACAATTTCCGATTTGTGATTTTGACAGTGAAGTGAAAACTTAAGAGAACCGGACCGCAGCTATAGTGAACTATTCATTGGCACAAATTTTTTCTTTGCGTATGTTTTTTTTTAAATTTTGTTTTTCTTTTTCTTTTTTTTTTATTAAACTGAATGAATACCATTAAATTGATAAAAGCGTGTAAATTAACAAGAGTATCACGCATACGTCACATGCACTTTATGACTTACGCATACATAATGCTAATTTAATTTGACCATTAACTGTAAAAAAAAGCAACAAAAACAAAACAAACGGAAATAAGGCAAATTGAAAGCGAAACGAAACGAAATGAAATTATTAAGGTGTACGACACGGCAACTGAGAGAACACACATTCGACTCTGGCAAATGGTGATTTAAACGCGAAAACGTGCTTAATCAGATTACCTTTTTGTACATGTTTCGTTTGTTATTTTTGCTTATTGCCCTTTTTAATTTTGTTCTTTTTTTTTTGTTTGTTTGTTTGAAAGGCTGCGTTTAATACATACTAATACATACTCTCTGCGAGAGTAAATGTCACACAGACAGGATACTTTCCAGCGCTGATATATGTACAAAGTTCATAGATTCTGCTGCCGGCGTCGAATATGACGCTGTCAGAATTTCGTATTCTCTTATCTCTGATCATAAATAAATTTTGTAGCATGCACATTTACTTTTATAGCATGCGATATTTCTCGGCTTCTATCATTGTTTCGCACGGTTCAAAAATACAATTTTATTCTGTACAGGATAATAAAATGCATTCGCACATTGTACGGTTGTAACTCTTTACTTGTGTTGTGCTCTTTTGTCTGCCACTTTTCAATGAACGAAAGAACGTGAGTTGTTGCTAGTTGTGGCTTTTTTGATTTTTTTCGTCAATCGGTCAAACTTTTATCATTAATTCATTAATTAAAAAGAATTTTAAATGGATGATAAATTGGCAAATTTAATAAAGAAAGGTGTAATACATACGTATGTGCATTTCTTCTGATAGAGTCCATTTTGAAGTTGACAAAACAAATTTGGAGTTTTAGTTACAAAATCCGGGTCACTAGCTGTTTTACCTGACTTACATTTATTTTCTCATAGCATAAATCATATACAAAAAGAAGAGACTCTTGTGCGTACTCATGCAGTTTAGTGCGACGAAAAAATAAATAAATCAATAATAAAATAAAAAATCAAATAATTAAGTATGCAGTTGTCTGTCTTCTGTAGCGCAAATGTGTTGTTTAAAACCAAATATTATTAAAATTGGTTCAGTACATTTTGCGCCAAAACGTTACATACAAGTCCCATATAAGCAATTTTATATAAAAGTATAGATAACGCTGTGGGAATAGCGTTACCATTTGTGTATAAGCAATGCTGATTTTCGCAAATTTTTTATTGCACTCGCGCCTCGACATTTTGCTCATAATTATTTATTCTTATTATTATATTAATTTATTATTACTATTATTATATTTTTCTTTTCTTGCATTTACAGATTGGGAACGCGAAGCTGTCTCGAAGGCCGAGATCTTACGTTTAATCTACCAAGGTAGATTTCTACATTGCAATGTAACTTTAGGTGCACTGGGACTTCCATTAGGCAAAACGACTGTTATGCATTTAGTGCCGCGTGATAATTTGCCAGAGCCCAATTCTCAAGGTAAGTGATAATGGAGTTTGCTCAATCAAAGTATGGCTCACTAAATCTGGTTCTATCTCTCTCTCGCACACTTAACAGATCAGCGACAGAAGAGCAAAGGCGGGTCGGGACGCTGCTGTTCAACGACCTGCTGTATTTTGTAACTAAACCAAGCCGAAGAAAATTAAATAAATTAAAAAATATATATATTTAAAAACACAAGGCAAAAAAAGAAACTTGAAATAAATTACATTAAATACGAATGATCCAAGTATATTATATAGCCACAAAGATCAAAAAATAAGAAAATGCAGAAGTGAAGGAGCGTAATAGCTCGAAACAAGAGCAACAATACATAATTATATATTTGATAATATTGTTATATAAAACAAGAACAAAAGGCAAACAACCAAAATAACAAGAAACCTGCAGATATAAACGACAAAAAGAGCAGGAAAATGCATGCGAAAAATTAATGTGAAAATCATTGGTGTTTCGGATTCATTGATTTTGATTTGAATTTCACTTTAGCAAAAAATAGTAAACATTAAGCCAAGTCGTGTAACGATTAACGTTGAGTAATCATATACAATACAATTTACGATTGCATGCATATTTTGGTATGTATAGTTCAATGTCTAAGCAAAAACAAAAATCAATTCTCTGCAAAATTAATCAAAACCAAATTCAAATGGAGAATGAAGAATGAAGTAGGAAGAACGAAGCAGAAAGTAGCAACAAGAAGAAGGAGTAGCAGAAGAAAAAAACATGTAAAATCCATTAGTAAATTTATTGTAATCGATCAGTTTGTCAGTGCTAAATGCTAATTTTAATGTTCAAATCAAAATGGCAAGAGATTTACAATTAACTCAGAAAATTTGTTTTCATGTATACCTGAATAGCTTTCAAATTGAATACGGTACCTCTTCCCGTAACTAAACGGGCCAAGAACCGCCAGTTGGTACGTAGGGTTTTAGCTTTTTTTTGATACATGTTATAGTAAGCCAGTCCCTGCCACCTTCAGAAACTTTGTCCAAAAGCTCCTTATAGGACCACTAGGGTTGCCGAATCGGGCACTGCGTCTAAATAAAATATGTGCAAAATTCATTAAAAACAAAAAAAAAAGTACTTTAAGCACTCTACATTTTGTTGCCTTGCTTAAAAAAGGACATTTCTCGTCGATTTTATTTTAAATATCTTAATTAATTAATTACAAAAAATGTATTGTGTGTAGCTGCTTCACGCTTATATTATTATTATTATTATTTTTCACATTTTTTTTATTTATTATTATTTTTTACTCATTCTTATTACATTTTTATTTATTATTGTTACTACTTTTTTATTTTATTTTATTTAGTATTTCTTTGTAATATGCCTGAACATTACAGCCGAGTTCATATTGTGATTATTAAAAAAAAAAAAATTATTTAAAAAAAATTGAAAATTAAAGAATAGAAAAAAATGTGAATTATTGTCATAAAAAAATATTTAAAAAAATATTAGCAAAAGTGTTAAATTATATATGTATTTACATTATAAACAAAAAATATACAAAAAAAAAATAATTGTATTTTTGTGTTTCCTCTTTACTTTAAGCAACTTAACTCTGCAATATTACAGAAATTAAAATTTATGAACAATGAATTACAAAAAGAAAAAACAAATAATAATAATTATAATAATAATAACTGTATTTACTAAATAATTTAAAAGAATATTTGTGTATAGAAAAAGTTGGTTCAGTTAAAATTGAAATTCTTAGAGAAAAAAAACAAGCTTTCTAAAACATACAAGCTATGTCTTTATCACGCTCTATATCTCTTTCTCTCTCTAGCTCACTCGGTCCACTTTGATATCATTTGCGCGCTGTCTCGCTCTGACTGAGAATATGTTGCTGGTGTTTATTTTTAAGTAGGCTCACTTCTGTATTTAAATATATTTTGTTCTCCTTTTTCTCCTATTTTAGTCTCCTTTATTTTATGACAACAAAAAATGAGTTTTTTAAATTACTTTGGACTTGTGTGATAGTGAGAAGAGAAGAAATTCAGTGTTTGAAATCGTGATTTCAAATTAAATAATTAACCATATTTCATATAATATGATTATAATTTATGTAAACAACCTGAAAATACTTCCGAGCTATTGAGACTGGCCAAAAATTTTTCTTTCTTATGGAAGTCACAATCAAATCAAATTTTGCAAATTTCTGCCGGTGATTTCGTTTTAAGGCACTTACTGTAGTTCCTTATACAATCTTGGAAAAGCTCTTCCTTCATTGGTCACAGGGTGTTTAAAAATACTTGTCGAAAAATTTTTCATTCTCATTTCACACTAGAAATCTAAATTATACGCTCTATGCTCCCATAAGAAGCCTTGCGTATTTAGCCAGTCTAATACCTCAAAAACTCTTTCAAAACTTCAAAATGTTTGGTTCCTAAAAAGTGTTTACATGCGAATTTTGTTCGAAGTTTTTAAAGAATTTCAATTAGACTACTCTCTTGTACAGGGTTTATTCGAATTGTTCACTTAAGCTTGAATAAACAAAATTATAACTTAAGCTGAAGGGGATTGGTTAAATTTCTTCTGTGTAATAAATTAAATGTGAAGATATTTTTAAAAATTTTTTTTATAATTTAAGTTGTTCATATATTTATACAGGGTGTCTCATTTTATTTAATTTTAGTTTTATTGTAACATATCAAATTGGCCAAAATTCTATAGCTCGAAAAAAGTGTGTAATTAAAATTTAACGTAATCCCCTATGTTAGTACTAAATTTTATCATGTGTTTTTAAAATACATAACATGTAAGTTGAGTTTGGCGAAAATATTTAAAAATAAAATTAAAAATATATATGAAAATAAAAAACAACAAAATGTGTACCTTTTACATTAATACATATGTAATTAATTTTTTTGTGTATGTGTGTGTGTTTTTTTTTTTTTTTGTTTACTATAAGATTTGTAATGTAATTCGATTCGTTAAACAAAAACTACAAATAAAAAATCAAAATTAGTGAAATTACATTTAAAAAAAGTAATAATAAAGTATTTAGTAGAAACAGAAGATATTGTAATAAAACTATGTAGATTACTGTACTTGTAAAAATGTATGTGCGTTTAGGTAAGTGTACGCTTCTGTACAAAAATGAGTTACATGATATTTTTTATTTTTTTAAATAATTTGTTTTAATATATATATATTTATATTTGTATATACACTTTTTAGCTGTTTTTCTTAATATTTTTTACTTTATTTTTTTTTAACAAATCTTTTTTAAAAGGTTTTTATTAAAATATTTTTAAGAAATTATTTAAATTATATTATATTTATTTTTTTGTATTTTAAAATATTCCATTCGGGTATTTTTTAATTTATTTTTTAAGCAAATTTTTTAAAATATATTTTTAATATCCTTTTTTGATGATATTCTCTAAATAATTATTTTAAAATATTCTTAAATACGTTTTAATTATTTGTAAATTTTTTTATTATTTTTTAAAATTATTTTTTAATAAAATTTTTTTTAAAATAAATTCTTTTAATATATTTTGCTTTTGTTCTATTTTTCATTTTGCTTAATATTTTTTAATACATTTTTTAAAACAAATATTTTTAAGCAGTTCTCTTTAATATTTTTTTGAATAATTTTTTTTTTCAATTTTTTAAAATATATTTTATTTATTTCATAATTTTTTAAAAATATTTCTTTTCTGTTTTGTATTTTAAAGTATATCATTCGGGTATTTTTTAATTTATATTTTAAAATTTTTTAAAAATATTTTTATTTTTTAATTATTTTTTTTATTGGTTCGGGTTTATTTCTACTACGATAGGTAAATATTAATTAGAAAGAAATTGTATGTGATTTTTATATAATACATCTATATATATACATATATATATATATATAATGTATGTGTACACATAAACGAAATACATTAGTAACAGAATACATACATAAATAATATATATACATAATACATATATATACGAGTAAATAGAGACTAGCAGCAGTGGCAGCGATCAATTGACTAATTGACCGATGGTTGGGTGATGATGATAATATTAAAAGTCATATGAACAATATGGCATAATCGAACTGCAAATAACTATTTATTAATTCATAAAAACATAAATACATAACCACACATGCATACAAAGAAACCGTAATATGTGTACGTGCTTACATTAGATGTCGATTAACGCATTTGCCAACTCCCACCCACCCCAGTCTCACTAAACAAAAAACAATTCATATAAAAAAATACTCATAAAATACCCAAATAAATCAGCTCCGTAAAGCTTAGCGATTCCTTGGAGTATGGTATTAGGGATTAGGCAGTGGAACAACTAAGTAAATTGAAAATAAGGATAATGGAACGGTTTGTAAATTGAAATAAAAGCTTTGCAAATAAAACAATATCGAAATAAAAGGAAGAAAAAACTAGCAGCACTTGGGCTTGTGGTACGCCCTTTGTAAAGTTAGTGTTTCGAACAGATTTTGAAATTGTCTGCCAATTTTGCTTTGCTTGAAAACCTGATACATAGTGCAGTCCAAGCACTCCAAGAAAAACGCCAACTTCCTTTTCGGAATAGCCTCTTATTATTGAAATCGCACGTTATACAACCTCAAATTTCAGACCATCAAATGATAAGGCAAAAAATAAAAAATTCATTAACCACATCAATGAAAAAAGTTGTAGCCCCTCGGACAAAGCGGAGCATAAATCGGGCCATATTTATTTGCAATGTTTGTGTATAATATGTAGTTAAAAGAAAAACTACTTATTAAAAAAAAAATGCATAATTATAATTAATAATTATGATTATTATAATTAATAATAAAAGGAGAATTTGCTTAAATTGTTAATAAAAATCTTTTAATACCCCAATGCATGCGAAATGAATAGAAGAAGCGAAAATGCTGAGAAATGAGAAATGGGCAAGTAATAAAATAAATAAATAATAATAAACAATTTATAAAAGTAATTGAAAATTAAATATAATTTTTTAAAAATAAAACTATAAATCGGAAACATTAAATGTGCTTATAAGCAAGCCGAATTAGAACGAATAAATTCGAAAATCGAAATATTAATGGATTGGATTGTTTGATTAAATAAAAGGAAAATAATACGAAATATGTAATTTTTTTAGGCATGTGTATGCAATGACAAAAAATGTTAAAAAAGAAGATGTTTGAAAAGAAAAATTAAATAAAATGTAAGAAAATAAAATTCATTTGTAAGTGATTAATGTGAATGTAGATTTTTTTGCTCCTAAAAGTATTTTAAAAAAAAGCAAATATTAAGTAAAATTTAAATTGATTGAAATATTATATCAAAATGTTAAACACATACAACAACAACAACAAATAAAAGACAACTTTTAGCCCATTGTAAGTGTGAAAAATACAACAAAAAATCAAATAAAACTAAATTATTATAAAAAAATTTAAATTAAAATTATAATTTAAAAAAAAATACCTTAAATTATCGTGAAATTATGTCAAAAATAAAATTGAATAAAAGTGATATAAGTGCAAAAATACAATATATTTAAAATAAAAAACATACTTGAAAGAAAGCGTTTTGAATGAACTTATATTCTAGTAGCTACATCATGTGCCAACACAACTACGCGTACACATTAATTAGTATAATAATGATTGTTTTTGTGCGTTTAAACATCAAACATCAAACATCATTAAAAATGCTCTTTGGCGCCGTTGCAATTTTACTCATTATTTGCATTAAAGAAATTATCACGTAAGCCTGAGAAAGGCCACACTCAACTGAAAAAGCTTAAAAGCTAAGCGCTACGACATAAAACGCATGACGGCAACGACAACGACGACGCTCAGCGAGGCCATACCAGAGATGTTGTTCGAACCAATAGCAATGCGCGAACGGGCAACGGTGAACTTTCGTTTGCCCGTCCAGTGTGTCTGGCTTAAATTGAACGGGTCCTGGCCACTGAGAGTGCAACGCCAACGACGAGCTGCAAGTGATGTTAAGCCTTTGTCGCCGTTTCGCCTTGCCGCCTTCGATTTTTGTTATACATTGTGGGCGTGGTATGTGCTCGTCTCGGTTGGCATTACGATCACATTTCAAGCGGCATTTCTGATCGACAATTTCGGCGACATTATGATGACCACCGAGAATTGTTGCACCTCATTTATGGGTTTATTGAATTTTGTGCGTTTGCTGCATTTGCGTTTGCATCAACGGGATTTTCGTGCGATCATCATGCATTTCGTGCAGGACATTTGGGTAGCTGAGTGAGTATGCGGAGCAAACTGGGAGATCGGCAATGGAATGTTCTTTGCCTAACGTACGCTTTGTTTTCCGTTCACACTTTTGTTCTCACGTTAGTGGTACGCACACAATAGTGGAACGTTTCTGCCGGCAGCGCATGACCAAATTTCGCATTATGACAGCGCTGCTCGCCTGTCTCATTCTCATGTATTGCATTTTGCCGCTCGTCGAGCTTATCTTCATAGTCGGCGTGCAAGCCGAAGTCAAACCGTTCCCCTACAAGATGCGCTTTCCCTTCGATCCATACGCGAGTTGGTTGCGCTATGCGCTCGTCTACCTTTTCACCTCCTACGCCGGAATTTGTGTGGTGACAACGCTCTTTGCCGAAGACACCTTACTCGACTTCTTCATTACACACACTTGCGGTCAGTTTCGAATTTTACACGAGGACATCGATGCCATGATTGTCGGCGTCATGCCCAACAACTCCACCAACACCACGACCAACACAAGCAAAATGGATGAAGAAGCATTGCAATGCATCTACGTGCAGCGGCAGAAAGCAATTGCACGTCACCACTCCAAGTTGATTGAGTGAGTTGGTGTGCTGAGTTATTTTTGTGTGCAGCCGCACGCCATTTTTATTGTTGTTCTTGTTATGCAGCTTCGCCAATCGTCTGGAGGATTTCTTTAGTCCAATACTCTTGGTCAATGTGTTGATCTCATCGGTGCTCATCTGCATGGTGGGCTTTCAATTGGTTACCGTAAGTGCAGACATAAGCCCGACATTAGTTCCACTAAACTCTCATGCATCTATTCGTCGATAATACACATAGAGCAACAACATGTTCATTGGCGATTATGTTAAGTTCATTGTTTACATCTCGTCGGCTATCGCACAGTTATATCTTCTTTGCGGCAATGGCGATACGCTAATACAACACGTAGGTGCTCTCTTATTCCACCTCTATATCACACTATACACAGTGACTGAATTATACTTGTTTTTTTTTTTTTGTAGTCCCTCTTGACGACGCAATATTTGTACAACTGCAGCTGGGTGGGGTACAACAACAGCAAGGACAAGCGTTTGACATATCCACCGGCCGACAAAGAATTTCGCAACAACCTACAATTAATGATGGCTTGCAGCCAGCGCCCACTAAAGATCACTGCATACAAATTTTCAACTTTATCCTTGGAAAGCTTTACGGCGGTGAGTTGTAATGTGTGTTATGCCGGTCGGTACGTGTTTAACTCTCTTCCTTCCTCCTCTTGCTCGTACAGATACTCAGCACATCGATGAGCTACTTTACGCTGCTTCGTTCGCTGTTGGACAATGAATAGAAGACATGAGCAGAACAAATACATACTATATACACGCTATCATAGCACACAAATTTGTAGTGGAAATTTATTTATTTATTTGTTTATTTGTTCTAAGGCACCACTAGTTGGTATTGCTGGATCGTTTAGCCTTATGTTTCTAATTGGAACCATAGTCTGATATGACCAATAGCACAGTTTCTTACATAATAATATCGCAACCAAATTTCAAGTATTCGCATAAATACTGCAATACAAAAATATAATCGACTAATACAAATTGAGCTACATATTTGGAACCTACAAAAACAATTTTTTTTTGTTCTCTGAGCTATGTCAAGATCATGTTTGCATTGATTTTAATCAGACACTCCGTTCGGAATTTCATTGACTTATATATGTGTAGATACAAATTATGGAATATCACGAAATCGTTCGATAGCCCTAAGATTGGAGGCAATTAACTACGAATTTCATGTAGAACCGTTCACTACTTATGCTACATAAACAAAATATCTTCAAAGTTCTTATTTATTAAAAGCCTTCAAGTCAGCGTCTTCCAACTGTACTGGCATCCCTTCGCGTTCTTTGTCGCTGCCGTTAAAACGCCGGCAACAGCACTCACATATTTGTATTGATGGAGCGTATTCCCCATATGCTTCACACAGCAATCGATGTCCATCAGCTGCACTTTTCTTTAAATGAAAACACAAAAGCAGCGCTTCACGCAAATCACATTGTTGGCACAAAGGTGGACATGGTTAGAGCACAAAGAATGGTCGTTTTTTACACTTCAGCAACATGACATAAACTGATTTTTGGCGGGCGAGGATGACACCTTAACATGAATGGAGTGGCCAGATCGGCCAATGCGATTTAACCTTAGTTAAGACAACTTTTGTAAAGCGCTCAAAACTTATTTGTACACCTAATAATGAGTATATATAACATAAATGAAATGCCACATTACGACAAAGTTTCTGATCTGAGCTGATTATGTACAAAATAGATAGAGCGTACAATGGAAAGTTAAAATGTAAGTCTGAGAATTGTGGAATAAAAATAAATTGGGGTTTTCAGCTGAGTCAGCCTGGCGTGCTCTTAAACTAGTCTTAATATCAGCTTACAATTGTAATTAAGACTTAGTTAGTTGTTGTTGTCGTTCTTGTATGCTTCATCGTCATCAACGTCTTCTTCTAATCCTATTTGTTATTCTAATAGGTGCTATTGTTATTATTGTTCTTGTTTTTGTGTATCTTCTGTATTGGCATTTCCGTCCGCAGAATGGAGTTTCTGTTTCTGGTCTTTCGTTGGGCAAACCGCGCCCAAGGACTTGCACAACGAGGCCAAAGTTTCCACCTCTTGCTTCTCGGTTCCACAAGGATGCATTGATTCAGCTTGCTCTTTTTCTTCTGCTTGGTGAAATTCTTCTTTTTGTAATGTTTGTTGTTTATGTTGTTTCTGTTTGCCACAATCAAGGGGCACAGCGTTCTCTTCCTTATGTTCGGTGAGCGCTCGTGAAGCGTGAATAAAAGCCGGTACATGCATACCCTGCAAAAGTGAGACGCCCTTAGTTTGTATAGAATATATGTACTTTGTGTGGGTGTACTGGGTGGGTCCAGCCGGCTCACCTGGTTTTTGCAGGAGCGCACAAGGGCCTTATTCGAGGTGACTGTAACGGCGAGCTTTTGCATGCCAAAGCTGAATATTTTCCAGCTGCGCTCGTTGACCTTTGCCGAGAATTTTACGAACGACAACTGTGCCGGTATATCTGGGATATCAGGGAAGATCGAAATACGCTCTTCAAAAGCGTAGGCACGTGCGCGTTCCTGTTTGCCGGCTAAAGTTGAAACGATACGTTTGAAGGCGTCGTAGGCGCTCTGACAACAAATAAGACGTTTGCCTATCGGAGTGGAGTAGTGAAGATGATTGAGGTGGTGATGTGTGGAGAAGGCAACAAGATTATTTAGTTACTTTGTACTATTGTATGTTGCTACAACCTTACCCTCAAAGAGTTTATCCAATATCGGCTTGAGTGGCTCCTCGCGTTCTCGCTCAGCTTGTTCGGTGAGTAAACCTTCCTGGAATATCCAATTTGCGCTGCCGTTCGACACATTGCTTACATACGCCAGCATTGTTGTAATATCGAGATTCAATGTTGTGGTAATCGTTTCCGATAGAGTCTGATCCTCTGGCTCATCGAGTGTGGCTGTGTGTATGCCAAGTCCCTCTAGCTGTTGACGTAGCTCATCTTCGATTTTGTTATGGAAATAAAAAACCACCTGACATGGCGCAGGAAATTTATATACATATAATATTTTTTACAACAGACTCGAGACTTCGCAAACCTTTGGTTCCCTAAACATGCAGTAGTTCAAACTGCTGGCCTCCAAATAGTCCTTTGCTTGATGAATTATGCTGCGTGCGCCAAAATTCGAATCGCCCCTAGCCGCATCGAACAGCGACTTTGCATTGCGTGCAACAACTGTAAAAGGACAAATAAAAATTTTAATACTCTTTGCGACCCTCTGTGTTCACCGGACTCACCCTTGACCCACTTCAGACCGTTGTCGGCAACAATGTCCACGCGCAACGGCATGTCGCGCGACATCAGCCGAAAGACGCAGTCTACATGGACAACTCCCCTCTGGACTTGCAGCGTCTTCACGAGGAATTCATAGTGTATAATGTTAGTACTGCTAATGTGGTTTGTCCTCAGCTTTTTTTCGGCCATAACTTTCTTAAGGAAATCAATTTCCTGTTTGATTTTACGCTGTAATTTTGACGTGCCGGCAACTTTACTATAATCAGCGCTCAGTATCTTTATGAGACCTTCGCCGACTTCAATCTTCTCTACGGCGCCATCCGCCAATTCTTCCTGGCTTAATACACCTTTCATGATTACTTACACTGTGTGCACGAAACAAAAACAAAGTCTGTCTTTGCCTTGGAATGATTCTCGCGTATTTATTCGTTTCTGACAACTAAAAAACAGCTGTTTTACCGACCGGCAGTAATGGCGGCCAGCGCTCAGTGTTACTCAAACTGTAAAGAAGGACAATGAGGATAACCCTGAACATGTACTTTTTTATGCTGTATTTACAGTGCAGCTGAATCTTGGTGTTGACACTGCCAATTTCGAATAATGACCAGCTGTTCATTATTCACATTAACAAATTGTGAAAAGTGAAAAAAATTAAAAATTGCTATTTGTGTAAAAAATAGATATTTTAGAATCATTTATAATGTGTACAAAATTGTTTTCGGACTTGATTGAACTATGTTTATTGTTTTGGCGGAACAAAAACAACAAGAAGTCTGCTGAGTATGGCAACTTCCAACTAAAAACTTTGCAACACTGTCAGAAATTGTCAGCCCTGACTACAATCGTTGTCCAATCCATTTAGTGATTCGCAGCGATTCGGATTGTATTGTACAACAACAACCCCTTAATGACGTCACTTTTTTTATGGTTGTTGTAGAAAGTGATACAAATCACCGTCAAATCACCAGTGATTCGAATCCTAGCCACCTGTAAATAGGGCATTAAAGTGCGTACCGTTTTCTGAGCGTGCACGTTATCTTTGAAATTGCATCCCTAAGCTGTCACCATGATTTCGATTATTATTTCTGGCAGTGAAGCGGACAGACAAAAGTTCAGCTTTAAATTTGACTGAACCAGACCGCCGCAAGAGACCTGCTTGATTCGCAAACTTTCATTAAATTAATTAGCTAAAAACTGGTCCATAATATTAGACGACAGGTACAATAGGGATGATCTGAATCACCTGCTAAGGCGCCTAGTTCCCTGCTTCAACAGGTAGTTAACTTATCTTGTGTACCTTTGTTTGATATAAGGTTAGAAAAGTCGGGCCGATTTAGCTGTCCAGATCTGAATAATTTGCATATTGAAAAAAATTTCTATATGGAAATATATGTAACATTGATCTGTTATATACATACATATAATTAACACTTTTACTTGCTTACTTCCAAGCCTTGGGCCGCTTTCTCATTATTACCGAAAGAAACTCTCAAGCTTTTTCCTCAAAACAATTATCCCCTTTTATAAATGATATATTTCAATAAAAATATATATACTATATTCAATTGTGTGTATACAAAATAATACATTCTATAATATTGTATAATTATTATGTCTCTCTGTCTTTCAACATGCGTCTCTACGAAGCGGGACTTTTCTCTGTTCTTCTTACTTCCCGTATCCGTTTCTTCTTTTTTTTTTAGTATCATTTTTCGACTTCATTTCTGTCGTTGTGTGTGTATGTGTGTGTGTGTGTGTGTGTGTGTGTGTGTAATTTGTCTGCATTTTACTCTTACACTCGATAGTCATCGAAATAGGTACGCCCTTTATAGCAGCTTGGATCCAATCTGAGTGACCTCCACCATGTCTTTTTCTAATAGAAATGGTTTTTTTTTAGGTTTTGTATTGTTTTATGAAATCGGTTAAAAGTGTAGGGTGTAGAACGAGTATGAAAAGAAAAGAAATCATAAATAATTCGATTAAAGATAAACGTAAAGGCATTTGAAGTTATACAAACACAGCACGACAGAACAAATCCAAAAACATTTCAATTCTGAGAGCGATAAACGAAGCTCGACTTGAAGCTGGAGCGGATGGGTATACAAATTTCGATTGTTGGGTTGTTTGGAATTCGTTCTCCCGTTCGTGTTGTGTCATGCTTACAATCGAAATGTTGCAAGAAATAAGAGTACAAATTATATAGGAATACATATATAAATAGGTAATAATAATAGTAACAATATTTCTAATAATAATAAGGAAACATGGACAATCACATAAGTATAATTTGGAATGCGTTGAAGCAGTGCAGTGCAGCCAGCATGCAATATCAATACAGTTAATAGGACATATAAAATATAAAGTAAAAAATTAAATAAAGATTTGTCAAAAGTGCGGGAGCAATGACAGAGGCACGCGGCTGCTAGTTGGTTGGTTCGTTGATTGCTTCAGCGCAAATTTCTATTAAGGAATGTTGAGATTACTGAGAATTTAAGCTGCCTCTTTTTTTGATTTCATTTGTTGCACTAAATGCATAGCCACAAGAAGAAAACGAAATGCAAACGTTAAATGGGCAGTAAATTGGAACTAAACTGTAGCGGTGGAGGTTAGAACCGGTATCGATGCTGGTACAGCATTCGGTATGGTGACAACAACGGCTCCAGCACGTGGGCTATTCAAATGACCCAAATCATTCCATTCATTGCGCGCTGGATCGTATTCCTCGACAAGCTTCTGTGCATGATTGCCATCATAGCCGCCTATCGCAATCAGGCGATCGCCTAGCACCGCACAAGCAATGGCATCGCGACCGGTGTTGAGCGAGCAAATCTACAATAGAGAAATGCAATTGGTTCGATTAAGTGCCACACCCCCATTCAACTCGTGCTTCAACACATATTTTTGTTGTTATTGCTCTGGTTGTTACTACCCACCAGTGTCCAAGTGTCAGCTACAGGATCGTAACGTTCAACAGTTTCGGTGCGACAGACATGTGGATTGCTTGCCGGACAATCATGACCCCCAAGCGCATAGAGGAATCCATTTACCACGCCAACCTATCATTATAAGAGGAGTATATTATAATTACCATATATTGAATAATTTTATCTAGAAATATGTCAACGCTAATCGTATGACTTACGCCAACACCACCTCGTCGTCTGTTCATTGGCGCTAGCAGATTCCATTTGTTTGTGTGCGGATCGTAGCTTTCAATCGAACGGTGACACACGGAGCCGTCACGACCACCAACGGCGTAGAGACGTTCATTTAGCACAGCAACACCGGCTGTCGAACGCATCGACGACATCGGTGCCACGTAGCTCCAGGTACGCGCAGCCGGATCCCAGCTGCGATTGGAATGATAACAAAAATAACTAGTGTATATGAAATATATCGTATCTTGCGCCATATCGGTTTTCAATATAGCTGTGCCTATACTCACCGCTCAACTGTATTTAGATAGCTCCAACCATCATGACCACCAACAGCATAGAGTGCACCACCGAGCACAGCCACACCCAAGCCATGGCGAGGCGTTGCCATTGGATTTAGTGAAGCCCATTGCACTAGATTCAAATCTAATGACTCCATGGTGTTGAGTGTCTTTAGACCATCGCGACCGCCGACCATAATTAGTCTGTCTTCCACCACCACAGCACCGAATTGCAAACGTCTGCTTGGTAGATGCTTCCAGATTAACCATTTGTCGTTTAGCGGTGTGTACGTCTCAATCGTAATGCCACCCTTGTGTGAGTCCAAGCCGCCAATGGCCAGCAAGCGACCGACAGTTGATTTGCGTGGCACTGTGCGATCGGATGTAAAGCGTGACCGTCGCTCGGGCAATAGATGCCATTTGAGGGCTTCCATAACGAGTAGTTGGCAGGCGGTTGCATTGCATACGCTCTCCACATGGTCCACAATAAAAGATGGTGGTAGCAAAGGCAGGCGAACCAACGCCAACAGCTCCGGCAGATGCTTCTCGCGATTGGCCAAGTCATGACGCACCCATGACATCAGACTGTGAAAGACATCCTGCTCGGATGGCACATTGAGATCATCGCAAGCGAGCAATTTGCCCAACTGTTCGGCGTTCAATTGGAAGAACTCTTGATTTTGGCAGACCTGCGCACGGGTTGGATTGGGTTGGGATTACAGTCTCTGAGTGTTGAAGTGTCGGCATTGAGAATGTATTGACTCACCTGCATAAAGAACTGACAGGTATAAGTTTGTGCCAACTGCAGCAAAGTTGTACAGCTTTGCTGCTCGGCAAAGAAAGCAAAACCCAGGCAGTTTGAAGGATGAAGTTGGCGTGAAAGGAAATTACAACAGGCCGAGACAACGACATTCATCTGCAGCAGACAAGCGGTGGCAAGTAATGTCTCCACGGTATCCTCTCTCAGATCAATGCAGCCCGTGTAGCAGTACTGTATCAACATCTGCAGAGCTTCGCCCTGAACTTCGCCTAATGTGATTTCCTCCTCTTTGGACTCACGCAGCGAGCCTGTGAACATGGCGGCAAAGTAGGCGCTCGAAGCGCTCAATACCAAACGATGGGCGGGCACGCTGCAAAGCGGCACAATAAACAATGAAAATCAGAGAAATGGAAGAAATAAAACCAAAGGAAAATATAAAGGGAAAAGAAGGAGGAACAAAATGGGAAAAGGAAATGTAACGTATCAATTTGTCTTACTGGCGGGGATGCTTGCCAGGGGAGCGCTGGAGTTAGTCAAAAGTTGTCGAACCCAAACAGATGACAAAGGCGTAAGACGATCGCTCGTGATTAGACAAACAAAGAGAGTAAAATGAGCAAAGCGATGAAGTGATTGAAGCAGCAACTGAGGGAGCGAACAGAAAAAATGCATACTGCAAGCTAAATGAGTGTGCTCGATTGAGTGACGCAGCTGGTCGCCGGCACCGCTCACTTCCGCTTTACACAACATTGTCACCCGCACTCGCAGAGAACAGCACACATTGCACTGCAACAACGTCGACAGAGACAAAGAAACCTAATGTGTTGGTGAGCGGGTGGGAGGCAGGTTTGTTCATTGGTTGATTGGTTGATGCGATAGAGCAGCGCAATGCGAAATTAGCTTGGAAAATGGGTATGTGAATGACTCTCAAATGTTGGTTCGATCGACGCTGCTCCTCTGAACTGGTCTTGTCTGTCATGGTTCTGCCAACCATATTTCCCTTTTTTTTACACACACAGTACACTTCTTCGTCAATTTATTTGTTGTGTTAGCTCTCGCCTTTGTTTGCTTAACCTAAGTCGGGTAGTATACAAAGGAGCCCAAGTCCACCACCGTTTCTGTTATCCAACCTTTGTTCCGGTAGAATGCTGTGCTCACTATAACAAAGTAAACTTCACTTACCGTCTGCCATCAACGCCCGAAATGAGAACGACGTCGCATAACTTCTGAGCTTCCAGGAAGATGCGCAGCCGCTTCAGTAAACTATCCGCATGATCGCGGTTGCGGAAGTACTCTTCCTGGCTGGACGCTGAATTCAAGCTTGCAATGCTGAATTCACGACTAATCGATTCCGTGTCACCATGTATGGATACGCGCGAAGTGGACGCAGTCGTTGAGTCTCGACTGGGACTTTCTTGATTTGTCAGCGATGACATCGCACGGCGGTCAAGGACACGGCTCCTTGTTGTTGTCGTCGTCGTTGGGGGTGGTGGAATATCAGACGAGCGAAGATAACCGAAATGTTCTCGTTCGATCAATGGCTGCACATCAAATAGTTGGAGCGTTCCACTCGATGCATGCGAATGCTTCGAGACGTCTAAGTTGACTGATACAAAGCGATTGTGTTTGATGATTACGTTGTTAAGTCGTCTGTTTCCACTGTTCTTCTGCTACTGATGATGATGACGATAATGTGTATTGTTGGTTGCACTTTTGCAGTTCTTGTGGCACAGACACACACACACACACATATACAGAGTAGTGCTCACTCAGTCAGCCGCACTTGCAGAAACAAAGCGTCTGAGCGAGATCCAAAACGTGCGGTATGGTAGGGGCCGGTTTGGTGCTGTAGTATCTTAAAACGTCAACCGGGCGAACACGCAATTAAAACAAAGCAAACTCCAACTACGACGCAAAGCTGCGTTGCTGTCAACTGCACCCTACCTGCTGCGTTTCTATCTGTGCAATAACAACAAAACCAACGATGAATCCAAACAAAGAACGACGCCAAAAAATCGGAATGACGCCGCGCACCGTTTTTCTTGTACTATTTACACAATTACAGGAAGCTCGGACAATTTATGCGTTCTACAGCTACCACTTTTCCTGGTCCTTTTTTCTTTGCTAATAAATTTTTATTTTTCCCTTTATCATTCAACTGTTTTTTTACGACCGCTTTTCCGCGTCGGAAATGCGTTTATTTCTTATTTTTTTATTTATGTTTTATATTAACGCGAACAATCGAAACTAAAAACTCTACGGCGATATGCAAATGCATAAGTATGATTAGCAGGGTACAACTAATTTGATTAAAACAAATTTGTTTGAATAAGCGTTCTCTCCTTTGTTGCCATTTGTGTTCTTGTTTTTGTAGTTGTCCTATTTAGTGTTGGGAGTAGTCGTTTTCTAACATTAGTCATTAATCGTTTTGCTTTGGCGATATGCAAAATCGGTCTTATCGATAATGCACAGTGTTGTATGCGAAAATTGAAACTGAAAGAAGAATTAGGGTAAATTCGAATATAAGGCCAACCTGCAACCAAAGAGTTTGTTTTAAATGATAGCCAATAATATTGTTTTATTTTTTAATAATTGAATATTTTTAAATACTTGTATTATGCAAAAAATTTTATCAGAATATTACATAAGTCTCATACCGTAGAAACAATACTTCGAAAATTAAGTTTGTAATTATGTGGGCAATTTCCCTACAAACTCATAATGCCGATCAGTAGTGTATTCAATTTTTAAATTTCAAAATTGTTCCCTCAAATGTTTGAAGCCTCATCACGTGAGCACGACTCATATTATTTGGATAATTTCACCTCCTACGAGAGACGTTAAGGAAATGTCAAGGAAAATCTACTCAGACCTAAAATCAAACTTCAGCGTAACGAAAAAATTACAAAGCTTAGGAATTAGGAATTATTATTCTCTGAGTTATTTGGATATTAATACATAACAAGGGAGTTTCCATGGATCCAAAGTGGTAAGTGTTTTCTTGCTTAATTCGTTAGGTTTGAAACCTTGTTATATATAAATGGAAATGTGTATATATATCACTGTGGGAAAGTTTCGATGAATAGGATCTACTCGTGGATATGTTGGAAGAAATGGTTTGGTTATGATAAGCTTTACAATTGCAAGCGCTGCCATCAGTTTTACATGCATCATAAAAGGAAGTATTAGGTACGTACATATCAAATTCTCCATTTGTATACTCTACTCTATTCTTGAGATAATAATGAATTAAAATTTAGAGATTTGTGGTAGGTCCTATGCTCCTTAGTGGTGTAATGAAGGACAAAAAGTTCCCTTTTCCAAGAGGTTGCGCGTACAGATATCTATGGCGTGGATCTCCATTTGAAAGAGAGTGGGCCATTTTCCCATTGCGGTTGAGATCTCAGTGTTCGAAAATCCCAGCACCGGTATCCGTTTCTGTTCTAGAACCATCGGCGAACTATGTGTTGCCACTAGGCCTATTATCTGGGTTACCGTGTTCCCAGTCAGCTATGTTGGGGAAGAGAGCCGTGAAGCGCGATTACGTGGTGATAGAGTCTGACACAGATTGAGATGCCAGGGATTACGATTACGAAGTATTCCCAAGTAACCAGTGCCTTTGTAGGGAATGCAAAATTTTATTTGAGTATTCAGAGCACTGGTTGCTGTTGACCTTCTAACGAAAATGAGTCTAATTATCGACTCCTTGGATTATCGACTCCGACGTGTAAGTTTGCATGGCCGCGGCCATGACGAGGCACCGCTGCAGCTTGTTGCATTATCGAATGGCTCATAAATGAATCATCTTCCGAGTCACCCGAGAGCCGCATAGGTGACTACGGGTCTAACTACCAGGGTGTATAACCAGTTCAACCTGGAACAATGTTTCTGTGGATTACTGTTGAGACTGTCTCTGTTGTACCAATTGTTGACGACATGGGGGGCGGAGCACATTACATCCGACATAGTTATACCCGCCACATTAACGGCTAGGTCATCCTGCAGCAGAGCTAAAACATGGCGTTCCGAAATCCATTGATCAGCGGAGGGTGGTCGCAGCGGAGTTGAGGTGGTAGTTTAACCAGGAAAGTGGACGTGGAGACCATCTTGGCTTTTAAGGAGATCTATATCATTCGACAGGGCCGTGGCTAACACTTTGTGCAGGCGAGCTGCTCCGGGCAGCGTTTGAAATCTCTGACAGTGCCTGCGCCATCTTAAGCGCTTGGAGCGAAACAACTTAATGTTCGCAGACTTGATTCTCTTGCCAATAGCAATTGTTAAGTCTTTATTTTCCAATAACGTGAAGCCCAAGTATTTGAATTCAGGTATGTTCTCAAAAACATAATCGCCGATTATCAAGTCCTTACGAGTTATGTTTTGCGATGATCGAATTATATATTTTGTTTTGTCTGCATTGACATTAAGTCCTAAGGCTTTAGCTCTTTCTTCAAACTGCTTTATTTTGCGGATCATAACATTTTCTCTTTTGGCCATTATGAGCACATCATCTGCATAAGCGTATATTTGGAAAACTCTGTTGAAGATGTTTCCATCTGAATTTATCTCTGTAATAACTGTATGAAACATTATTTTACTTGCTTCACTCCGAACAATACTCTTAAAGACAGATACTTCCCCTTGAACTAGTAATTTACTGGTCGTGTTCTCTAAAGTGCAGACAACTAGTTCTATCAGTTTCAATGGAATACCAAGCATTTGCAGACAGATTTATTTGTTTTCTATCTATACTATCGGAAGACTCCTTAATGTCCACGAAAATTCAGAAAAGGTCTATATTGTGCGCATAAAATTTCTCAAATATTTCTCAAATATTTGGTTGACCACAAAACCTGGGTCAACCGCTAATCTGTTGCTTCTGAAAACACATTGATACTCATCCATTATTTCTTTGGTATATAATGTTGGTAAATACCTCATAGCTAGTATTGAGTAGGGATATACCTCTATAGTTTTGGCATTCAGCCTTATGCCCTTTTTTGTGTATAGGTACTATTACGCATTTTAACCATTCATTAGGTATTTTATTTGTACGCCATATACTTGTAATTAGAGTATGCATTTCATGGTTCAGAGCATGTTCACCATATTTTAGTAATTCCGCAGGTATTCCATCTTCGCCACTGCTTTTACCATTTATTAGTTTTGCTATAGCTGCTCTCACCTTTTCCAAGGTTGATTCTTCTACATAGGTTTCAGCTATATATATTTGGTGTTTCTCGTCGTCTTTATATTCATCCGTGTTTCTGTTAAGTAGCTCATAGCAGTGCTCTTTCCATCTGTCCATTACTTGCCATCTTTGCCCTTACATATATTCTGATACATGGCCTTAAAATTCTTTTCAGAAAAATCCTTCTCAATTTGCGCAACTTGTTGGTTCGTAAATATCTTTGTCTTCTTCCTTATAGTTTCGTAGCTTCTTTCCTCTTTTCTTGGTATTTATCATAGGTTGTTCTAGTGGCTCTCTCAGTATATTTTCTTCTTGCTTTATCTCTCATTTACCTTTCTGCAGCCTTTGTCATACCACTTATTCGTCACTCGTCTTTTCTCGCCGATCGTAATTTTTGGGATATTTATGACTATATCCTTTATGTTATTCCAATGGTCATTAATACTCAAAACGCTTTCTCCGGCAAGGGTGACGACATCATTTCCTTTGTTATTCTCTACTGTGTTTTTATATTTAGTTATCAGTGCATTATTTTTATTAACTCCTTCTACATTACATTTTAAATTCTTATAAACTTTACATTCATCTACTCTCGATATTCGTTGGCGTATTTTAGACATTACGAGATAGGGGTCCGAATCACATCTATAATCTATAAGCACATGGTGAATTTGGTTAGCCGCATTACTGCCTGGTATTCTTCATGTCCGGAGATGAATCCGTTTATGTCTATGGCATTGTCATTTGTGTTATCATGCAGCCAAAATGTTCCTGCAACATCTTTGATTATGCTTTCCTCCTTTCCAACCTTTGCATTAAAGTCGCCAATTAAAAGCGAAACGTCATGTTTACTAATTTTGTTAAATAGCTCTTTGAGGTCATCATAAAATTTATCTTTTATATTGTCAGTACTTTCATACGCACATACATATTTGCAATTTCCCCTTCAGTCATAGGTAGCATAATCGATCGTTGATAGAGAGAAAATTCATTAGGCTTTTCCTTCTTTTACTATCGACGTAAAAGCCCGCTTCCCTTTGGCCTTGGGACTCCAAACCACTGTAGAATATAAAATAAGCTTTCTTTCCATCAAATTTCTTGCATTGCGCAAACAAACACATCACCTGGTATCTCATTAACTCATCTGCTAACTCTGCCATTTTTTCCGTCTGCAGCATAGTCAATATATTACAGGTAAACATTTTCAGATCGTGGTCCTTTAAATGTTGCGTTGGTCTACATCGAAATTCGTTTCTCATCCGAGGCTATTGTTGATGTATCATGATTAGCTGCTTAAACTGGTATTAGGGGGTCAACCTAAAGACCAGCCCCTCGTGGGCATCTCACCCCATATCTTTAGTTCCCAGTACTTCCACACAACATAAACAAGCTACAAACGGCTCAAAATAAAATTCTTGAGATGATCCAAAATCTATCATTTTATTTCTCTACAACTCGTCTGCACGAATTAGCAGACTCTCTAAGGTTCTTTCTCTTCCCAATTATCCTTACTAAATTTAAATTTTTGTTCTCAAATTGTAATAATAATAGAATTTAAAAAAATGTAGAATTTTTAGCGATCGCATTGAATCAGTACAAAAACAATTCTTACTGTTTGCACTGCGTAACATGCACTGGGATCCAAATGTCCACCTTTCATCCTATCGATGCCGCCTAAAACTTATCCAACTACCTACGTTGGCCAGTCACTACTCCTATATCCCAATTTCTATCCGTTTCCGTAGAACTACTTATCTGATGCATGATCCATTTCGCATCTTATGTCAATCACCCAATTTGCACTATAACCTAATATCCATCTCTAAATATTCAGATAATTTTAAATTTATCCTATTATCTTACCTCATCACATGGTACATAATGTTCCCTTTAATGAACTCACAGTTCTCACACATGTAACGTCGTCTTCAATAGCGTCGTTGAATTAATGCGAGCTTTACTTGTTTAAATCTTTTTTATGACATGTAATGAACTCTAAGTTGAATCTTAACTTTAGTTAATCTTTCATGCTTATTTGTTAGAGGCTCATGATGTTCTTATCTGTAGCCAAATATGTAGTTCGTAGACATTAGCTTTGGTATTGCATGTTCACAAAAGAAATTAGCAAGTAAGACCAACTGAGCTCAGCCTACTATGTAACTGGATGAATTTTGATTCCACTTGGACTTGCCCCATGTGAGATCATGTAAAAAAGAAGGATACATATAATTAAGAAAAAAGCCACATTGTATAGCTAAACTCAGTATAAACCAAATTTATTGTTAGCTCTAAGAAAATATTAATAATTTTCTGGGAATAAAGTCAAATTGAATATGTTAAAGTGTAGCGTATACAAACACTTTACTGGCATAGCTAACGTCGCTGGTGTAAAGATTGCATCAACTTACACTACGAAAGAGAAGCCAATAAGAATGCCGAATAAGAAGCATTAAAATAATGAATTAAGTGTTTGACATACGTTAATTTTCCGTTTTCAAGATCCCATCAAATGTTTTGTGTGTGTTGAAATGAAATAAACTGTTGTAGAGTGCCGTCACCCCGGCAAGAAACACATTCCAAAGTCTTTCACTACAGAAGTCTCAGGAAAGACTCAGCGTCAGGTAACTTTAAGATTTACATTGTTCACTTTTTTCTAATTAAAGAAGAACAAGCAATTTAATGATAGACTTCTTTTTTATGGATGACCAAGAGGACTTTCAAGACAGAGCATATACATACAATGAACAAATAAAAAAGTTTTACAGTTAATGCTTCCATTTTCAAAATATATTATATGTACATAGACATTTAACCGTTTAAATTAAAATCAAAACTAATAAGAAGGCAAATATATATTCTTTCTATAAAAATTTCTAGTTTATTTCATTTAATTCAGTTTAACATCAAAATCTCTGCGAACCTAAGATAAGTAAATTTTTCATAGAGATTTTAGAAATATAGAAAATTGTTGCAAACGTACTTAGTGGGGCCACCTTTGGCATCTAGCGCGGCTTTAAGTCATGGAATGAACTAACTTCTGGTAACTTCCTGTGGAATATTCTTCCATATATCTTAGAGGATATTTGTTAAGGAAACTCTTGCTACTCATATCTCTAGAGCATTTTTATCTCATGTAGGCCACCAAGTGATGTATAGGGTTAAGATCAGGGCCTTTTTACATTATATATAAGTTGATGACGGGCTCTCATCGATATCGGTTGTGTCGTGATTGCGCTTAGTTGATTTCTGATTTCTGTTTTTCTGCCTTAAGCAGTGCATTCTTCGTGTGCTAATAATAGCATAGATAACAAACTTTGGGAGTTGCCACGAGCGGTGTCGGCATTCGGACCACAACAAATAACATTAGAAGAATAAAATTAAGCATAGTAAAGCACGCGTAAATTGAATATATATTTTTTTATTTATTTTTATTTATTTTTTCATCTGTATACATTTTGTTTATCTTTGATAAAGTGAATGTGAACACTTCTTCTGGCTCTTTGCTGAGAAATAAGCAGATTGATACTGAACAGATGTTCTCAATAGCTGGGAAGCTACCTTCTGCGATTAGGTCTGAGTGCCGCCTAGATCTTCAACGCTTGCTCTGCTCTAAACAGTGAGATTACTGCCCACTTTAAGGTCCTTGGCAACGAAGTTCTTCACATTCATAACCCGATATCAAGGATTGAGAAAGACGAAAAACTTAATATGTTTTTTTATTAATATCAAGCCTTGTGCCGAAATAAGTGAAGTGTATGAAATTAAGACCCTTTGCCGCCAGAAAGTGTGGATTGAAAGGATGCGAGAGGTCGTATTCACTGTTCAGGTAGTCACATGGCCAGCTACAAAGGCTGCCAATGATATTAGAGGTTTCTCCGTTGATCAATGAGGAGTGCAAAGAGGATGGAAAAGTCTTACAGAACTCCCAACAAGTCTCCACGTGACTAACGCCTACCCCTCCACTCACGCTCTACATCCACAGCAGTTTCCACCTTTGCAGTCTGCAAGCAGCAAGAGGGCTAAAAGAGCAGCAACACAACAAAAACAGCAGCAACAGCAACTAACTCAACAGCAGCGGAAAACCGTACCGCCTTGCAACAAAAGCAACTCTGCTCAGCGACGACTATATAACCAACAAGCGCAACAGTTACTGGGGCAACAGGAAATGAAGAAGCAGCTACATTCACCTGATCTCCAATCATTACTGCAACCGCAGCAAATTTCAGCAATGGCAACAGCAGCTACAAGAACAGCAGCAACAGCAGTTTCTTTTTTGGCTATAGCGTCAGCAGCAGGAGCAGCAACAGCAAAACAAGCATGTCAACCAACTCATAGAAAAGCTTGAACAAATAGTATTTGAAATGACCAACACTATAACGCAATGGACTGGGGATAGATCTACTCTCCAGTTATAGAACAACGCTTCAGCCTTGCAATGAATCCACTAAAGGTTCTTATCTGGAATGTCAAAGGCATTTCATCAATCAATTTCTGATTAAAATTCCCAGCGTACCTTAAATAGAAGACAAGTGGATATTATACCTTTACTAAAAATACTACAAGCTATAAAAGAGAGCAATTAATTACTTAATTTGCTGTCTCAGTAGCCCTGGTAAGTGTGTTTTTTGTTTTTGCACTACTTTGGCGTTTGTTTACATTTGGCATTTGATACATTTATTCGAATCATCTCCATTTCTTTCTTTGCTTAATTAGTTGAGTCTAGACTCTGGAGAAAGTAAAATAATATTTTTTTGGCGTTTGGAAAATCAACTAGCAAACATTTCTGTAAATGTGCTTATGGAAAAGTATGATTAAAATGCGCCGGCAAATAAAGTACTGCCCACGCCACCATCAACGCCGATGTCGGCATCAACGTCGATGCCGAAAGACGTGAAATAGGAAGGAACAACGGCCTTTGGTTGCATTTGCCAGCGTCCGCTCACTCCGCGGTATGTAAGCATTGCCAATATGCTACAAGCATTCACAGGTAAGCAAGACAGGTTAATAGAAGCCGAATTGAGTTTTGTTAACATTCTTAAATACAACCTGATGTACTGCCCAAGGTGCTATAACTAAACTAAACTAACACGAAAATTTCTGTAGTCATACTCAGATCTAAGGCTCAGCTTACTACTTATATTTCTGTCGAATGAGCTGCAAGCAATACATTCTTAATATATTTTGTTCATTGCATACAAATAGGGTATTGGCATTTTATGTAATTGCACTGTTATGGCAGATCGCGTTGTATGTGTATGCACAAACAGTTATAGTTTGCACATTTCCCTTACAAAATATTACAGATAGAGAAAACGCAAAAAGTGGAAGGTATTACAATCTTCACGCATTGCATTACTTATATATTTGTCAGGAACAAAGTGAAGCAGACATCGGAGGACACTATTACTGGGTGAGTACAATGTATTTTTCAAGTTGTCACTGAAGATGACATAATTCATTGCTATTTTCTAGAAAGACTGCCAAAAAGTCAAAGATGGCGTAACTGTCTCTTAATAACTCCTCATTGAAAAAAACTAGAAATAAAATGTAATGATTCTGACTGTGGTTGCCTGTGCCAGACAACGCTTTATAAATCCAAGTACAAATCTCTAGGTTCAAATTATCTTTAATATTTCGAGTTTTTCGGCGTACTAATTCTAGTTTGATTAATAATACGCGAAAAATAATACTTTGCAATGTTATTTCCTGCTCTGTTTTCACATTTTAGTTGAGTTTGTTTCGAATGCCTTGCGTCAGAGTTGGTCCATATGATTCACACGTATGGAAACTTTACGTGACTCTGTATTCTATTTGTCGTAAAATTTCATATTAAATATTCTTGGATTTGGCAAGTAACCACATTGTGTATTATATGTAAATATTTATTGATGTGTTTATGATCATGTGTTTTTCCTATTATTTACAGATATGTAGCTACCCTTAAGACTTAATCTGAATAGTGAATCCGTTGCACAAGGGAGGAATATTGGGATTTTGTGCTAGTAATGCCATAAATAGCGTAAACAACGAATTAACACAAAGGGAAGTAAACAATAGGATGCCGGTGTCGCGAACCCCAACGCTTTGCTCTACAAAAAATCGCTAAGGGCGCATAAATAAGTTTAACTTCAAAAACAATCGACAGTGTCGAAGTCGCCGGAACACGTTATTGTAGAAAATCGTCGCAAGGTACGCCAGAAGCACGCAGTCAAGAATCTTGTGCTCTTCGGTGGTAAGGCAGCCTATCAGTCGCTTGCCGACTATTCATTCAATTAGAATCCTCACATCATTAACGGTATTGTGGTTACAATCGACGAAAAGGCCGGAGCTGCTATCTCAATGACTTACATCACCGGCTCGGTGATAGGCCTTATGTTTACTGGATCGTATAGCTCCCTTATGGGTTAATCTATGGGTTAACTTAAAGTTTTTGACTTGCGTGTAGGCAGAAACTCGTTATTAGATTTCCCATTTGGAAAATTTCACTTTGCTGCTAGCGTCAAACAAGTGAAGTAAAGTTATAAAGGAAAAACAAAATTAAATAAAATATCAAAAAAAAAAAAAATTTCAGAATATTATTTAATCTATATATATAAAAATAAAGTCATTCTGTGTGTAATAATATTCTGAGCTAGCGCGTTAACGAATTCGAAAAATTCTTCTGGTATGTGTTAGAGGAAGTCGAGACGATAGTTTTAAAATAACTTTGATGTTAGTAACCATAAATCAATAAATCAGATATTATAAATTTAAAATAAAGTTTTCACAAATTGTATAAAGAAATAAAAAAAAATAAAGTAACGCTTCATAACAGCGATGATTTAATTAAATTTTCAATTGATTTTCAAATTAGACAGTGTTGTGGTTGTGTTTTGTCTACACCGGTTTTCGTTCTATTTTGCGTTATTCACACGGCAGTATAACTAAGTTATACGTACAATTAGAGCTATTGTTTACAGTTTGTATGTTTTTTTATTTGATTTTTATTCATTTTGTTTTTGATATTTCAATTGTTGAATGTGATTTAAATTCATTTTTAAAATATTTTTTGTGACATAATGGATCGCGGTAGAAGAAGAGGAAGACGAATGGGAATAGGTATAGGAAGTAGCACTAATCTTGGTCGACGTACTAATCTTGCAAATGCAGTGGCGAATGTTAGATTACAAGAAAATAATTTACATGTTCAAAGAAATGCTAATAATCGGTAGAATATGGCACGGGCAAGAGATGCCCAATCGAATCACAATGCAATTCGTCGATTAAATTTGGAGTGCGCCGCTTTTAACTATAATCCGGAGCACAATTTGGCCTCATTGCAAAACATTAATTTTTTTAAATATTTTTTTTATATATATTTTTATTGAGAATCCGTCCAATGGACATTCATAAAATTTGATGAGATATAGTTACGCTGGTGCAAATATGCAAAGTGGACTGCTAAGTCTATGAAAAATGTAATTTTTCATATTGCAATAAAATATAATAATATAAAACATGTTAAAGTCGAAAAGGTAAATCTAAGGGGCGATAGCGCTTGAGTCTTTTCGTGACGATGCTATTGTCTAACAGATTGATAGCTAAGATTAAGGTTTTCCAATCGCTGAATGTAGTTTTTGCTAAGCCTGGCGATTTCTTCCTTCGCCGTTGGTAAGTGAAGATCACGGTGTACAATTGTGTACAATTGAGTTTTTGACATAATAGGGCGATCCAACAAGTCTTCGGAGCAGCATGGATTGAAACCTTTACAGGATTTCAATGTTAGATTCTGCTGCTGTACCCCATAGTTGGATTCCATAGGTCCATACGGGTTTGATAATTGCCTTATAGATTAGAATTTTGTATTCAAGGCGAAGTTTTGAATGGGAACCCAACAACCAGTTTACCCGAAGTGCCATCGAACTAACTTGTTGGCGTTTCGACTTAATGTGGTCTTTCCACGTGAGTCTTCTGTCAAGTTTTAGTCCAAGATAATTAACTACATTATGATGTGGAAGAACTTCCTGGAAAAGGGTAACTGGAGGACAATCACCGCGTCTCAAGCTAAATGTAATGTGCTTGGATTTTTCTGTGTTTACAGCGATGTTCAATTTTTGATACCAGGATACCAGTTGGTTGAGTTGACTTTGCAAGGTAGTAGAAGCTTCAGCTTGATGATCTGAAGTGGCAAGTATAGCTGTGTTCGGCATATGTAGCAATTGTGATGTTATTGTCTTGAACAACTGGTAAGTCGGCAGTGTATAACTTATACAGAATTGGACCCCGGACGATACCTTGAGGAACGCCAGCTCTAATGTTCTTAATTTCCGACACATCATCTCTGCATTTAACGTAGAATTTACGGCCGCAAATGTAAGATTGTAGCCAAAGATAATTGGGCCCAGGGTGAAGACTTTTGAGTTTAAAAAGTAGACCCGTATGTCAGACCCTATCAAAAGCCTATTTAATATCGAGAAAAACCACAGAGCAGTAGTTCTGGTTTTCAAAGCACAAAATTATACCGCTTATAATTCGATGATACTGCTCCAGTGTCCCGTGCTTCTTACGAAAGCTGAACTGATGCTCAGGAATAATATTTATATCGTCCAGGATTGGCAACACTCTGTGAAGGAATACTCTTTCAAGTATCTTCGGAAGTACAGCTAGCAAGCTGATGGGACGATATGACGTGTTTTCGTGACCAGACTTACAGTGCTGAGAGATCAAAATGATTTCGGGGCCCTTCCACTGAGAGGGGAAGTAGCTTAGCCTCAGACTGCTGTTGATGATAAGCGTAAGTAACAGTTGACATTTCAAAGGCAACTGCTTGATTGTAAATGCATCTAAGCCATCATAGCCGGGAGATTTAATTGTTTTTAGTTCCTTTATTGCACGCTGCTCTCCGCTGAGCGTTTTTAGTGTTTAGTGTGTCACTAAAATCAGGTTTACTCAGCTCGCCTCTGGTTATGTTTGCATAACTAACGCCGGTTTTCAGTTTGGTAATGAGAGTTATCAAAAGCTCGATTGCGTAGAGTAATGATATCGGGAGTATCGTGAATTCTTTTTGATGGTGTTATAGCTGCGTTTGATTTGGCCGCATCGCGTTTTTTTAACATAGCTTGGTAGACCCTACAGCCTTTATAGGGGAGCAATCTTTGGGCTTGGTATAATCATTTGATGGGTGATTAAGTTCACATTTGATGCAAGGAAATGGTTTATGGCAGTATTTCTTAGTGTGGCCAAATTCTTGGCAACGATGGCACTGCACTATCATCAAACTTACGTGGTGTTTCAATATTCACAATAGCATTGCATGATATTTTAACAAGAAAAACTTCTTTGTTGTTTGCAGCTGGTCCAAAATCAGCGAAGAATATCGACATAGGTTATCTGTTTGTTCGACTTTTAGCATTGGTTAAGTTACGAGAAGCATAGCCAAGCTTACTATGATCGCATGTAATTCGCTTTAAACTTGTGGAGTAGTGAAGATTTTTAATCACTATCCGAATAACGCGATGACGTCTATCTATTCATCTACATTCATTTATTACATTTACGTACAACCCGAAATGGGTGGAAATCAAAGATCATCTGCTTGACGGTCAATCACCAATCGATTGTCACGATATCACCGTCACCATATTCAAACAGAAATTGAAAGCATTAAATTAAATTATTCATTAAATTTAAAGTTTATGGAACCGTTCTTTGTTGGATGACACGCAAAAGCCTGCTTTGCTACACGCACAAATTCTGATTTGCTTGATGGATAGAATTACACCAGAGAAAGTTGCTGTTGTCATTTTTGCGGAGATTCCTGACCAAACAATTGATCCAGTATTGTTCGATGTTGTAATAAAAAATATGATTCAAGGACCATGCGGTGCGATTAACAACAATTCTCCGTGCATGATCGATGGAAAGTGTACGAAACGATATCCACGATCTTTAGTTTCGCATCCTGGTACAGGCAATGACGGTTATCCACTATATCGTCGTCGGTCATCTGAAGATCAGTAATGATAAAAGTAAGAAATGTGGACGTTGAAGTTGAAAATCGATGGATCGTGCCATATTCACCGATATTGTCAAAAATCTTTAAGGCTCCTATAAATGTGGAATGTTGTAATTCCGTGATGTCGATTAAGTACATTTGCAAATATGTAAACAAAGGCAGCGAAATGGCCGTGTTTGGAGTTGCTGATCCAAATGCATACGAGAAGTTCTTCAATATCAAATTCGACGTTATATAAGCGGCAATAAGGTGCTTTGGCGCATATTTTCATTTCCCATTATGTGAATATTATGTGAAGCTGATGCATTTGCGAAAATGTTTCTGTATGCAGAAGTACCAACCTATTTTACGTGGAATGCATCGAATAATGAATTTCAGCGACGTAAGTAAGGAAATCGTGTCGTCGGCCATGTAAATTTGTATTCAACGGATGCATTGGCACGTATTTACACTATTCATCCCAACAATGTAGAGTTCTTTTACTTGCGTTTGTTGTTGGTAAATATTCGTGGTCCAACATCATTTCAACAATTGAGAACACATGATGACATTAATGTGCGACATATCGTGAAGCATGTCAAATATTGCATTTGTTGGAGGCTGATACTCACTGGGATGTTACTCCTTCTGATCACTTTCAGCGCATCCACATTAAATACGGAAATCAATCATAATTGCAACATGTGTTCCAGCGCATCCGATTGAATTATGGACAAAGTACCGAGTTCGTATGGCGAAAGATATTTAGCATCGAGTGCGAAATGCGCCAAATTCCCGAAATGGAATTTACAACAGAAATTTGTAGTGAAGCATTGATTATGATTGAAGATATGTGTTTGGCGATAGGAAATAAAGCTTTGGCTCAATTAGTTGTGATCGCCTGATCGTCCGATGCATGATATATTCAACCATGATTTGCAACGTTAACAACTATTTGATCGTAATGAATTGAGTTCATTTGTACAAGCGAATATTCCAAAGTTGAATGATCAGCAAAGAATAGCCTACGATACAATCATGGATAAGGTGAACAATGGAGGCTGTGGAATGTTTTTTTTGGACGCGGCTGGAGGCACGGGAAAAACATTTTTGATTTAATTGATTTGGAATGGAATGTCGATTAATAAAGAGTAAGGCCAGTCTTTGGGAATGTGTGGAATTAATTTTGATAATCCAGCCTTTTCGCATGGACAACTATATGTAGCGTGCTCTCGCGTAGGCAAACCATTGGCACTATTTGTTTATGCACAAGGCAAAACAAAAAATTTTGTGTATAAGCTCACTGAACCTTCACATTAAGGCAAGGCGTTTGACCGGTTGTGACTTACAACTCAATCATCATCCCGCAAATGGAGCAAATCCGGTATCTCTCTCGCACCCTTATCTCAACAAGGCGTAGACTGAAAAGGCTACACCCGCCCCCTAAGAAAGAATCGGCTTTCCATGTTATTGCATTTCCGGCGCAATTGACATCGTTTTTAATTTAGTCTGTCTAATTTTTTTCGCACGTCATTATTTTCAATCCTACAAATTTGTTATGCAGATTACTGCGATAACTGTTATACTCTAATTGAAAAAAAAAAGATAAATTTTAGAGTGATGACTCAAACATTGTAGCCTATTTCCTTCTAGCAAATGTAACATCAGCTGTGCAACCAATGGACGAAAATCTAAAAAATTTGACAAAACTTATTTACAGAAATAAACATTGGAGAATGGAATAACGATATTGTTGAAGATGTATCTGAACATGAACTCAGCAGCGATGATGAGATTTAAGATAACATCGAAGGCGACGTTGCTGATGGCACACCAGCAAGCGTTAATAATTTAATAAATTAATGTAAAAAGAACAGTTCATTTCCTACTGATCACATGGCAAATTTGCTATCCCTTCGTAATGATATGTAACTAAACCAAAAAAAGCAAGCTAGTTGTTGGTTACCTTTTTGATACTTTTTCTTTAAATTTGCCCACAAGTTTTCAATTGGGTTAAGGTCAGGACTCTGAACTAGCGTGTCAAACACTTTTCCAGTATTAAAAAGCAGCCACATCCTCAATTGTATTTGGATAGTCGGCTAACTTTCAAGACGCATATTTCAAGTATCACGAAATCCTTAAGACAGAGGATTGGTAAATTGCATTGGCATTTAACTAGCAGGAATAAATTGGCGATACGGTTTGCAGGTGTATGGCATAGCAGCGAGGTCAAACATCACGAAGGTGAGAGTACTGCAGGCCAAAACATTGCGTATGCTTACTGGTGCCCCTTGGTTCATGCGAACGGCGGAGCTTGAAAATGACTTAAAAATACCGAAAATTGGGGATGTGATAAATCGTCAGGCCAAAAAATATATAGAGAGGTTAAAAAATCATCCAAATAAACTAGCAAGGCGCCTTCTAAAACGACGCAGAATGGGAGGAGTTAGGGTGGCGAGACGGCTGAGAAGATCGCACCCTGCCGACCTCCGAAATAGATCCTTTTAATACATTATACTATATCCCCACTTATTAAGTTGTTTCGTTAATTTTTGTATATACAATTTAATTGAAGTTGTTTTAATAATAACAGAAAAATGAAATATAAAGAACAAAAAAAAAACATGCTCAATAAATGCGCCTTATGTTTAGGATCATTGGCTTGGTAAAATTTAAATTTTGGTCTGTTATCCACAATGAATCCAAATTTGGTTGCACTATTGACTAATTGGCACTTTAAAATATTCATATACTTTTGGGCATCCATCGTATTCTCCACAATAGCTGACTCACCAACCTCTTTACTGGATATGCACCCACCACACCAAGTATGAAAGTTTTCCAAATTTTACCGTTGGTACGACATTCTGCAATTCTAATGACTTTAACGGTTTACGCCACACTTTTTTGGGTCCGTCATTATAATACATTATAATTTTCGTTTCGTCACAGAATATGACGTCATCCCAGTAACTTTCCGGCTTGTCTATTGTATGTATTGAAGCGAAAGTGAAGCGTTTTTCCGCATGCAGTACAGAAAGCAGTGGATTTTTTCGGGCAACTCGCAAAGTATACTGGTTCCTTTTTAGAGCTTGTCGTACCGTTTCATAAAAAATGGTAACACCACACTGTTCCTGGAACTCAGTAGCAAGTGATCTTGTCGAAATTTGTGGATTGTTTGCTACTTTTGTGAAATTTTTTGACATACATATATAGAAAGTAAGTTAATAAATCATAATCAGTAAACAAAAATTCTAAAAAAAACATATAAGTATTTTTTCCTTCGACTTAAATTTAAATAATAGTTCTTTTTTATGGTGTAAAAACAATTTCTTGACCAATTGTATATATATTTTTTTATAGCATTTCTGCAAGGAAATAAAAATTAGTATTTTACTATTTTTTTTTAAACACACTTGAAATAAAATACGAATATATGTACTTGCTTAGTGGTTTCATTGTATCTTTGACGCCGAGCCAATTATAATCAGCCACAATTGGTATAGTTTCTATATCGTTGGTCCTATTAATGTTGAGACGTCCGCATCCATTTTTAAAACACACTTGACGCTAATTCGATCGATACTGACTGTATGTGCAAATGACAAAATTACGGAGGCGAAAAAACATTTACAAGGACTTGTTTAATTTTCTCATAGCCTTGGTGATCATACGAATATTTTTCTATTGTTATCTTTGTATTAATGGTGTATTTTATGTGGCCGTTAATAATAAATAATAGGGGATACGTCTACGTAACTGGGAATATTTTCTGTGTGCCTATAATGCTTACATACATATGTATCTATTTACATGTGTCAAAATTGATTTTGCACTAGGTATATGAAATAATAAGCAACACAGAAAACGAAAATAACGAGGGCAGAGAAATAAGAAAAAATAGCAAGATACAGCAAATATTCCACCGATAGATTTTGCAAAAAATCAAAGCCCTGGCGCTTCTCCGTACACCATCCGCCAATAATATATAGAGTGAAGAAGGATATATAATGAAAAGGAAATATAAACAACAACAACGAGGTCAGCGACGCAGAAAAGAATATTAAGAACAGCAATCTTCGCATTGAAATTTATTAAAAAATGCGATATGCGACAAAGTTCGCACTAAAGCTAATGAATTCTTTGATCCTTTATCGAGTGGAGTAATTAAATTTTGGATGTGGATGATAGATATGTAGCTACAACATCAAATTGTATCGCACTACTCACTCACTTACTTTTTTAAACATGCACCCTCATATAACTGAAAAACTAAGACATATTCACGTATTCTAGCCCTGTATAGGCTAGAAGTTAGTTGTAAGCTTTGTAATAAAGGACTCTGAATTTGAGAGGTGTGCAACGTGGACGTATAGATTTGGCGATCGGTGCAATACAAATTAGGTGACAACAAAGTAAGTGGTGTTTTCATATAACCCTAGGTTTGGCTTGGTTTCCAAGTTTATATCAGCTCCGTCAATCGTTATACGAGGAGGTGTGAATTTAGTTTTTGTTATATATATAACATACACGGTCTTGGTGTTGTTTATTTTTTATTTCCACTAGTAGTATCCAGATCTTGTTGAAGTTTGTCTGTTAGTCGCGATTAAGCTTCTGAAGTAGACGGACGTACACGCATTGTGCCTCGGCTATCCAAGGCAATTGCCCTTTTCTAATAATAAGTGTAATATACCAATTAAAATTACCATAGCCCCTCTCACCTTACGGTGAGCATTCATGGGCTTTGCATTTGCAACTGCACTATATATTTACCCTAACTGTATTTATATTATATTATATTTTTTCGCGATTTTTTTTTTTAGTTTGACTTGGCTTGTTGCGTTCTTCTATCTGTGCTTGTTGTTTGTGCAGCTATGCAAAGTGACAATAAAATAAATAACGGCAATGTACCGTGCGCTGCTGATGCAGGCGCAGACCTCTGCGCTACAGTTAGCAATAACAACAATAAGTATTTGCTTATGAATTCTGGTCTTGATTATCAAGCTGTTGTTAGTCAGTTTCAGTCAAAGAGACAAAAACGTATATCTTCCCCAACGGTCAGCCCAAAACGCAAAAGCAATAAACTTGACAACAACGATTATGCCCATGTCGGTACTAATGTATATAATAATCGGTTTGAGATTCTCTCTACAGAAGATGATGATATTGAACCAATTGAGGTGGACTTCGATGTAACACTCGAAGAACCCCATGAACAGCGAAAATCTTCCAGAACAGCTACATGTGAAAACTGCGGGCTTGATCACCCAGCTAATTATAAAGGCTGCGCTGCTTACCAAATCTATGTCAAGCGGACCTCTATTAAAATCAAAAGGGAAAAATTAACGAATAAACCCAATACGGTCACCTCCAACAAAGGACGACACTTACAACCATTGCCCGAACAGTCGACTAAAGAAACCTTTGCGTACGCCGACATTACAAGAGGATCCATAAATGTAATTAATCAGTCTGACCAAAGGGAAAGTCAACAGAAAATTCAAAAACACACGAACAAGCGCCAGCAACAATCTCTAAATGAACAGTCTAGCCGATTGGAGACAAACCCATATGGGGATCAGGTTCTGAACTCCCCATGTGCTGCCGTAAATACCTTAAATGAATCTATTAAAAGTCTCAATGAAATACAGAAGCAAATGCTGCAATTACAGATCCAAATTTTGGACTTAGTCAACGCGCGTAACTCGAAATGAACTCCTTAAAAACTCTGATCTGGAACGCAAATGGCGTCTCCAAAAAAGTTCATGAAGCAGAATGCTTTTCGCAAACCAACAACATTGACATTATTCTACTTAGCGAAACTCGACTGCTGGGAAATTCTGCCCCCAAAATTCACGGATACAACTCCTATCCAGCAAATCACCCGACCGCCACACGTGGCAAGTGTGGCGCCGACAACAAGCTTCAACACTTCCCCTCACATCCTCTTCGCTCTAATGAAGTTCAAATTGCGTCAGCCAATGTCCTAATTGCTGTCGGCCACATTTACTGCCCTCCTCGCTTTAACTGGTGTAGCAATGATTTTGCAGCTCTTGTGGAAAACCGTGACAGAAAGTTCCTTATTGGTGGTGACTGGAACGCCAAACATAGGCTCTGGGGCGGCCAGCGGTGCAACAAAAAAGGAAAGGAACTAGCGGAATTCATTTTATCCTCGAACGTGGATGTTCTGGCCACTGGCAACCCAACCAGCGGGTGAACAACAACTCAAGCTGCTTAGACTTTGCCATTTACCAAAATATTCCCCACTGGAAGCTTCACATTGAGAGTCAATTAGACTTGGTCTCCAACCATCTCCCTCTGATCGTTACGCTGGATTATACTGCAACATATTTCCCTTCAGTCGAGAGGCTTGTCGACCGCCAGACTAATTTGAAAAAATTTAAGAGCCACCTAAGCGACTCCCTTTATCCTGATATGGAACTTAATTCTGGGCCAGATATCGATGATGCTCTGGAAATCTTCACTAGAAAGGTCCATGAAGCTGCCTCAGACGCCCGCCACAGCATCACAAGGCCACATAACTCCAACAACGGCGATAAGATCCTTACTCCAGAACTGCGCGCCCTCCTGTCGAATAAACGGAAGCTACGAAAAGTCTACATTCGAACAAAACACCCTACCGACAAAACAAACTGGCATAGGGCAGACTCCCAGCTCAAAGAAGCTTTTAGCAAACATCGTGCCGCCTACATTGACAACTTGCTCGCTAAGATGTAGCCTAATAACGTCTTTCTCTCTATGGAAGGCAACACGTAATGCTTAGCGGCAGCCAATTCGGATAGTCACACTGAAAGGCATCAGTGGAAACTGGTGTCGCTCCGATGCTGAACAAGCAAACACCTTCGCCGTACATCTTTCTCAGAGATTCAGACCACTAGAAATGGCTTCTCCCGAAGACGTAAGTGACATCAGAGCCCAACTATGGTTCCCGCTGCAGATGGACCCCCTTATCACCCCTTTCACTGTGGCAGAAGTTGAAAGTTCAATAATGAGCCTCAAGGCCAACAAATCTCCCGGTCACGACAGGATATGTAAGAGAATTTTGAAGTGCCTTCCCGAGAATGCGCTCCTCTTCCTCGCGATGATCTTCAACGCGATTCTAAGAGTACACCATTTCCCTACTGCGTGGAAGCCCGCCATCGTTACAATGATCCATAAGCCTGGTAAGCCAGAAAGCGATCCCGCTTCCTACAGGCCAATCAGTCTCCTTCCTTCGATCTCAAAGGTTTGGGAACGACTGCTTGCCACCAGGTTGATGTTTATCGTGGAGTCTCGCGGACTCATCCCCGAACATCAGTTTCGTTTCCGCGCGGGCCATAGCACTATTGAACAACTGCACAGAGCCGTAAACCATATTCTTATGGCACTTGACGCAAAACAGTTTTGTAATGCTGTTTTTATCGACTTCGAGAAGGCATTCGACCGAGTATGGCACCTTGGGCTTCTAGTGAAGGTTAAGTCCGCCGTACAATCACCCTACTTTGGCCTCATCCAGTCCTACCTAGAGGGACGCACTTTTTGCGTTAAGACCCTAAGCGGGCTATCAGCCGCACATCCGGTCATAGCGGGAGTACCACAGGGCAGCGTGCTTGGCCCAATTCTCTTCTCCTTATATTCTGCGGATATCCCAGTTCCTCACGCTAATGAGATGGGCATAGATGGCGATAAGATGTTGTTAGCCTCTTACGCTGACGACGTGGGTGTCTTTTACTTCTCCCACTGTGAGTACGAAGCCGCTGACCGAATTCAAGAATACCTCAATCATTTAGAGACATGAGCAAAACGATAGAATATAAAAATAAATAGCTCAAAATGCACCAACGTCTGCTTTACCTTGAGAAGAAGCTCCCTACCGTCTGTGTATCTCTGCGGCGATATACTCCCCCAAACCAACACAGCAAAATACTTGGGTCTAGCCCTTGACCAGAAGATCACATTTAGCAAACACATCTCTTCTGTAATACACTCTTGTCGCAGCAAGATCATTAGGTTACACTGGCTGTTAAACAAAAGAAGCTCACTGTCTCTCTCTAACAAAGGACAGTCTACGTACAAATAATTATCTCTAAATGGAGATACGGCATAGAGATCTGGGGAATCGCGGCAAAATCTCATAAGAAAAGAGTGCAAGTCCTGCAAAACAAGACTCTGCGACTAATGACTGGTTGTCCCTGGTACGTCAAAAACTCAACCCTGCACAGAGACCTGGACATACCTGTTCTGGAGGACCAGATCGCCCGACAAACCAGCCGATACAATGACCGACTTTTGGCACACTCAAACCGCTTAGCCCGACCCCTGGCTGAAGTCTCACCCATACAGCGCCTCAGAAGGCTTCACAACCGCGAGCTTTCGGAAAGGAGCAGGACTCGCGTTAGACGGAGAAGACGCTAACCTTATCCTTGAAATTAAATTTAAGTAATCCTAAACCTGACAAATAATTAATGTAATAGTAGTAAATAATTGTTCAAACCAGGCTATAAGTTATGACATAGATGCAAAGAACATTATAAGGCACAATGCGCCCGGATTGGTTCTTAATAAATAATAATAATAAAAGAATAATAATAAAAAAATATGTGTGTGGATTAATCCACACTGCCATACCAATCGATTGCTTTAAACGAAGTTGTTAAGTTGAATGGAAGCAGCTTACCATAGATGAGGCCCGCCGTTTTGTACTATATGTTTTAGAATTATTTTTGAATTTATAATCCACTCTAAATGAGCGTGGTGTAATTGCAACTGAGTAAATCATCTCCCATTTGAGCCTTTTTCTCTCTCTCTCTTTGAGGGAGAATTGAAGTGTGTAGCCTTCAGCTTAGTTTTAAGTAATTAATAAAGTCACTCTAAGAACAAAGGTGAAGACGGGCAGTTTTTGGCACATTACGGAGCCAAATTGGAGCTGGCTGCTACAAGGTTTTTAGACGCAAAATTTTGGTACCCGAACAGAGACCTGGAGGGAGAGGTCCATACCCGAGGAATAAAGAACAAGGAATAAAGAACACATTCCCAAGCTGTTACAGTGAGTACATGTCCTTGCATTTGGTAACTGAAGGTTCGAGCACAGAACTTATTAATTTCATGCGTGCGTAGAATAAAAAAAAAGATAAAGTTGTTAAAGCAAAAATAATAACAAATTGTGATATTTGATTGTGAAATTTGTGAATTTAAAGCAATATTCCTTGCATTTATTCGCTTTATAGCGGCTCGCACGTTAAGACATAACTCAAATTGTTGTTTAATTTCGGTAATTGTGTCGGCTAAGGTGCAAAGTGCAAGCTCTAATACATAATTTAACTTGCGGTTACCCTAGATTTTTGATATTTTTGACTCGTCTTGTTGTTGGTGTTTTATAGAAATCATATACATAGTAGAATCTTCGAATTCAGTTATGCAAATTCAGTTTGGTACAGACTAAATATTGTTGGGCGATCTAACAGTTTTTTTGTTGTACTATTTATTTGCAAAGATAGCAGCGTTAGACAAATTATACGGTTCTTTGGGCTAGCAAGTGCTACATAGCTGAATAGTAGTGTGATGGCTCAAAAAAGGGAAACGTTGATTTTAGCCATGCCAGGGAAGGCATGCCACAATTGCTTATCCGCAACAAGAAATATATTTTTAAGAATTCGAGTTCAATGACTTAGGCAGATCTTGAAGCAAGATCGAGTTTGATTGAAGCAAATTTTAAACAACTGAGTGAAATTCGAACTGAAGTTGAGCAGGTCAGTGATGATACGACTGTGTTTGAGGTGAGACATAAATTCGAAGACATCTATTGTGAAGTTAACGCAAAAATTTTAAGTTGTCTCTCCAATATGAGGCGTTATTCGGAAGTGTTAGAGCAGACGGTGCAGACCTCTGTGTTAAACTCGTCTCAAAATGTTAAGGCCACAAGATTGCCCAAAATACAACTGCCCAAGTTTTCGGGTAAATTTACTGAGTGGACAAGTTGGTTTAACACATTCGAGGCGCTTATCGATAGAGATTCCGAACTGGACGATTTATACAAGGTCATACATTTAAGATCTTGTTTAAGTGTTGGTGCTCTTAGTACCATTGAATGTCTTGAGTTAACTGGGAACAATTACATGAAAGCAGTTAAGCTTCTTAAGGGTAGGTTTGAAAATAGGGCAATAATTTTCAAATCTCATGTTTGTGAGCTGTTCGAACTTAAGAGAGTTAACCAGGGAGAGTTAGCTGCATTGAAATCGTTGGGTATTGACGAAGAGGTATTGGAAGCGATTATTTTTCATTTGGTTCGTGCCAAACTGGACATTGAAACCCAAGATAAGTGGGATACTTACCTGGCGTAGGGGTTACCGTGATCACGAAGGCGGTTCCCCCGGGGAGAGGCTTGGCCATTGTACTTTCGGCTGAGTTGACCCTCGCGATTATTCCTAATACGAATAACTCGTGCGTTAAAAAAAAAAAATCAACTTGTGGTAAGCCAAGCTTTTAATTTTAAACATACTAATTTCAATCGTCTCAACTCATTGCTTGCTTCCACGGATTGGTCAATATTAAGTTCTTCTTCTGATATTGATACTGCCGTGCGGTTTTTCAACACGACTATGTTGGATTATATCAATAAATGTGTGCCTAAAGTGCATGTTACCGATGATTCTAAGCGTCCGCCTTGGTTTTGTATAAATTTGGTCCGTCTAAAAAATATTAGAAATCGGTTATTTAAAAAATTTAAACGCTCTTGTTCCGCAACTGATTATGCGAACTATGCCGCGGCTCGTAGTAAATTCAACATTTTTAATCAATCTTGCTATAGTAGATATTTGTGCAAAGTAAAAGTAAATATTAATCGAGATCCCAAAAATTTTTTTTAATTCATCAAAATCAAAAACAAATCAGAGTTATTTCCAACTAGTATGGAGTTTGATGTAGTTGCAAGTATCTCTGATAATGGCATTGCGAACCTTTTTGCTAAATTTTTCCAGGGCATCTTCTCTAATAGTGCCTGTGGAAATAGTTCTCCTTACCCTTACAAAATTGATGAATTCAATCACTTCAATATGCCGTTTATTGACGGCAGTATTATTTTACGATATCCAAAATTGGTTAAACCTTCTTTTTCTCCTGGTCCGGATATTATTCCTAGTTGTATCTTAAAAAGCTGTGCTGACAATTTATATATTCCCCTTTATACCTTATTTAATTTATCCTTTATTACTTCGTCTATGCCAAGTGGTTGGAAAGAATCCTATATATTTCCCTTATTCAAAAAGGGTAGTAAGTCAGATATATCGAACTACAGAGGTATTGCCAAGCTATGTGCAATTCCTAAGTTGTTTGAGCAGATTATCACTGATCATCTACAGTTTTATATTCGCCCATTGTTGAGTATGTCTCAGCATGGTTTTGTAAAGAACCTTTCAACGGTATCCAATCTGTTGGAATTTACTTCTATTGTCAATCATAACTTCTCGGTAGGTAGCCAAACTGCTGTTATCTACATCGACTTCACTAATGCTTTCGATACTGTATCGCATGCTTTACTCATAACCAAACTCAAAGCTATTGGTTTCCCTTCTCCATTGGTCCGATGGCTGGCATCTTACCTTGATCATCGCACTCAAAGGGTACTTTTTAAATCTTCAATAACTAAGTCTTTAAAGGTAACCTCAGGTGTTCCTCAAGGCAGTCATTTGGTGCCTTTGCTTTTCAACATCTTTATTAATGATCTACCTACCGTGATCAAACACTCTCAGATTTTAATGTATGCAGAGGATGTAGAACTATGTTTCAGCCTTAATAACTCCTCTCACGGGATTTTCCTTCAGAGTGACATAGACTCTTTATCTCGTTGGTGTTCCAAAAACTATTTAATCCCCAATACCAATAAATGCAAAGTTATGTCCTTTTTTCTCGGAGCCCTTATTTCAAATTCTTATTACATTAACTCAAATAGTTGAGATCGTATTTCCCAGTTTAACGACCTTGGTATTTTGATGGACTCGAAGTTGCATTTCGGTACCCACATTTCCACTTCGGTCTCTAAAGCTAGAGGTGTCCTTAGCTATATTAAACTAATATATACTATGGCTATACTACCAAAGTACTATACACTTCACTGGTAAGACCTATCCTGGAGTATGCGTCTTGTGTCTGGGATCCTCAATATCAGATTTATATCGATCGCATTGAGTCGGTGCAAAAGCAATTTTTACTTTTCGCTCTCAAAAACTTGCACTGGGATCCTAATGCTTGCCTACCATTTTATCGGTGTCGTCTCAAATTGATCAACCTCCCTACCTTGTCTAGTCGTAGAACGGTCATTGGTGTAGCTTTTATGTATAACTTCATTTATGGTAGTATTAACTAACCTTTCTTACTTAGAATGATTTAGTGTACCAGCACGTCCAACTAGAAACTATTTTCCTATTACTCTTCCCTTTTGTAGATCTTCTTATTTGCAACATGATCCATTCTATGTCTTATGCAAATCGTTTAATACCCACTTTGCGTGTGCTGCTCCTCTTCATACCTCTTCTTATGTTATAAAAACTAAATTGTTGGCATCGTTGAATTAATGCATAACTTATTTTCTAAACTGGTAACCTGCCTAGTTTAATCTTGCATGCTGATTATGTTAGTGGCTGATGATGTTTTTATCTGTAGCCAAATATTTAGTACGCAGACATATTTAGTACGTAGACCTAACGAATGGGATGGGACTACATTGGCATCTTGGATTCAGCTTTCGAAATTTTTAGCGATTCGTCACACGAACTTATCCAATCGAGAATTGAGACGTTGTACTGCCTAGAAGGGCCCAAGGGCTGGAGGGCGAATGGAAGGAAAGAGTACAATTGGGTGTTACCTGTGCTCTGCGGATATAAATAACCGTCCTGTCCTGAGTTCAAAAGGTTGACTGCCTTGCAAAGATATGCAGAAGTTAAGAAACGCTTATAATTTGTTTTAGCAAACGTCACAGCACAACATAATGTTCAGTTGCCCATTGAAGTGTCTGCAGCAAACGCCATCATATATTATTGCATAGAGATCTTACCTTACCTTGGTAAGGATCGTCCGCTATTGCTAAAGTCCCTGTTAGGCTGGACAGTAGTGGGCGAATACAAGTACCGTCAGAACGTGTCGATTTTGGTATCGCCGCTTGACTATCTGAAAGGATAGATATGTTTTGTCTTCTTGGTTCCTTTGCCAGAAGGTTGCGCGCACATATGTCTATGGCGTGGATCTCCGTTTAGAATACAGTAGGCCATTTTCCCGTGGCAATAGAGATCCTTGTATTTGGTCCGAAAATCCCGGCTCCGGTACCCCCATTCTAGAATCATCAGTAAACCATGTGGTGCCACTGGGCCTAGGACCCGGGTTACCGACTTCCCAGTTAGCTCTCTTTGGGAGGAGAGCCGTGAAGCGCCGGCCGAAGCGCAATTCCGTGGTGATATGGTCTGTTCTGGTACAGATTGAGATCCCAGATATTACGCTAAGTATTTTCGAGTGACCGGTGTCTTTGAAAGGCAAGCCAGATTTTATTTCAATGTTCAGAGCAGTAGTTGCTGCTGACCTTCTAACGGGCCGTCGGGAAAGTTCGCATGGCCCCGGCCATAACGAGGCACGCAAGCCGCTGGAGCTTGTCGCATTGCCGCATGGCTGTTGCCAGAAAACATCTTAGGCCACCACACGAGAGCCGCATAGGTGAAGACGAGTCTGACTACCATGGTATATAACCAATAGATCAGTTTTGAAGAAAGACCCTATGTTCTACCATATATCCGTATATAAGCCCACATGGGTCTGGTGGCTTTGTTGAGTATTGTTTTGAGATGAGCATTCCAATTCAGACGTTCATCCAGAGTTACCCCCAGATATTCGACCTCATTGGATAGTTTAATTGCAGTACCGTTCAACCGAACTGAACCAATGTCCCGTTTGTACCTCTTTGAAAAGTGTACCAATACAACCTTCTGTGGGTTAATGCTGATACCCTTTCTGTTGTGGACAACCCTTAATTGCTCTTATGCAGACGGTAGTATTGCCCAACGAGGACGATATTTCGCGCCGTTTTAGCATATCATCTACCCAGGCGTTTTTATGGCTATTGTATGGTTAGCTATATTCATATAGCCTATTGCTTTAGTTATAGAATCATAGCCGGTATTGTCAAAACCACCTTCCAAGCCTAGGAATGCACAAAATGCAACTTTTTTCGACTGGAGTGAGATTTCAATCTTACCGACTAGGTGATGAAGGGCAGCTTCGGTTAGTTTGCCCTTCATGTAGGCATATTGGTTCCTGTAAAGAGGAATCGTTTTTTCAAGCCTTTGCCTGATATGAAGCTCGATCAATCGCTCTATAGTCTTTAAGATGAAGGAAGTTAGACTTATTGGTCTGTATGATTTGGATAGTCCCATAGGCCCATGACCCCACAGAGAGGGTGTAGTCGCACTACAAGCAGTGTTCACAGTTACGGCACGAACACCAGGGTGTTTCGTGTCAGTCCACCTGTGAACCTGACGGCTCGGCGGCCAAAAGTCTGGATACTCCAAATTAGAAATTAATTGTGCTTTACTATATTATTACTATATATATAATCGTCATTCCAAAAGCATGACGAATCAGAAATTAAAGTCGTTTGAAATCGAATGGCAAATCAGATGCAATCATGAGTATTCGTGGAATCAAAACATATTCGTATTTGAACTTTATTTTCAAAATAGTTGCTTCGATGATATTTGGCATTAACCGTTTCACACCAAGTTTTGTTCCATTGCAAAGTCGTGGTTGATTAATATTACGAAGCATAATAATCGTCATACCAACATTCAATTTGTAAATTACGTGGTGACAGTCCGGGCAAATCGAGTGAATTAAACATTCAGTTGGATAATTCACCACATCATTTTCATTCGTAATCGTATCCACTGTTAATCAATTCTTCATTAGAATTTGTGAGTCGACAAAAATCGTTCGGAAGTGTGTAAATCCAGAACCATCAACTGGTACTGCACCATTTCCAATCTGCAACAGCTGTCTTGAGAACTCAACTGCTGATAGATCGTTTTGCAATTTAACACGATCATTTGTAGTAAGTGTCAATGTTTGAGTAAATCTCCATAAATATAAAGATTTCAAGCAGGTATTTATTATTATTGTATCATCTAGTGATGCCCCGGCATCAATACCGGGGCATCAAAAAAAAAAATTATTTTTTAAAGCACTCGATTTTGTCTAACACATTCAAAAATAGTTTTTCGAATTCGTTCAGGCGTTAGCTCAGACTAATATTACACATAGAAGTATGCCTTCATTTATATATATATATATATAGATGTAAATAGCTATACAGGAAAGTTCTTTCCCATTTCTCCAACATATGTCGCTAGCCGTTAGTGTTGAACAATTTACATATATTTTTGTATCCAATTTATTTTTCTCCTGTCCTTAAATAATAAGCTTACTTTATAATAATAAAGTTAAATTATAGAATATTCAGTCTTCAACCGACTATCAACGCGTACGGTCACTATCATCTAAAGCTCCGCTGCGTTGCAAATACACACCGCTCTCTGTCCGCGAGTTCGCTCTTAAACTCTCATTCAATTTTTCATTCGTAACCGTAAACAAGCAAAGCAAAACAGAAAAGTTTTACCGTTTTACGGGAATGGGTGATCCACCCGATCGCCAACGCAGCAACCGCATGGATCTGTTAGGCCGAAGCCGCAACACCCTACACAAGCAAACAAGCAAACAGTAAATATATGTTAATTTCGCGAAACGACGAGAGCGAAAAACAATTTAACCTATCGCCATTCGTCATCAAGAAAGTCATAGACTACAACTGTGGCGGTGAAGAGGAGTCATGCAAGAAGCTATGAAATGGACCACTACTCGTTAAAACCAAAGACTTAGACCAAACCACAAAATTAATGAAAATGAAGCTATTTACCGCTGAAATTGCAGTTAACGTTACCGAACACCGTTCACTAAACTACAACAAGGGAGTCATTTCCTAAAACGACTTAAGAGAGGTGTCAGAAGAAGAAATCAAATGCGAATTGGAGAGCCGAAACGTCTGCGAAGTACGAAAAATAATGAAAAAAACGGATGGCAACTTAAGAGAGACGGGCTTGCTTATTCTAACTTTTTCTTCCCGCACACTGCCAGGCAGAGAGAACTTATTCATATTTATGAATACTCTTTGCTGCCAGAGTACATTATGATTGGCTACGAAAAAATGAACATTCGACCATACATTCCCACACCGATGCGGTGGAAAGTGTGGAAAGAAAGACCACGTAAACAGAGACGTCAACGAAGTGTGCAAAAACGAACCCGAATGTATAAACTGCAACATAAACAAAATCACAAACAACAACCACGCATACATCGACAAAAAATGCCCAGTCTACATCAAACAACAGGAAATAATCGCAATAAAATTAAAAAAATCAAAAGGTTGATAACAAAGCGGCCTACGACATATATAACCTCACACACGCAACCTACCAGCAAATCTATGCATCAACACTAAAACAACCAAAACCAATAAGCGCCGAGAACCCACAACTAACACCTACCATTAACACAGCCATAAAGAAACGAAATCTAATATCTTACAAAGACATTTGTGACCTCATCACCGATCCTAAGCCAACCACATCTCTATCAGTTAAACTAAGTAACAAATCTAACCACCAATCCAAAATAAAAATACTCCCGCACAATACACCGAAACGAACTCTTAGACAATTAAGCTCAAACACTAACAAGGTAAAATCAACTCTCAGGCTGTCAGACTACGACAGTTCTGATATCATGGAATAATAACAAAATAACCACCAAAACAATTTGCCTCCGCCTGGCTGACGATGTGTCGCACCCTTCAGGAATCTTTGCGACAGATTGGGATTATTTATTCCCGACACACCGTCAGTCAACCGGCGGCAACCCCCTCCTCTACCACAACCCATCCTTCACTGTAGTAAATCTTAAATAAAGCAAACTAAACTCAAACCAAACTTAAATTTTACTCCACTATAATGTCTCTTAAAATTATCCAATGGAACATCAAAGGATACACAAACAACTACAGCGAACTTCTAACCATAATAAAACAACAATCTCCACAAATAATAATACTTCAAGAAACAGATATATTCAACACAACTAACAATAACATCCCCATACCCATCAACTACACTTTAATTACTAATGTAGCAACCAACAAGTTTGGCGGAGTCGCCATTTTGATATACAAACCAATCCAACATAATGAAATTACCATTAACAACAGTTTCGAAGCATTAGCTTTAGAAATCCAATTCAAAAAAAAAAAATAGTGGTTTTCTCAGCATACATTCAGCCCTCCAAAAAGTTCTCTCTAACGGAACTAGAAAATTTATTCAAAACACACCACTCCAACACCCCTTCGATCATTTTGGGTGACTTCAACAGCTGGCACTCCACCTGGGGCTCCCCATAATGTAACAAAAAAGACAAAATTTTATTAAAATATATTCCACGATACAAACTAATCATTCTCAACGATAGGTCCCCAACCCACGACACAACCCATTATATCTTCACCCACATAGACTTATCCCTCTGCTCACCTCAACTGTACCCATACACAAAATGGGCAATATTCGACGACCTTTGCAGGAGTGATCATTTCACAATTTTAATAACAGTTTTCCCCCCTCCCCATTCAAACAACTTTAGCCGCTCATATTTTAAAACAAAAGAAGCCAACTGGAGTTTATTTCAAAAACGATCTAATGAAATTAAATACAAAATTCCAATGAGCTCGAATATAAACAAAGAAGCCTCCAAACTTAAACAAAATAATCTTGCAAAGCGTACACTTTTCCATACCGCAAACATCACACCTAAAACTTCCACACAGAGTTCCATGGTGGAACAAAACACTCACAGAACTTCGGTTAAACGAAGTCAATACATGGAAAACTCTCAAACGCAACATCACTCAAGAAAACATCATCAACTACAGCCGCGCCAATGTCATGTTCCGTAGGGAACTTATACGATCCAAAAAAGAAGCTTCCATCGCATTTACGTCGACTATACAACCAACCACACCCACCACCAAAATTTGGGATAACAAAAGACGGTTTTGCGGACTCAACCCCAACAAATCAATCCATTGCGTCACAGACACAACCAACAACACAACTCACATAAACCCAACCATAATAACAGACTTATTTGCACAGCACTGGTCCAACCTATCTAAAGACAACAATTTTGACACACAATTCATAAAAGACAAATACACACCGAAACAAATCCACTACACAACCAGAAACACTGCACAAGCATGAGAAAACGATATAACCCTAAGCGAACTAAACTCGACTCTACAATCACTTAAAGGGTCAACCCCAGGACTTAACAGAATCTCATACTCCATGATCAAAAACAGCTAACAATCGACAAAAACTAGAAAAATTCAACTCTTTAACAACATTTTCAACAACATCATACCCCAATCGTATAAAACCAGCCTCATCATTCCCATATTAAAACCAAAAGCAATCAAAACGGAAATAACAAAATACCGGCCCATCTCCTTAAACTACTGCCTAGGGAAAACATTAGACAAAATCATGTCCAAAAGAGTATGGTGGTTCTTAACCAAAAACAATCTGCTTCATCCCAAAAAATTCAGATTTAAACGCGGCAAATCGGTTGCAGAAAGTCTGCTATTCGCAGACCTTCTCATAGCCCGATCGTTATCTGCCAAAAAACACACCTCTCTCATCACTCTTGACTTCTCAAGGGCGTTCGATAGAGTCGGTGTTCACACTTTCATAGACCAATTACTCTGCTGGAAGATTGGGCCAAAAATTATCAACTACACACAAAACTTTGTGTCAAACAGGAAAATCACAGTACGAGTTGGGAATCAAACCTCAAAGACGTACCCTCTTGAAAACGGCATCCCACAGGGATCACCGATATTAGTTATACTGTTTCTTATAGCCTATAACAAGTAACCCTTCTCCACTTCTGTCCAACAAGATCGCATTCGATTATTTGCTACTATCACAAAGATCTGTACCAATGGCAGTTCCAAGTCAAGTCCTAAATTTACCGAAAAAGTAATTAAATTGGGAAATGTACACAATTTCTCTTAGGGGAACAGAAACGCTGATTAAATTTATAATACGACGTTCGACCCCTTTCTGGCAGGTAGCCGCACGAGATGCAATCTTATCGAAATGAGCACCAACGTAAGAACAGAATGCAATACATATACACTGTAAGGATATTTCGAACATGTTCAAAATTGAACACTACTCAATAGTTACTTTAAACGGGGGAAAAACAAAATCTGCTTAATGCGCGTAATTCCTATACTCCTTTTATGGATACTAAAAGTTCAGATGAAGGCCGACGAAAATACGAAACAAATAAAATAAAAATAATTCATAGTTAATATATATATGGCAATGGGATTCGATATTCGAAATTTGATGTCTTCAAAGCCAAAAGAGTCCTTTGCAAGAAAAATAAAGCTTATCGGGATTTCCTATGCAGTAAAAATTCATTCCATAAAAGAATAATCCATAGACTGGAAACTAACTTAGTTCCGTCTTTGCAATGCCAAATTTCAAGAATTTGGTTGCAAGCTAATCCTTTTGAAGTTTTAGACTGACCCACTTCTAATCTAGATCGAACTCCAAGCGAATCTTCTACGTCTAAATATTATAAGACAGATTCTAAATATTGGCTTTAATACACTCAAATGGTGCAATTAACTAGTCTAGGCAAAATAAACCAGGTATATTATATACCAATGACAACACGTATTTGATGCGTCAATCGAGGGGAGATTTTTGCTGTGGGGCAGTTCACACCAATCAAATTAGTTTTCGGTATTCAGATGCAAACCACCAATGAAAACCTGAATACCCTACAATTACTGGATCGTATAAGTAACATCTATTTCAGGTAGATCTTATTTGAGGATATACACATATGGTAAGATATATCCCAATCATCGAGATACATTTTTTGGTATAGATTTTAGCTATGTTATAAGTGTATTTTGTAACTATATACTTATATTATATAGCTCAAAGCGTTTACTAATATTATAACATTAGGTAACATTGTTAACTCGGACTGCCTGTCGAAATTTCTCCGGTATGTACATAATGGTATTGACATTGACGACACTGACTTCAATGACGATTTGATTGAAGAAGTCTATACCGAGAACATCACTAATGATGATAAAAAAAATCATTTTGAAATAATTCTCCACTCTCAAGCTATATCTGCCTTTACTACGCGTATTAAAGAAGGTTGTGGTTGCTTGTGCTTAACAGACGTGTTTTGAATCTGCTCCGCATTTTGATTAGCATTTGGCAATTAATTTGTCTATTGTCGTTTATCGTTACTAATATTTATTTTTCTTTCCGGTGTTAAGTGAATTTATAAGTGAATTTATTTGTGGTGTATGGCTCATTTCACCCGTATAAATTTTGTACTTATCAATGTTTAATTAATTTTGGCAAGTACAACGCTTAAATTTGCCTTTCCTGTGTATTGAGTTCAATCTCCTTTTTTTCCTGCTTTGCTCTCCCTGTAAAATAGTTTTTGCTATTTTAACCTTTTTCTGTTTCCTTCTTGCTCTCTATACACTAGTTATTATTTTTAAATAACTGTATTTCCTCTTTTTTCTCTGGGAAAATATTATTATTCACCTTACTTTTCTCTTTGCAATTCTATCTCTGTCTAGATGAGAGCGTCAAAATTCGGGCATAAGTCGTTGTGCTTTTTTTTTATTTTTGTTAATTTTTTATTTTATTTTTATTTTTTATTTTATTTTATTATTATTATTATTTTTTATTTACTTCTTTTTCACTTATTTTTATTTCATTTATTAATTTTTTTTTCCTATCTTATTTATCTTATTTTGCTTTTATTTTATTTAATATCTGGTATCTACACTTCTAGCAAATGAGTTGCTGTTTTCGGGCTTACACCAACAAGGACAACTTTAATAGTGATAAGCTTAGAGGTGTCTCTTGTTGGATGTGCGATAACATCGCCCACCTTAAGTGCGCTGGGTTGACTGGTCGCGACTATGACCGACTTTACGGTACTGCTAAACCTGCATGTGGTGGCATCAGGTGGTCGTGCCCCACCTGCTTCAATCGCCAGGGGGACTTCTCATTGATGTACCACCGTTTGCGAATTAAATACCAAAAACTTAAGAAACTATTCACTGAGCTAGCCTCAGAGTTTGATGCTGGGTCAAAAATGTTTTTGGAGTACTTTTTCGACTTGACTCCAACGGCTAATGCAGTACAACTGCTGCCATTATCCCCTCATAATCTTGCGCCTACCACAGCGCTACTTAATTCTTTTTCGTCTCCTCAACCCCCTTCTTCAAAATCCCCTCCAACTTCTTCTACTTCCACCCAACTTTTACCCACTCACACTTATGTACTTTATTCTACTTCTACCCAACCGCCCCATCCTACTCCAATTCCTTTAGCTCCTTCAACCATTATGCCCTCTACTATTTCTTCATCTGTCGCTTTGAACTTTCCATCCATTACTTGTTCGACTTCCTCTATTCCATGTCTTACTACTGTGACTTCAGCTTCAACTTCTCCAACTTGTTCCCCTTCTTCCCACCCTTTACCCACTTATTCTTCTGTACTTTCTTCAATATCTAACCAATCATCCCATCCTGCTCCAATTCCACTAGCTCCTTCTACCAATATTCCCTCTAATACCACTTCATCTGTCGCTTTCAACTTTCCCTCCACTAATTGTTCCTCTTGCTCTACTACCTGTCCTACTTCTATAACTTCTGCTTCATCTTCTACTAAAGTCCTCCCGTACTTTGTCACCCCCTAAGAGTTCTTCGCAGTCCAATACTGCCTCTATTCCAGTGCCATGTATTTTGAAGGTGCTGGATCCTCGTAAACATGTTTTTATTTCCAGGTTGGATAAGGAGACAACCTGTGACGACGTTGCACGCTATATATCATCAAAAGCATGCAACCCTTCGAATATTAATATTCATAAGTTTAATTTTTCTAGCCCTAGAGAAGGCTCTTCTTTCAAGCTTTCAGTTGGTATTAAAGTATTTTCTGTCATTTGTGGCGCTAAAATCTGGCCTGCACATATGGTGGTCCATGAGTTTATTCCTAGGAAAAAAACTAGGCTTCTGCACGTAACCTTACCAGTCACTGCTTCAGTTTCATCTTCTGCTTCTTCCACTACACTTTCAAAGTATTAGAGGGCTAGGCTAAAGTGTAAACTTTCTTCATTTTATCTTAGAAGTTTTTCTATCAGTTCTGCCATTATTGTTTTCGTTTAGATTTTGCTTCGCCATGATTTTCCAAATTCTGAAATTTCCACCTCTACTTTATTGGCTTAATTTAATTAATGCATAACTTACTTTCTAAACTTGTAATCTAAATTTTTGTTTGAATTGTCTATATTCTTTTAGGTATGGAATTCTAAATTAAGTCTTAGATTTAGTTTAATATTGCATGTTTATTAGAGGCTGATGATGCTTTTATCTGTAGCCAAATATTTAGTACGTAGACATTAGTTTTGGTATCGCTTGTTCACCAAAGAACTTAGCAATTAACACCAGCTGTGCCCAGTCTATGTGACTGGGTGAATTTTGATGTCACTTGGGGCTGCCCCATGTGAGATCAGTGTGTGGTCATTGCGTACCTACTATGTCAATGTAAAAAAAAAAAAAATTTGAATTGCGGAGGAACAGCATTTTGCACACGGGGATATTTTGAAAGACATGAGAATTGCATTCTCAACGCATTAAAAATGTAGAAAATTCAAAACAAATAATTTTGATTAAAAAAAGTGTGATTCAGTTCATTTGGACCTCATTAAGCCTTGGCCGAATAGGCAGAAAAATCCATACACCTCACCGCCACCTTCATCTACAAACAATTAGAATGCTCTGACATTTTTATCAAAGGTGTGAACTTACGGTATACAGCTTTAGGGCACTGCATCCAATTCGAACCTCGAAATTATTTAATGGTTTCAGTTGAAGCTAGATGCACTGTAGTATATCCGAACATTCCGTTTGAGTTTTACAGTATAGTAATCGCTGCCAATGATTTTAGAAATGCCAGCACTACCATGTGACAGTTTATCTTTTTTTTAAATCTCCGATAACGCCAGTGCCTATTGACATAATTACCTTTAATTCTGGAAAAGGTGGATGGTTCACAACCAATCCATCATATGAAATTTTTACGAATAAATTTGTTATTGCATTTTTAAGATTTTTTATTATCATTAATACGCTTAAAATTAATTTCTTTAAATTATTTTTTATGTTTCTTGAAAGTTTACAGCAATTTTGAATTTACGTTGCTGAGACTGTCGCTGTGCCATTCGATTTCAACTGGTTGGACTAAAACGAAAAGATATCGTTGTTGTTGTTTTATTTTGTCGAGTATTGTTTCCTTATTGTTGTATTTTTTTTTTTGTTAATCGATACTCTCGATTGAATCAAGATCTTCATCCGAACTGCAAACGTCGACGAACTCAATGTCCTCATCGAAGCCATCTTCGACGAATGTGCATGCCTCATTGATTTTCACCGAATCGGGGAATTCCCCATATGCTTTTAAATTCCTGGCCTCATCTTGTGTATACTTCCAAATGACATCTGCCTTTGTGTCCTGAAAGTCTCGTAAGCCGACAAGTATTATGTCCCCTTGCATAATCCAGACTTTTTTCCGCATATTTCCCCGAATGACGCCAAGACGTTTGACGCCATCGAAGCACATTGCCTCCAACCGACAGTTTCCAAGCAATTTAATTACTTGGGCATATTCCTGTTGATCCTCTTTGAATATCAACTCCCGTTTTTCGGATGCCTTGTCGTTTTTTCCGCGACGACGGTTTTTGCCACCTTTTCCCTTGTTTTTCGGCATCTTATTTCGTTTTGTTGCTGAAGATGTAGTTTATCACTTCTGGTTCAGACTCTGCCTTATACTGATGCAATGTGTTTAAAAATGTTTTTAAAAGTTTTCAGATTAAAAATTGCGCTGACAGGACGATGTTTATGTCTTGAGATTTTACTCCCTTCTGAGTTTCGCTTGTTGCGAACCTCCTATTTATATTCATAATCTTAACTTGAACGAGCTATTTCGCTAATTATGGTCCTGCAAATGTAATTAACATTTTCCCAATTATCATTAGTAAACTTACACAGGGAGAAGAGATATACTCATATTATTGTTATTGTTTTACGACGTTCGAGGCCTTACATGCAGGTAGCCGAACAGGCGCCGCGACCCTCCGACCGTAAGATAAGAAGGCAATAAAAATTGGCAAATATTAAGGACATTAATGACCCCTGATTATTGCTGTCAACTGCCTTCAGCATAATAATAAAATACAATAAACAGGTTACGGAATTTAAATCATATTCCCTTTCCTTAAAAATTATTCAAATCAAAATATTCAATTATTCAATAAAATAATATATATATATAACCCCTTCGCCTTGAATTTAGAACCGACTAACTCAGGGTCCAACGCTGTTCACAAGTAACCCTTCTCCACTTCTGTCCACTTCTGTCCACAAGATCGCATTCGATTATTTGCTACAATCACAAAGATCTGTACCAATGGCAGTTCCAAGTCAAGTCCTACATTTACCGGAAAGGTAATTAAATTGGAAAATGTACACAATTTCTCTTCTAGTTATTTCCTTAGCTACTGTAGGAATGTTGAGGTCGCGGTGTAAGTCGGCGTTTGTTATGTACCATCCTGCTTTGGCGATTATTCTTAATATTCGTGACTGCTGCCTTTGGATTATATCGACATTTGATTTTTTGGATGTTCCCCATATTTGCGCACCGTATGTCCAAATGGGTTTGATTATGGCTTTGTATAACAAAAGCTTATTTTCTAGCGATGGATTAGATCTAGGGTTAAGGAGCCAATAAAGCTGTCTGCTCTTCAATTTTGTTCAATTTTGTTCGCGCCTTTTCTGTATATGGTGTTTCCAATTTAATTTGTGGTCTATATAAAGTCCTAGGTATTTAGCATAGTCTTCTGTTTTAACGTCGACTCCGCCAACCGTTAGCCGGGGTGCTTGTGTATTGTCTTGCTGTTATTTATTTTAATGTTCCATCTAGCGAACCATTTCAGAGTGTTGTCCAAATTCTGTTGCAGTATTGCAGCTGCTACTTCAATGTTTTTGTGGGAAATTAGTAATATGGTGTCAACTGCAAATGTAGCTATCAATGATGATTTTTGTCTTGGTATTGGTATATCTGCTGTGAAGATGGTGTACAACAGAGGACCTAGTATGCTACCTTGCGGAACTCCTGTTCTAATATTTCTTAAATTTGAATATTCGTCCGAAAATTTTACGAAGAAGTACCTATTAGTAATGTAACATTCCAGCATTTGTACAATATTGTGGGGAATTATAGTTCGTAGCTTGTAGATTAATTCATTATGCCAAACCTTATCGAATGCTTTCTCTACGTCTAGGAACACTCCAATACAGAATTTTTTGTCGTCGAGGTCGTTTAATATTTTGTGCGTGACACGATGGACTTGTTGTACTTGAGTACACTTGAGTGGTTTCTACGGAAGGCGAATTGGTGATCTGGAATTATATGGCTGCGTTCCAGGATAGGTAGGATTCGCATGCGCAAGAGCTTTTCTAATATTTTGTATAGCACAGGAAGTAAACTTATTGGTCTATATGATGACGGCAGAGATATGTCTTTTCACGGCTTTTGAATCGCAATGACTTCGGCAACTTTCAGACTTTGGGGAAGTAGTTTAATCTGAGTAGGGCATTAAATATATTGCGTATATAAATCACCGCGACTGGTGGAAGCTCTTTTAGGAGTTTGCCGTTAATTTTGTCATAGCCTGGTGATTTTTTCGGTTTTACATCATGTTGGATGATGAGTAGAATTTCGGAGGCCGTAGTTCTTTAAGTCGCAATGTTTGGGGTTCATTAGCCGGGTTAGAGTGTGGGTCGTCTAAGTTCTGTTGCTCGTCTGTAAAAACTTTCTCATAATAATCTGTTAAAACTGATGCTTCAGCTAGATTGGTTGTTGCCCATGATCCATTGTCCTTTTTCATTGGTGCCTGGTGCATAGTTTTATTAGTCAGTTTTTTTGTAGCTTTCCAAAGCGAGTACTCTGTGTATTTTGTCGGTGTTATTTTTGAAGGTAACTAACTCCTTTTATGGATACTAAAAATTCGAATGAAGGACGACAAGAATACCAAACAAATAAAATAAAAATAATTATTAGTTAATATATATATTGCAATGGGATTCGATATTCTAAATTTGATGTCTTCAAAGCCAAAAGAGTCATTTTCAAGAAAAATAAACCTTATCGGGGTTTCCTATGCAGTAAAAATTCATTCCATAAAAGAATAATCCATAGACTGGAAACTAACTTAGTTCCATCTTTGCAATGCCAAATTACAAGAATTTGGTTGCAAGCTAATCCTTTTGAAGTTTTAGGCTGACCCACTTCTAATTTAGATCGAACTCCAACCGCATCTTCTACGTCTAAATATTATAAGATAGGTTCTTAATATTGGCTTTAATACACTCAAATGGTGCAATCAACTAGTCTAGGCAAAATGAACTAGGTATATTATATACTAATGACAACACGTCTTTAATGCGTCAATCTTAGGAGATTTTCGCTGTGGGGCAGTTCACACCAATCAAATTAGTTTTCGGTATTTTTCAAGTAAATGGACGACATTTTAAGTTTTTCTGAATTTAATTTATTGAGTTTGAACAGAATTGACCAGATAAAAATTGTTTTTCAAAAATGAAATTTTTACGAATAAAATTGTTATTGCATTTTTAAGATTTTTTATTATCATTAATACGCTTAACATTAATTTCTTTAAATTATTTTTTATGTTTCTTGAAAGTTTACAGCAATTTTGAATTTACGTTGCTGAGACTGTCGCTGTGCCATTCGATTTCAACTGGTTGGACTAAAACAAAAAGATATCATTGTTGTTGTTTTATTTTGTCGAGTATTGTTTCCTTATTGTTGTATTTTTTTTTTTGTTAATCGATACTCTCGAATGAATCAAGATCTTCATCCGAACTGCAAACGTCGACGAACTCAATGTCCTCATCGAAGCCATCTTCGACGAATGTGCATGCCTCATTGATTTTCACCGAATCGGGGAATTCCCCATATGCTTTTAAATTCCTGGCCTCATCTTGTGTATACTTCCAAATGACATCTGCCTTTGTGTCCTGAAAGTCTCGTAAGCCGACAAGTATTATGTCCCCTTGCATAATCCAGACTTTTTTCCGCATATTTCCCCGAATGACGCCAAGACGTTTGACGCCATCGAAGCACATTGCCTCCAACCGACAGTTTCCAAGCAATTTAATTCTGGCTATTCCGTTTTTCGGATGCCTTGTCGTTTTTTCCGCGACGACGGCTTTTGCCACCTTTTCCCTTGTTCTTCGGTATCTTATTTCGTTTTGTTGCTGAAGATGTAGTTTAAAAATGTTTTTAAAAGTTTTCAGATGAAAAATTGCGCTGACCGGACGATGTTTATGTCTTGAGATTTTACTCCCTTCTGAGTTTCGCTTGTTGCGAACCTCCTATTTATATTCATAATCTTAACTTGAACGAGCTATTTCGCTAATGATGGTCCTGCAAATGTAATTAACATTTTCGCAATTATCATTAGTAAACTTACATAGGGAGAAGAGATATACTCATATTATTGTTATTGTTTTAGGACGTTCGAGGCCTTACATGCAGGTAGCCGAACACGTAGCGCACTTATCGAAACCCTCACGACCGTAAGATAAGAAGGCAATAAAAATTGGCAAATATTAAGGACATTAATGACCCCTGATTATTGCTGTCAACTGCCTTCAGCATAATAATAAAATACAATAAACAGGTTACGAAATTTAAATCATCTATTCCCTTTCCTTAAAAATTATTCAAATCAAAATATTCAATTATTCAATAAAATAATATATATATATAACCCCTTCGCCTTGAATTTAGAACCGACTAACTCAGGGTCCCTGCTGTTCACAAGTAACCCTTCTCCACTTCTGTCCACTTCTGTCCACAAAATCGCATTTGATTATTTGCTACAATCACAAAGATCTGTACCAATGGCAGTTCCAAGTCAAGTCCTACATTTACCGGAAAGGTAGTTAAATTGGGAAATGTACACAATTTCTCTTCTAGTTATTTCCTTAGCTACTGTAGGAATGTTGAGGTCGCGGTGTAAGTCGGCGTTTGTTATGTACCATCCTGCTTTGGCGATTATTCTTAATATTCGTGACTGCTGCCTTTGGATTATAGCGACATTTGATTTTTTGGATGTCCCCCATATTTGCGCACCGTATGTCCAAATGGGTTTGATTATGGCTTTGTATAACAAAAGCTTATTTTCTAGCGATGGATTAGATCTAGGGTTAAGGAGCCAATAAAGCTGTCTGGTCTTCAATTTTCTTCAATTTTGTTCGCGCTTTTTCTGTATATGGTGTTTCCAATTTAATTTGTTGTCTATATAAAGTCCTAGGTATTTCGCATAGTCTTCTGTTTTAACGTCGCGCACTCCGCCAACCGTTAGCCGGGGTGCTTGTGTATTGTCTTGCTGTTATTTATTTTAATGTTCCATCTAGCGAACCATTTCAGAGTGTTGTCCAAATTCTGTTGCAGTATTGCAGTTCAATGTTTTTGTGTGTAGCCTGGTGATTTTTTAGGTTTTACATCATGTTGGATGATGAGTAGAATTTCGGAGGCCGTAGTTTTTTAAGTCGCAATGTTTGGGGTTCATTAGCCGTGTTAGAGTGAGGGACGTCTAAGTTCTGTTGCTCGTCTGCAAAAACTTTCTCATAATAATCTGCTAAAACTGATGCTTCAGCTAGATTAGTTGTTGCCCATGATCCATTGTCCTTTTTTATTGGTGCCTGGTGCATAGTTTTATTAGTCAGTTTTTTTGTAGCTTTCCAAAGCGAGTACTCTGTGTATTTTGTCGGTGTTATTTTTGAAGGTAACTAACTCCTTTTATGGATACTAAAAAATCGAATGAAGGCCGAACAAATAAAATAAAAATAATTAATAGTTAATGTGTATATTGCAATGGGATTCGATATTCTAAATTTGATGTCTTCAAAGCTAAAAGAGTCATTTTCAAGAAAAATAAACCTTATCAGGATTTCCTATGCAGTAAAAATTCATTCCATAAAAGAATAATCCATAGACTGGAAACTAACTTAGTTCCATCTTTGCAATGCCAAATTACAAGAATTTGGTTGCAAGCTAATCCTTTTGAAGTTTTAGACTGACCCACTTCTAATTTAGATCGAACTCCAACCGCATCTTCTACGTCTAAATATTATAAGATAGGATTTGATTGAAGAAGTCAGAGAACATCACTAATTATGATAATGAAAATCATGTTAAGAGAATTCTCCACTCTCAAGCTATATCTGCCTTTACTACGCGAATTAGAATTGTGGAGGAACAGCATTTTGCACACGGGGATATTTTGAAAGACATGAGAATTGCATTCTCAACGCATTAAAAATGTAGAAAATTCAAAACAAATAATTTTGATTAAAAAAAGTGTGATTCAGTTCATTTGGACCTCATTAAGCCTTGGCCGAATAGGCAGAAAAATCCATACACCTCACCGCCACCTTCATCTACAAACAATTAGAATGCTCTGACATTTTTATCAAAGGTGTGAACTTACGGTATACAGCTTTAGGGCACTGCATCCAATTCGAACCTCGAAATTATTTAATGGTTTCAGTTGAAGCTAGATGCACTGTAGTATATCCGAACATTCCGTTTGAGTTTTACAGTATAGTAATCGCTGCCAATGATTTTAGAAATGCCAGCACTACCATGTGACAGTTTATCTTTTTTTTAAATCTCCGATAACGCCAGTGCCTATTGACATAATTACCTTTAATTCTGGAAAAGGTGGATGGTTCACAACCAATCCATCATATGAAATTTTTACGAATAAATTTGTTATTGCATTTTTAAGATTTTTTATTATCATTAATACGCTTAAAATTAATTTCTTTAAATTATTTTTTATGTTTCTTGAAAGTTTACAGCAATTTTGAATTTACGTTGCTGAGACTGTCGCTGTGCCATTCGATTTCAACTGGTTGGACTAAAACGAAAAGATATCGTTGTTGTTGTTTTATTTTGTCGAGTATTGTTTCCTTATTGTTGTATTTTTTTTTTTGTTAATCGATACTCTCGATTGAATCAAGATCTTCATCCGAACTGCAAACGTCGACGAACTCAATGTCCTCATCGAAGCCATCTTCGACGAATGTGCATGCCTCATTGATTTTCACCGAATCGGGGAATTCCCCATATGCTTTTAAATTCCTGGCCTCATCTTGTGTATACTTCCAAATGACATCTGCCTTTGTGTCCTGAAAGTCTCGTAAGCCGACAAGTATTATGTCCCCTTGCATAATCCAGACTTTTTTCCGCATATTTCCCCGAATGACGCCAAGACGTTTGACGCCATCGAAGCACATTGCCTCCAACCGACAGTTTCCAAGCAATTTAATTACTTGGGCATATTCCTGTTGATCCTCTTTGAATATCAACTCCCGTTTTTCGGATGTCTTGTCGTTTTTTCCGCGACGACGGTTTTTGCCACCTTTTCCCTTGTTTTTCGGCATCTTATTTCGTTTTGTTGCTGAAGATGTAGTTTATCACTTCTGGTTCAGACTCTGCCTTATACTGATGCAATGTGTTTAAAAATGTTTTTAAAAGTTTTCAGATTAAAAATTGCGCTGACAGGACGATGTTTATGTCTTGAGATTTTACTCCCTTCTGAGTTTCGCTTGTTGCGAACCTCCTATTTATATTCATAATCTTAACTTGAACGAGCTATTTCGCTAATTATGGTCCTGCAAATGTAATTAACATTTTCCCAATTATCATTAGTAAACTTACACAGGGAGAAGAGATATACTCATATTATTGTTATTGTTTTACGACGTTCGAGGCCTTACATGCAGGTAGCCGAAACCCGCATGACCGTAAGATAAGAAGGCAATAAAAATTGGCAAATATTAAGGACATTAATGACCCCTGATTATTGCTGTCAACTGCCTTCAGCATAATAATAAAATACAATAAACAGGTTACGGAATTTAAATCATATTCCCTTTCCTTAAAAATTATTCAAATCAAAATATTCAATTATTCAATAAAATAATATATATATATAACCCCTTCGCCTTGAATTTAGAACCGACTAACTCAGGGTCCAACGCTGTTCACAAGTAACCCTTCTCCACTTCTGTCCACTTCTGTCCACAAGATCGCATTCGATTATTTGCTACAATCACAAAGATCTGTACCAATGGCAGTTCCAAGTCAAGTCCTACATTTACCGGAAAGGTAATTAAATTGGGAAATGTACACAATTTCTCTTCTAGTTATTTCCTTAACTACTGTAGGAATGTTGAGGTCGCGGTGTAAGTCGGCGTTTGTTATGTACCATCCTGCTTTGGCGATTATTTTTAATATTCGTGACTGCTGCCTTTGGATTATAGCGACATTTGATTTTTTGGATGTCCCCCATATTTGCGCACCGTATGTCCAAATGGGTTTGATTATGGCTTTGTATAACAAAAGCTTATTTTCTAGCGATGGATTAGATCTAGGGTTAAGGAGCCAATAAAGCTGTCTGGTCTTCAATTTTCTTCAATTTTGTTCGCGCTTTTTCTGTATATGGTGTTTCCAATTTAATTTGTTGTCTATATAAAGTCCTAGGTATTTCGCATAGTCTTCTGTTTTAACGTCGACTCCGCCAACCGTTAGCCGGGGTGCTTGTGTATTGTCTTGCTGTTATTTATTTTAATGTTCCATCTAGCGAACCATTTCAGAGTGTTGTCCAAAATCTGTTGCAGTATTGCAGTTCAATGTTTTTGTGTGTAGCCTGGTGATTTTTTAGGTTTTACATCATGTTGGATGATGAGTAGAATTTCGGAGGCCGTAGTTTTTTAAGTCGCAATGTTTGGGGTTCATTAGCCGTGTTAGAGTGAGGGACGTCTAAGTTCTGTTGCTCGTCTGCAAAAACTTTCTCATAATAATCTGCTAAAACTGATGCTTCAGCTAGATTAGTTGTTGCCCATGATCCATTGTCCTTTTTTATTGGTGCCTGGTGCATAGTTTTATTAGTCAGTTTTTTTGTAGCTTTCCAAAGCGAGTACTCTGTGTATTTTGTCGGTGTTATTTTTGAAGGTAACTAACTCCTTTTATGGATACTAAAAAATCGAATGAAGGCCGAACAAATAAAATAAAAATAATTAATAGTTAATGTGTATATTGCAATGGGATTCGATATTCTAAATTTGATGTCTTCAACGCTAAAAGAGTCATTTTCAAGAAAAATAAACCTTATCAGGATTTCCTATGCAGTAAAAATTCATTCCATAAAAGAATAATCCATAGACTGGAAACTAACTTAGTTCCATCTTTGCAATGCCAAATTACAAGAATTTGGTTGCAAGCTAATCCTTTTGAAGTTTTAGACTGACCCACTTCTAATTTAGATCGAACTCCAACCGCATCTTCTACGTCTAAATATTATAAGATAGGATTTGATTGAAGAAGTCAGAGAACATCACTAATTATGATAATGAAAATCATGTTAAGAGAATTCTCCACTCTCAAGCTATATCTGCCTTTACTACGCGAATTAGAATTGTGGAGGAACAGCATTTTGCACACGGGGATATTTTGAAAGACATGAGAATTGCATTCTCAACGCATTAAAAATGTAGAAAATTCAAAACAAATAATTTTGATTAAAAAAAGTGTGATTCAGTTCATTTGGACCTCATTAAGCCTTGGCCGAATAGGCAGAAAAATCCATACACCTCACCGCCACCTTCATCTACAAACAATTAGAATGCTCTGACATTTTTATCAAAGGTGTGAACTTACGGTATACAGCTTTAGGGCACTGCATCCAATTCGAACCTCGAAATTATTTAATGGTTTCAGTTGAAGCTAGATGCACTGTAGTATATCCGAACATTCCGTTTGAGTTTTACAGTATAGTAATCGCTGCCAATGATTTTAGAAATGCCAGCACTACCATGTGACAGTTTATCTTTTTTTTAAATCTCCGATAACGCCAGTGCCTATTGACATAATTACCTTTAATTCTGGAAAAGGTGGATGGTTCACAACCAATCCATCATATGAAATTTTTACGAATAAATTTGTTATTGCATTTTTAAGATTTTTTATTATCATTAATACGCTTAAAATTAATTTCTTTAAATTATTTTTTATGTTTCTTGAAAGTTTACAGCAATTTTGAATTTACGTTGCTGAGACTGTCGCTGTGCCATTCGATTTCAACTGGTTGGACTAAAACGAAAAGATATCGTTGTTGTTGTTTTATTTTGTCGAGTATTGTTTCCTTATTGTTGTATTTTTTTTTTTGTTAATCGATACTCTCGATTGAATCAAGATCTTCATCCGAACTGCAAACGTCGACGAACTCAATGTCCTCATCGAAGCCATCTTCGACGAATGTGCATGCCTCATTGATTTTCACCGAATCGGGGAATTCCCCATATGCTTTTAAATTCCTGGCCTCATCTTGTGTATACTTCCAAATGACATCTGCCTTTGTGTCCTGAAAGTCTCGTAAGCCGACAAGTATTATGTCCCCTTGCATAATCCAGACTTTTTTCCGCATATTTCCCCGAATGACGCCAAGACGTTTGACGCCATCGAAGCACATTGCCTCCAACCGACAGTTTCCAAGCAATTTAATTACTTGGGCATATTCCTGTTGATCCTCTTTGAATATCAACTCCCGTTTTTCGGATGTCTTGTCGTTTTTTCCGCGACGACGGTTTTTGCCACCTTTTCCCTTGTTTTTCGGCATCTTATTTCGTTTTGTTGCTGAAGATGTAGTTTATCACTTCTGGTTCAGACTCTGCCTTATACTGATGCAATGTGTTTAAAAATGTTTTTAAAAGTTTTCAGATTAAAAATTGCGCTGACAGGACGATGTTTATGTCTTGAGATTTTACTCCCTTCTGAGTTTCGCTTGTTGCGAACCTCCTATTTATATTCATAATCTTAACTTGAACGAGCTATTTCGCTAATTATGGTCCTGCAAATGTAATTAACATTTTCCCAATTATCATTAGTAAACTTACACAGGGAGAAGAGATATACTCATATTATTGTTATTGTTTTACGACGTTCGAGGCCTTACATGCAGGTAGCCGAAACCCGCATGACCGTAAGATAAGAAGGCAATAAAAATTGGCAAATATTAAGGACATTAATGACCCCTGATTATTGCTGTCAACTGCCTTCAGCATAATAATAAAATACAATAAACAGGTTACGGAATTTAAATCATATTCCCTTTCCTTAAAAATTATTCAAATCAAAATATTCAATTATTCAATAAAATAATATATATATATAACCCCTTCGCCTTGAATTTAGAACCGACTAACTCAGGGTCCAACGCTGTTCACAAGTAACCCTTCTCCACTTCTGTCCACTTCTGTCCACAAGATCGCATTCGATTATTTGCTACAATCACAAAGATCTGTACCAATGGCAGTTCCAAGTCAAGTCCTACATTTACCGGAAAGGTAATTAAATTGGGAAATGTACACAATTTCTCTTCTAGTTATTTCCTTAACTACTGTAGGAATGTTGAGGTCGCGGTGTAAGTCGGCGTTTGTTATGTACCATCCTGCTTTGGCGATTATTTTTAATATTCGTGACTGCTGCCTTTGGATTATAGCGACATTTGATTTTTTGGATGTCCCCCATATTTGCGCACCGTATGTCCAAATGGGTTTGATTATGGCTTTGTATAACAAAAGCTTATTTTCTAGCGATGGATTAGATCTAGGGTTAAGGAGCCAATAAAGCTGTCTGGTCTTCAATTTTCTTCAATTTTGTTCGCGCTTTTTCTGTATATGGTGTTTCCAATTTAATTTGTTGTCTATATAAAGTCCTAGGTATTTCGCATAGTCTTCTGTTTTAACGTCGACTCCGCCAACCGTTAGCCGGGGTGCTTGTGTATTGTCTTGCTGTTATTTATTTTAATGTTCCATCTAGCGAACCATTTCAGAGTGTTGTCCAAAATCTGTTGCAGTATTGCAGTTCAATGTTTTTGTGTGTAGCCTGGTGATTTTTTAGGTTTTACATCATGTTGGATGATGAGTAGAATTTCGGAGGCCGTAGTTTTTTAAGTCGCAATGTTTGGGGTTCATTAGCCGTGTTAGAGTGAGGGACGTCTAAGTTCTGTTGCTCGTCTGCAAAAACTTTCTCATAATAATCTGCTAAAACTGATGCTTCAGCTAGATTAGTTGTTGCCCATGATCCATTGTCCTTTTTTATTGGTGCCTGGTGCATAGTTTTATTAGTCAGTTTTTTTGTAGCTTTCCAAAGCGAGTACTCTGTGTATTTTGTCGGTGTTATTTTTGAAGGTAACTAACTCCTTTTATGGATACTAAAAAATCGAATGAAGGCCGAACAAATAAAATAAAAATAATTAATAGTTAATGTGTATATTGCAATGGGATTCGATATTCTAAATTTGATGTCTTCAACGCTAAAAGAGTCATTTTCAAGAAAAATAAACCTTATCAGGATTTCCTATGCAGTAAAAATTCATTCCATAAAAGAATAATCCATAGACTGGAAACTAACTTAGTTCCATCTTTGCAATGCCAAATTACAAGAATTTGGTTGCAAGCTAATCCTTTTGAAGTTTTAGACTGACCCACTTCTAATTTAGATCGAACTCCAACCGCATCTTCTACGTCTAAATATTATAAGATAGGATTTGATTGAAGAAGTCAGAGAACATCACTAATTATGATAATGAAAATCATGTTAAGAGAATTCTCCACTCTCAAGCTATATCTGCCTTTACTACGCGAATTAGAATTGTGGAGGAACAGCATTTTGCACACGGGGATATTTTGAAAGACATGAGAATTGCATTCTCAACGCATTAAAAATGTAGAAAATTCAAAACAAATAATTTTGATTAAAAAAAGTGTGATTCAGTTCATTTGGACCTCATTAAGCCTTGGCCGAATAGGCAGAAAAATCCATACACCTCACCGCCACCTTCATCTACAAACAATTAGAATGCTCTGACATTTTTATCAAAGGTGTGAACTTACGGTATACAGCTTTAGGGCACTGCATCCAATTCGAACCTCGAAATTATTTAATGGTTTCAGTTGAAGCTAGATGCACTGTAGTATATCCGAACATTCCGTTTGAGTTTTACAGTATAGTAATCGCTGCCAATGATTTTAGAAATGCCAGCACTACCATGTGACAGTTTATCTTTTTTTTAAATCTCCGATAACGCCAGTGCCTATTGACATAATTACCTTTAATTCTGGAAAAGGTGGATGGTTCACAACCAATCCATCATATGAAATTTTTACGAATAAATTTGTTATTGCATTTTTAAGATTTTTTATTATCATTAATACGCTTAAAATTAATTTCTTTAAATTATTTTTTATGTTTCTTGAAAGTTTACAGCAATTTTGAATTTACGTTGCTGAGACTGTCGCTGTGCCATTCGATTTCAACTGGTTGGACTAAAACGAAAAGATATCGTTGTTGTTGTTTTATTTTGTCGAGTATTGTTTCCTTATTGTTGTATTTTTTTTTTTGTTAATCGATACTCTCGATTGAATCAAGATCTTCATCCGAACTGCAAACGTCGACGAACTCAATGTCCTCATCGAAGCCATCTTCGACGAATGTGCATGCCTCATTGATTTTCACCGAATCGGGGAATTCCCCATATGCTTTTAAATTCCTGGCCTCATCTTGTGTATACTTCCAAATGACATCTGCCTTTGTGTCCTGAAAGTCTCGTAAGCCGACAAGTATTATGTCCCCTTGCATAATCCAGACTTTTTTCCGCATATTTCCCCGAATGACGCCAAGACGTTTGACGCCATCGAAGCACATTGCCTCCAACCGACAGTTTCCAAGCAATTTAATTACTTGGGCATATTCCTGTTGATCCTCTTTGAATATCAACTCCCGTTTTTCGGATGTCTTGTCGTTTTTTCCGCGACGACGGTTTTTGCCACCTTTTCCCTTGTTTTTCGGCATCTTATTTCGTTTTGTTGCTGAAGATGTAGTTTATCACTTCTGGTTCAGACTCTGCCTTATACTGATGCAATGTGTTTAAAAATGTTTTTAAAAGTTTTCAGATTAAAAATTGCGCTGACAGGACGATGTTTATGTCTTGAGATTTTACTCCCTTCTGAGTTTCGCTTGTTGCGAACCTCCTATTTATATTCATAATCTTAACTTGAACGAGCTATTTCGCTAATTATGGTCCTGCAAATGTAATTAACATTTTCCCAATTATCATTAGTAAACTTACACAGGGAGAAGAGATATACTCATATTATTGTTATTGTTTTACGACGTTCGAGGCCTTACATGCAGGTAGCCGAAACCCGCATGACCGTAAGATAAGAAGGCAATAAAAATTGGCAAATATTAAGGACATTAATGACCCCTGATTATTGCTGTCAACTGCCTTCAGCATAATAATAAAATACAATAAACAGGTTACGGAATTTAAATCATATTCCCTTTCCTTAAAAATTATTCAAATCAAAATATTCAATTATTCAATAAAATAATATATATATATAACCCCTTCGCCTTGAATTTAGAACCGACTAACTCAGGGTCCAACGCTGTTCACAAGTAACCCTTCTCCACTTCTGTCCACTTCTGTCCACAAGATCGCATTCGATTATTTGCTACAATCACAAAGATCTGTACCAATGGCAGTTCCAAGTCAAGTCCTACATTTACCGGAAAGGTAATTAAATTGGGAAATGTACACAATTTCTCTTCTAGTTATTTCCTTAGCTACTGTAGGAATGTTGAGGTCGCGGTGTAAGTCGGCGTTTGTTATGTACCATCCTGCTTTGGCGATTATTCTTAATATTCGTGACTGCTGCCTTTGGATTATAGCGACATTTGATTTTTTGGATGTTCCCCATATTTGCGCACCGTATGTCCAAATGGGTTTGATTATGGCTTTGTATAACAAAAGCTTATTTTCTAGCGATGGATTAGATCTAGGGTTAAGGAGCCAATAAAGCTGTCTGGTCTTCAATTTTCTTCAATTTTGTTCGCGCTTTTTCTGTATATGGTGTTTCCAATTTAATTTGTTGTCTATATAAAGTCCTAGGTATTTCGCATAGTCTTCTGTTTTAACGTCGACTCCGCCAACCGTTAGCCGGGGTGCTTGTGTATTGTCTTGCTGTTATTTATTTTAATGTTCCATCTAGCGAACCATTTCAGAGTGTTGTCCAAAATCTGTTGCAGTATTGCAGTTCAATGTTTTTGTGTGTAGCCTGGTGATTTTTTAGGTTTTACATCATGTTGGATGATGAGTAGAATTTCGGAGGCCGTAGTTTTTTAAGTCGCAATGTTTGGGGTTCATTAGCCGTGTTAGAGTGAGGGACGTCTAAGTTCTGTTGCTCGTCTGCAAAAACTTTCTCATAATAATCTGCTAAAACTGATGCTTCAGCTAGATTAGTTGTTGCCCATGATCCATTGTCCTTTTTTATTGGTGCCTGGTGCATAGTTTTATTAGTCAGTTTTTTTGTAGCTTTCCAAAGCGAGTACTCTGTGTATTTTGTCGGTGTTATTTTTGAAGGTAACTAACTCCTTTTATGGATACTAAAAAATCGAATGAAGGCCGAACAAATAAAATAAAAATAATTAATAGTTAATGTGTATATTGCAATGGGATTCGATATTCTAAATTTGATGTCTTCAACGCTAAAAGAGTCATTTTCAAGAAAAATAAACCTTATCAGGATTTCCTATGCAGTAAAAATTCATTCCATAAAAGAATAATCCATAGACTGGAAACTAACTTAGTTCCATCTTTGCAATGCCAAATTACAAGAATTTGGTTGCAAGCTAATCCTTTTGAAGTTTTAGACTGACCCACTTCTAATTTAGATCGAACTCCAACCGCATCTTCTACGTCTAAATATTATAAGATAGGTTCTTAATATTGGCTTTAATACACTCAAATGGTGCAATCAACTAGTCTAGGCAAAATGAACTAGGTATATTATATACTAATGACAACACGTCTTTAATGCGTCAATCTTAGGAGATTTTCGCTGTGGGGCAGTTCACACCAATCAAATTAGTTTTCGGTATTTTTCAAGTAAATGGACGACATTTTAAGTTTTTCTGAATTTAATTTATTGAGTTTGAACAGAATTGA
>JAWNKX010000165.1:0-88120 GCA_035041755.1 Cacoxenus indagator | reverse complement strand
GTATTCCTAAACCTAGGAAAGACTACAAAAAAGTTTCCCCCTACAGACCCATAAGCTTGCTACCCGTGATGTCAAATTTTTTTTAAAAACTTCTACGTGAGAGACTTCTTGTTCTTCTAATACCGAATCATGTAATACCCGACCACCACTTTGGATTCCGACGTAATAATTCTACGATTCAATAGATTCACCGCGTAACCCACATAATACTTAACGATATATATGACAACAAATAGATGTCGAGAAAACCTTTGATACAGTTTGGCACAAAGGCCTAATACATGAGATCCACTCGATTTTCCCGACCAATGTGACTCAAATTCTGTCAAGCTATATAGAAGGCAGATACTTTCATGTTAAGTATAAAAACGAATACTCTACACTATGCCCGGTAAGAACAGGAGTTCCCTAAGGAAGCGTTCTTGGGCCACTTATTTACACTAGTGGCCTACCTCAACCAACACAGGACTCTACAATGATAGATACGTTTGCAGACGAAACCTGCTTCCCTCTCCACATTTGCTGTCATTTTGTTAAGGTCCATTATTCTGTGAGACAGAAGGCATACATCGTCGGCGTAGTCAAGGTGTTTAAGTTCAGATGTAAGTGTCCATCGAATTCCTCCATTTCCTGTTGACAAGGCCGCATTCCACACATCACTAATAACCAGTAGAAACAGTATCGGTGAAAGTATGCAGCCTTGCCGAACCCCACTTTGGACTTCGAATTCCTGAGACAACCTTCCTCTGTGTAAGACGTAACATGTGCACCCATCATATGTAGCTTTAATAATTGCTCTTAATTTGTTAGGAATGCCTCTCCTACGCAAGGCACACCAGATAAATTCCCGGTTGACACTGTCAAACGCCTTTTCAAAATCGATGAACAGCAGATGAAGTGGTGATCGATACTCAACACACTGCTCGATGATGATCCGCAACGTGTTGATGTGGTCGACACATGAGGATCCAGAGCGGAAACCTGTTTGTTCGGCGTTGAGTGTGTCTTCGAGGTGTTCTTTTATTCTCTCCAGGATGATTTTTGCTATTATCTTGGCCACAGCAGGAAACACGCAGATACCTCTCCAGTTTTCGCACTGCATTAGATTGAATTTTTTAGGGAGCTTGACGATCATTCCCTTCTTCCACTCGTCCGGAAAACTTTCGGCTGCCCATGTTCTCCCGACAAGTGGGAACAGTAGCTCGGCTGATGCCGAGGGCGCAGCTCGAAATAGCTCCGCAGGTATGACGTCAAGTTCTACCGCCTTATTGGTTTTCAGTGTTTTGATCGCGGTAATAATCTCTTCGTTATTGGGGTTGTGGTACGAATCGGGAATTTCTTTCTACGGACACTTCAGTCTGACTTGGGTGCATATTGCTGGCGAATACTCGTTTAAGAACCGAAGCAAAATGCTCCTTCCATCTTTTCAGTTGATCCTCATCCGATATTAGCAACGAGCCGTCTAAGCCTTTCACTGGGTGTTGGGTAGAGCTTCGGCCCCCTTTAAGCTCTTAGGTGATTCTGTAAACGTTTCTGTTGTCGCACCTCGCTGCTGCTTCTTCTGCTTGAGTGGCCAGCGCATTGATGTGATTGCGTTTGTCACGTCTCACACTACGCTGCACTTCTCTCATCTTCATGCGATATAGGGACTCTAGCTCGATCCTCCCTGCTACTGGAGCTGCTGCAATTCGATCCCTTATGTGTTTTCGTTCGCTGATCCTTCTCCAGGTATCCTCGGAAAGCCACGCCCTATGGCTTCCCTGCGATCGAACGACAATCCTTTCAGCACCTGATGCATAAACAGCTTTCACAGCACACCAATGGTCTTGGATGGTGGCGGGCAGTGAGCTGCTGATTGTTTCCACTCCACGTGAGAGACGTTCCCTTAGTTCTTGGCGTACTGTTGGAACTCTCAGTCGGTGTATGTTGAACCTAGGTATTCTTGTGTTGTTAGATCTTCGAACGGAAGCAGTGCGTAATTGTACAGTAGTTATCATAAGATGGTGATCTCGTACCAAGCCCATGGCTGCTCCAAAGGGAGTCTATAGCTTTTGATGTAGACTGGTTCAGGATCAGTCATACGAAGAGTTTGTTTGTAAAATTTATTTATCGAAATTTGTTCTCCCTCTAATGCGAATACATGTAAGTATTTGCTGCATAAATTTTTTAGTAGTTTACTTATGAATTTTGGGAAATTTTCCCGTCATTTTGACATCTTATCTTCTTGTTGGGCATGTTGATTGCACGTTACCTGATTATAGTCGCTTAGACATTCCGTTTAAATTTGACCATTGTGTAACCGTACATGTTCATTCGTAATATTGATAGTTGTGATGTATTGTGCATTCTTGCTTACTATCGTGTTGGCGACATAGATGACATCAGCAAGTTTTTGGTTAGGCACTATTACATCTTCATTCAAGTTTGGAATAACTGTTTTTCTGATAGTCTCAGATCTTGCTGCTAACACTACGGATCCTGAGGATGGTTCATTACGAAGTGGGATTGCATAGAAACTTTTAGGCCTTAAAATGATCCAGTCTTGATCATCATGAGGCTAGTGATCTGGAAGCTGTCTATGTCTCCAAATTCAATCATATTTCTTTTAATGAGAGAGATGTCAACATCCGTGTCAGTGAGAGATTCCAGTGCAGACACTTGTACCGATTCGTACGAAACTACTTAAGCTGAGGTTGATATTATATATGTCGTGTTTTAGGTACTTGCGCGGTGGGCGTTTTCCGACTAATCGCTAGTCTTTAGGCGGACGCTTCTTTCCGGGATACTATTATTGTTATTGCCGTTATCGTACCGGCGGTTCGATCGGTTATTACTTCGATAGCTATTATTTGCATTTCGGTTGCGGTTTCTGTTATAACTTCGATTTATATTCGCATTGTTATTGTACCTTCCGGTATTATTGCAACGTCTACTGTTGTGGTTATTGGAACCGCGGTTATCCCTAACGTATAGGGCTGTTTCGGCACTACCTGTATGCTCTGTACAGGAGTTTACAAATTTTAATATGGTATTTTACTTCATAATATTGAATGTGCCTGTTTCCATTATTAACTTTACTTTGTCAATGGAGCAGTTTTTGGTCATGGCTTTGATGGCTTGTTTTGTAGAGTAGTTAGTAGCCAATTCAGGTGTTAATCCATCCGATATATAGGCTGTTTCCAAGGCCTTTGTTAGCTTCTACACCTCATTTATATACTGGTTGGTCATTTTACTTTTTTTGCTACAAGCTCATTAACTATCTCTACAGATTCTCCTTTTACGGTGGTTCTTATTTTGTTGATAACTTCCTGTAACTTCGATTTGCTAATTATGATTTTTCTTGCTGCACCTTTTAGTTTTGTTTTAACTAAATGGACTGCAAGTGAGTCATGAGCTCCTTTTATGGAGTCGACTAGTGTTAGTGCATCAACGAAACTTTACAAATATTCTGCCTTTCCATCAAACTCTGGAATGAGTTTACTGGCAGTGCCTAGGAATTCTATTGATCTTTGTCCTATTGTAATGTCGCCTCTTTCTGTGGTTATTATTTGCAATCGTGAATGTTATGCACGTTTATTGCCTACACCTGTGTGTATGGGACATTTTTCTGTGGTAGGCGAAATAACAAAAAAAAGGAAAAGTTTTGAAATGGGTCTATATTTTGTCGAGTTCGGTGGAAGCCGCACGAGTTGCATTTTTGTAATTCCTCGAGTATGGGTTTTTAATAGTAGTTGGGCTGCTAACAGAAGTATGATTACAATAAAATAGATCGAAGTGTCTTCATGGGGCCCAACTTCTATCTCATTAATTACGCCAGCTCTTGGCTTCTCATAGTGTGCTTTGGACCCACACATGTTTAATTTAAGACATTTTTTGTGTGTTAATTAAATTTTATTATTTTTATTATTTTTACCTAAATGCATTCCTTGCTTTTTTGTATTAATCTTTTCATTTCGATAAAAAAAAAAACAAGAAAAATTAGAGTTGTAAGTATGTTATTAGTTTCGGCTGAAATGTTAGCCAAATCTTGTTAGAAATGGATCTGACTTGCCCTACACACATTTACATATTATTATTCTGTCTGTTTGTGGGTTTTGTCGTTTTTTTTTCCTAACGTCTCTGTACGCGTTAGTACATGGAATGATTTTACAGGTATGCAAATGTTCAAGTTTACAATAATCGTTCCATGCTGTTAGTTTGTCATGTTTTGTCGGGTTAGTAGTTAGGATTTTTTGACCAGCGTAGTAAAACGCCGCGTCCTTATACTAATTTACAAAAGTTGTTTTATTATACTAACTGTTAGACGTTCTGATAATTTGTTACAGTTGTAGTCGTCCCACGCAGCAGTCTGTGTAATCGTCGGGTGGTTGGTTAGTATGTGTCCAACATTACAGCACTTCTGGTTCTAAACTGTGTTGTTGTGAATCGTGAGGATGCATATTGTTTTTATTTAAAAATGTTGTTTCCATTGTTACTTCGTGTGTACTTAGACATGCGTGGCCTAATCTTTGTGACAACCATATAACTACTGGCACTGTCACTTTTTATTTCGTCCAATACTGGCTAACACTCCATATAATTAAAACAACCGACGCAGGTCTGTTCTTTAGTTCTGATTTTATTCAACTGGCTTTAGCTTAGATTTTTAGTTATATATATACAGCGATTCGCGGTTCGCTGGTGCTTTGGTGTTAGTGCGCGTGTATCCACATATTTGCTTACCGCTGTTTACATTAATACAGCATATTCAGCATATTCAAGGGTTCAACGCTTGGCCTTCAAGTATCGGCTCATGTTAGAGTTATGATAACCATAATTGTGTAGTGCACATTAATGCAGTACAAGCATATTAAATTTTTCTTTAGGTATTATAGTGGCTCCGACTGCATCGAAGTCACAGTTTAAGTTGAATAGTTGGTATTGTAGGGAATAATGGGAAAGGAGTACTTTGCCGCCGGGTTGGATGAAGAATTTCGATGGTACATTTTAAAGTTCAGGGGATAAGAGTGTTCGTTATTAAAAGGAGATGTTTTTTTTTTTGTGTTTGTTCTTTTCATTGACTTAGTAGGTTCGCAATGAACACACACTGATCTCAAATGGGGAAGGCCCAAGTGGAATCAAAATTCACCCAGTTATATAGTAGACTGGGCTCTTTTTTTTCGGTGAACATGCGATACCAAAACTAATGTCTACGAACTACATATTTGGCTACAGATAAAAACATCATCAGCCTCTAACCAATAAGCATGCAACATAAACTTAAGCTTAGATTCAACTTAGAGTTCATTACATACAATAATAATAAAGATTCAAACATGGAGGAGAATTGTAGGTGAGAAATTTAGTAAATAAATTACACAATTAAACCCTGCATTAATTCAAAACACTAATTATTTATTTATTTAAAGGTTCATTACAAATTAGCTTATTTGTAGCTATAGCACCAAAGGCCTCAAGCTATCTTCCTTTATATATACATTCATGTTTTTATGTTTACAGTGGAGATTATGTTTACTTCGAAATAAGTTTAATGGTATTTTGTGTAATTAGGTATTATATGCTAACTGTTTTCAGGAACCTGATAAGATTTGAGATATTGTGGTTAGTAGGGAAGGAAAGGTTTTCTACGGGAGTAGGAATTTGGTTCTTTGTATTGTGGGCAGGTTTTCGGAATATGTTCTGTGGTTAGTTGTGTATTACAGAGATGTCAAACAGGTGTTGGTCTATTCCTGAATATATGCTCATGTGGGAGTTTTGTGTGGCCAAGAATAAGCCTTATGAACTTTGAGATGTCTTGGCAATTAAGGTTGCATGTTACGTATTCCGAAATAGTGGATTGTTTGGTGTTTTTCATTTGGTAGTACTGAGAAGAGTATTGCCACGTGGCTTGTTTCGACATAAAATGGATTGTAATATGTTTTTGGATGTTCGAAAAATTTAAATTGTTTCGGTATATAAAAGGGTAGTTATTAGCCATTTTTGTTGCTTTATCGGCCTTTTTGTTACCTATGATGCTATCGTGGCAGGGTATCTATATGAGGATTGCATTGGGGTGGTGTTTGGTGAGTATGTTTCTGATTGAGGAGGTGTAGAAGTTGTTGTTTTGAATATTGGTTATTAATTTGATGGCGGAGAGTGAGCCTGTGAATATGGCGTATTTTTTTTATACTCTGGGCAAGTTGACATGCTGGTACGATGGCAGCAATTTCAGATGTATGAACTGTATGAGCGAAGTAGTGTCATTCGACGAATTTTTGTTTTTAAGGTTACACTGCATGAGACTGCTGATGGTGATTTACTTCCGTCCGTGTAGATTGTGTATTGTGTGTATTGTTTTAAGCTTTGTTGGATACTGCCTGTTGATATATAACTGCTGGCGTGTCAGGATGGTTATATTTATGTGAGGAGGTGTTGATGATTGGTGTGTTGAATGCCCATGGTGGTGTTTTTTGGTTTATACTCGATAATTGGGGTGTGTGCAGATCTAGGACATTCCATAGGTTAGGTGTGTTATATAGGACTGAGGGAAGTTTAGCGTTTCTTTTGGTTTCTTCTATTTTCTTCCATATAGAATAGATGGGAATATTTTATGAAACAATAATTGATTTGATGAGTTTCAGAGTTGTCAGGTTTATCCAGTCTTCTAGTGGCATTAAATCAGATTCAAACAAGAGGTTATATATGGGGGTGGTACGATAGGTTCCTAGAGCGACCTCAAGGCATAGTGGACTATTGTATTGGTGATGCTGGTGAGTTTCCGTAAAAATGGAGGGCGTAGTCGACTGTAGACATAATAATGATTTTACAACTGATATTAGAGTAGAAGGGTTTCTATTGAACTTAGTGCTGGTCAAATATTTTATTATATTTAGTCTGTTGGTTAGTTGTGGTATTAGGGACTCTATGTGTTTATTCCATCTGTATCTGTGACTGATGGATAGGCCAAGAATTTCTAAAGTGTCTAGGTGTTGTAAGTTAAAATTGTGTGGTTGTATTTTGAGTTTGCAGTTGTATATCGTAACACCCCAAAATTATTCAACGAAATTTAAATTTTATCATACTCGAAAGTAAGCTAGATAAACAGAGAAATTGTTGCAAGAATTTCAAAGATTATAGTTAAACACATTGCAGACCAGAACTCAAATTATTCTGGATATGATTTGTAAAAAAGGGGTCTTTTATTATTTATTTTTAACTGCCAAAGTTTAAAAAGACATACCTTAGATTTCTTGGATCCAGTTACTAAAAATTCTAACCTACTATTACTTTTCGAAATGTAAGTAAGAAATGAAGAAGAAATTGCTATTCCTAATTTTAATTGCATTTCTCATTATAAACGAAACAATGTTCGTGCAGGAGTCGCATTATCTATCTATATATTAATACAGTGACATGATTTTTGTAGTACCATTTTACCCTACTTAACGTCAATATATTTTAATGAAAATTATATGGTTGGAAAGGTTTGTCCTAAGGCTGTGCTTAGGATACTTTTTATGCCATTATGTTTATGTTAAAGCACGAAGAAACAGGTAAGAAAATTTAACGTTAATATCATAACTGCTTGCTCTAGTGCGAACTGCGTTATCATTATCACAAGGGATTTATGACAGAGGCAGCGACTTTAATAATATTTTATTATTTCCATTATTATATATTTATAATAATAATAAGTTCTTGGGAAAGCGCAAATTCAGATAATGGCACATTCTGCGACTGAACATTACATAAGTAAAGTAAAGGATCACAAAAATGGACAACTCGCAGTTCTCCGAAGTGTAACTTTGAGTTACACATCAAGAGCATGATGTAAGTTTAAGGCCACAGAAAAATCATTGTAATTTATAGGTAAAAAGGCCGTCATTCTTGACGGCGTCCCCCGACTGCACTCCTTTTTCAATTAGCCCAAAATTTAATAAAAACATTTTATATATGTTTTTGATTTTCCTTTAAAAGGCTTACTAATGCAATTATTCTTATTTGATTTATAACTTAATTATTTTGTTGTTGTTGTTGTTGTTATTATATTAATTATTTTTGAGCTTGTGTGATTACTATCATTATATTTTTTATCTCGTTGTCAAGTAACATTTTCTCAGCCAACGATTCAATTGCTGTGATTACGCCATTATATGACGACGGTAAAGTAAGTAACAAATGCGACACTTTGTCATTTCGTCAATTTTCGAGCCCGAAGCTAATAACTCAGACAAATACTCAACAAAAATGTTAAAGAGACTCAGTAATGCTGTCTCACTCATTAGTTTGAGTGACAATAATTTCTTGCGAATTGCCAACTGCCACGTTAGACTTTTTCATTCGTAAATAGCGTCAACATTCTTTAAAATTTTTCTGGGTGTCGTGTCATTGCTTGAAAAGCCCAATGGCTTTTGAATGGCTAAAAATTCATCACAAAAATACTTTGATAACCAACTCATCACATTTCAATCAGATGTTTTTCGTTTGTATACAAAGTAATAAAGACACAACATTTAAAGTAAATATTATAAATTTTTTTTGTTGCTTGGAAAGTGAATTTATTTAATTTTTGTGTATTAATATGTATTTAACAGATAAGTGGAATGGAGAATACGTTAATTGTTGGCAAATTATTTAACGCAGAAATGAAAGACTCTATTTGCTAAGTAGCTAAACGCCATAATTTTACAAATATACAATAACTGCGTTCAGCAGGGACAAACCAGTAATCGATTAAGTCAGAGAAAATGATGAGTGGTGACTTTTGCTGAATGCGCCCAATAATGACTCTTAATACATCAAGATCTGCCAAAAGAGCCCTAATTCTAAACTTCCACAGAGAGTATTTTCCCCGTTTATATTGTGTTTCACTTTTTCCATTTTAACTTGATTATTTACTAGCAGGGACCGGCGTCTATCTCACTCTTCTGATGTTTCAGCAGACCTTCGCTCTGTCTACTGCTGCGAATTTTTCGTTAACCTTTCAGTGTTTGACTTTTTCGAGATTCCCGTTGTTCTGCGATTTTTGCAGCTCTTGATATTGATGCTCTGTTTCGGTTTTGTTCAAGTCGAGATTTTCGTTGCTCTACTGTTTCAAGTGCTCTATTTCTACTTTTTCGCGTTGTTTCGGCTGTTTTTCTTTCAAATTATGCTTTTTTGGTGGCATTATTTTGCAGTTTTTTGTATTTAATTGATCGATTAACACGTATTTTATTTGATAAATTTGATAGTAACGTCTTCTTTGTTCTGTTTTCAATTTTTTTATTTTTTTATTTCTTCTTGAAATATACCTGTCAACACAATTTGGACTCAGTACTAAATTTGAACAATGTAAAGAAGGGTGAGAGTTAAATTATATGGTTACTTCATATAAGCGGAGTTAAAATACAGGTGGCTTTAGATATATGTTTGTTATGATAATTTTTGAGTAGTACTAATACTAAATATTTCCATATAAACGCTTGCTCATACTTTTGCTACAGTGATGTTTTATTTTGGATTAGGTCAACAGGCCTTGACCGTCGAAGTCTACGTCTTTGCTGGAGCTCGCGCAGAGTGTACTCACCGCGTTGTTAGTATGTTGGCTTATTTTCGTTTGGTATCTCCTACTTAGTCTAGTTATTTCTTCAACCACTGTGGAAATCTGCAAGTCCCTGTGAATGTCGAAATTTGTGATATACCAGTCGGCTTTTTTAATTTTACGTAGAATTTTCGATTGTTGTCTTTGTATTAATTGTAGATTTGATCTTTTCCCAGACCCCTATATTTGCGCTTCGTACGTCCAAATAGGTTTGATGAGTGTTTTATATATTTATAGTTTGTTATTCACTGAGACTTTCGATTTTTTGTTTAACAACCAGTGCAATCTATTTATTTTAAGTTTCATTCGGGTTCGTATTTAAAAAATATGGTATTTCCAGGTACTCCGAGGTACTTCGCTTCATTTTGGATTGTTATATCTCTTCCCTCAATTTTAAGGTGAACTGGTCTATATTTTGTTTTGGTAGTAAAAATTACTTGGACTGTTTTGCTGTTGTTAATTTTCTCTCCATTTCTCCATTTCCGAAACCACTCTAGGGTTTTGTTTAGGTTTTTTTTTAGAGCGTATGTTGCTGCATTTATGCTTTTATGGGTGGATGCACGAATGGTTTCGTCTGCAAACGTATCTATCATTGTAAAGTCCTGTGTTGGTTGAGGTAGGTCTGCGGTGAAAATAGTGTAAATAAGTGGCCCAAGAACGCTTCCTTAGGGAACTCCTGTGCTTACCGGGCATAGTGTAGAGTATTCGTTTTTATACTTAACATGAAAGTATCTGCTTTCTATATAGCTTGACAGAATTTGAGTCACATTGGTCGGGAAAATCGAGTGAATCTCATGTATTAGGCCTTTGTGCCAAACTGTATCAAAGGTTTTCTCGACATCTAGGAATAGTCCAATACAGAATTTGTTCTCATATATATCGTTAAGTATTATGTGGGTTACGCGGTCAATCTATTGAATCGTAGAATTATTACGTCGGAATCCAAAGTGGTGGTCGGGTATTACATGATTACGTATTAGAAGAACGAGAAGTCTCTCACGTAGAAGTTTATCAAAAATTTATGACAGCACGGGTAGCAAGCTTATGGATATATAGGAGGAAGCTTTTTTGTAGTCTTTCCCAGGTTTAGGAATACCTATCATCTCGGCAACTTTCCACGCACTGGGGAAATGTCTTAATACCGCGTTAAATAGATTTCGTATGTAGTCTAGTGCATCCACAGGACATTCTTTTAGTAATAGTCCGTTTATTTTGTCGTAGCCAGGAGCTTTTTTATGTTTAATGTCGTATTTTATAGTTGCAATTATTTCTTTCGTAGAAACCTTCTTTAGTTCTACAGTTAAACGACCTCCGTTCAGAGGAGGTAGTAAGTCATCAGTGGTAGTATCATTCTCCGCAAAAACACCCTCGTAATAATTGGCTAATATTTTAGCTTCGTAAAGGTCTTTCCTAGCCCATGTCCTGTCGTCCAATTTCAGTGGTGGTTGATGAGTTTTCTTGTTTGTCATTTTTTTGTCGCTTCCCACAAAGAATACTCCGAGAATCTTTTCGGGTTTAAGTTTTGGAGATACTTTTATAGTTGTTCCCGTTTCCGTTAAAACAAATATTTTTTCAGTTCCTTGATCGCTGTGTTGTATTTCGAATTTGTTTTCATTCGAATATTTAAACATTTCGACTTCGTACATCTTGGACAGCATTGCCGGCAAACTCAACTATCAGAGGCTACTTTATCTTTGTGTACTATTTGTATTCATACAGTTTGAGAAGCACATGAAAATTGAGTTGGTCTTAATTAGCGAATTGAGCGATGTTTTCGCACCAAAATTCGCAGTAACCTTCTCAAGGCTATTATAAGGTTTCCCTGAAATCTTCATCAAAGTCGGCCCTGCGGTTTCGGCGTCCATAACGGATAAACATACAAACACACTCCCAATTTTATATATATTGATAGATCAATTTAATAAGTCGTAGTCTGTCCCCTTAACCTATTGCGAAATATAAATTAAAACATTGTTTGTTTATTATGAAGAAATGTATTGTACCAGTTCCGTGGACTAAAGTTTCAATGGTGATAAAATGATACAATGGCCAACCAAAAGTCTTTGTCATAATTGCATGAGTGCTCATCATACTCTACTACACTTCGAGAAAGTTCCGCATAAGGAACGATCACCTACAGAGCACCAATGATAGAGTCACCACAGTTACCGCAACCGGTTTGTGCTACTACATATTCACATTTGAACTACGATCAATTCGGATAGATTATACTAGCGACTGCAATGGTTCTGTATAGAACTTCTAAGGTGAATACAAACTTTGCAGAGCACTACTCGATTCATGTTCACAAGATAATTTCATAACTAATGAGTTTGCCCAAAAGCTTCGTTTACGCCGAGATAAGTGGAAATTATAGGCATCGGAGGTATGCTCACCAACATTAACGAATATACGACTACTATAATCAAATCTCGCACTTCCTTGTCGTTGTATTTCTGCATCAAATCACACATTGCTTATCAACCAGCTTCGGTGAACTCTGATGAAGAGTTCAATAAATCTCGTCGAATCGATATGTTAATTGGAACGGAGAACTTTTGTTGATCTCCTTGCAGTCGGACAAATTAAGGTTGGAGGCCATCAGCCGACTCTTCAAAAGACATTGCTGAGATGGGTAGTAAGCGGTAGATATCAACACAGCACACATACATTCGTATATACATCCATGTTAGCGAGTGACAAATTCATTGAGAACAATTTACAGCGTTTGTGGGAGTTGGAGTCGCATCGGGCAACTTACCTCAGCCTGAACATCATATCTGTGAAGAACACTACTCAAAATCAACTTATAAACTTACCACAGCGTGCATTATCGTTAGGCTACCATTTAAGGAAGACTCAAAACGTCTTCACGGGATATTGGACGCCGTTGTTTTCTTATGGCTAGAAAGCCGTCTATTATGATATCCTGATATTTACTCACAATACCGAGTATTTATGAAAGAATATGAGCAACTCGGACACATACCTGCGGTTAAAACACCAAAAACCGAAGAACCGCATTACTTATTTAATTACACCTCATTATGTTTTTAAACCAGTACGTCAACCAAACTTCGAGTTGTGTTCAATGCATCATATCGCACATCATCACAATGTTCACTCAACGACTTGCTTTTAGTCGGCCCAACCTTGCAAGATAATTTGTATACAATTTTAATTCGATTTCGATTATACCGCTATACTCTGACAGCTGATGTAACAAAGATGTAGAGGTAAGTGTTAATCAATCCACATGATCGCAAATTTCAATATATTTCTTGGAGGGCATCACCCGATGCCGATTTGCAGACTTACGACCTCAATACTGTCACACGGAACAGCGTCAGCTCCATACTTTGCAATCCACGGTCTTCAACTTTTAGTTGACCAATCTATAAATGAATTGCCACTCGGAGCGTCAACTGTAAAATCTTCGTTCCATATTGACGACCTTCTATGCGGTGCAGATGGCATACATACACTACAAATAATCAACAGGAAAATAAAGGTTCTTAATCGTGGATTCTTTCCACTGTCAAAATGGCATTCAAATCTTATGGTTGAACAACTATCAAAGAATATGATCTGCATGAAGACAATAGGACCAGCACACTTTGTGTACTGTGGGATCCACTTGGAGTTATATTGTCCTTCAAATTTACACCCAAACAAACATATACAAAATTAACAAAATGAGCAATTCTTTTAATTGCTTCGTCGTTTTTCGACCAACTCTTCCTACTGTCACCACTCAGCATTGTAGGAGACGTTGTAGGAGACGTTGTAATGTATTTTGAATTAAAATTGTTATCACTTGTAACTGACATGTATAGATTACTTCTGTTAAATATCTACATTCTGTAATATTAACATTATAAGGTCTTCACTCTGCGAATCAAAAACTTTGTAGACACTTGCAAAAAGACTCTCAAATGAGTAATATAGGTTACAGTAAAGCACAATACCAAAAATTAACACATATAAAACCGAGTCTGACGAACTCCCCAGTACAAGGCAGTACAGACGCCTTGAAACCCATGATTGCACGACGAAAATTATACCAAAAGTTGTGAAGTTGGGGTGATGAGTTGTGAATTTACAAAAGTTTGCGCAAAAACAGTTATAATATATAGTCGAGAGGGATGAAATGTTGGTAAATTTGGTTATATTTGCAATTTAGAGCGTTGCGAAATTCGGTTAAAAGTTGTTGTTGTAATTTAGATCGTCTTTGTGAAATTCCACAGAAGTTATTGTTACTGCTGTGTTAAATTACATCAAAGAACAGTCGATATTTGGAGCGGTTGTTTTGGAGGGGTGTAACAGAACGCAGAGTACTGAAAAAACAAAACTTGAACGATCAGTTGCAGCAGAGCGGCCGTCACAAAACTGTTACTTTCGATGCAAGGCAGGGATGAGCAGCATGAAGCGAACACCGGCGAAAAAAAACGAGTAAAGAAGTGGCGCAGGCTCAATCATTTTCAGGGCAAGAAGTAGTAGCAGATGAGAACAACGCTGCTGAGAGTAACGCACAGGCGAGTAATTCAGTTGACAAAAAATAGAACAAAAAATCTTGCAGCTGTTAACTTTGAATATGGAAATGGAGAATAAGAATAAGGTGCAGATCAAACTCGCGGCCGATAATTTTGAAAAGATGGTGTGTGAGTGTGATGGCAAATCGATTCCAATAGTAAGGGATTCAACATATTCGAAAAAAATTCGGACGCATATTAGTCAACGGATAAGCAAAAATATGTGCAAGCGAGAGGGACAGTGCCAAAATGTTTTTGGTATCTGAATGTGTATGTGAATATAATGAGCACAGGGACTTATTAATTGAAGAGTTCATATTAATAGTGCCGATATTCACAAGCAGTTACATAGAAGATAAAAGAAGGAAAATGAGTAATTTCATGAGTATATTCTGCATATGAAAAAAATCGTTGCGATCGATGATGTTGAAGACACAGCAGTTACAAGTCATATATTAAATGGCTTTGATATTAAATACCAACAGAAATATGTTTTTTGTAAACTATCGATAGTACCATCGATAGTTTATGATAGTATTCTGATTTATCTATATATATAAAATCGGAAGTATGTTTATCTGTTTGTTCTTTGTGAACGCCGAAGCCGCTGGACCGATTTTGATACTAGTTCCGACAAATTTAAATCGTTTGGTATATATATAGGCGTGAATTTTTAGTTAGAAAGTGCAGCATATTATAATTTTTTTCTTTAAGACGGCTCCTATTGTGTAAAACAATTTGTCCCGATTTACTGAACAAACTTTCAGATTCCACAGAAATTGCCGGTACACAGAAATACTTTTGCATAAGAATCTTAATCAACTCGAATTCAGTTTCGTTTACCTGAAATTTGCAAAAAGGTCTCTATTTTATTGAATAAACAACTTGAAATATGTTAAGTCTCACTTTTATCCAAAGTAGTGGATCGGTATCTTGCGATGCAATTTGTCTCTCAAGAAACTGTCCTATTTTTTATAATGGCATCACTTCGAGTGGTACTTGTTTTTTCCAAACTTTTCATTGATTCTAGTAAAACTTGTTGAAGCATTTTCCCTTCGTAAGTACTTAAAGTTGCTGATAGATTATCTACTTTACGGTAATGCCTATAGGCCATAGGTATTATCAAAGAAACAGTCAAATTTTTTTCCTTCGGAAAAATTTTCCTGTTACATTTTAAAAATAAGCCAGTAGTTCGTCTGCAGTGAATGGTAGCGTTGCGTTTGCTGTGGCTAGTAGAACTTAAGATATGGCATAATTTGTTTTGAATATTCTATCAATCATCAAATAGAAACTATTCCACCTGGTTGGGGTTTCTTGTAACAAGCTATAAGGGTATTCAGAATCTTGAGCAATGTTAAATTTTTCGTTCATTCATTCGCGCTTTGTTTAAAAAGCCTTAAATTTTTTTAGCTTTATTAAATAACGTTTTTAATCTCAAATTATCTCTTTCGATTTTTAAGCTATCTTGCACTGGCAGATTTAGGTTGTGTGCAAAGCATGGCGGATTGCGAATTTTCAAAATTTCGCAAGCTTTTAACATTGAGCTGGCATTATCTGTCACAATGCAGGTTGTTTTTTCCAAAACAATCTTGCTTGCCTACCATCTTATCGGTGTCGTCTCAAATTGATCAACCTCCCTACCTTGTCTAGTCGTGGAACGGTCATTATTGTAACTTTTATGTATTACCTCATTTATGGTAGTATTAACTCACCTTTCTTACTTAGAATGATTAACTTTAGTGTACCAGCACGTCCAACTAGAAACTATTCTCCTATTATTCTTCCCTTTGCAACATGATCCATTCTATGTCTTATGCAAATCTTTTAATACCCACTTTGAATTAATGCATAACTTATTTCTATACTTGTAACCTAAATTTTTCGTCCTTGTTTAAATAGATGTTATTGTAGGTATTGAATTCTTAATTTAATATTAGCTTTAGTTTAATCTTGCCTTCTGATTATGTTAATGGCTGATGATGTTTTTGTCTGTAGCCAAATATTTAGTACGTAGACATTAGCTTTGGTATCGCATGATCACCAAAGATATTAGCAATTAAGACCAGCTGAGCCCAGTCTATGTGACTGGGTGAATTTTGATGCCACCTGGGCCTGCCCCATGTGAGATCAGTGTGTGGTCATTGCGTACCTACTAAGTCGATGTAAAAAAAAAAAAAAAATGCAATTTGTCAAAACATCTTTTAATGTGCCAGCAATATTTTGCGCCGAATGATCTGTTGAATCTTTTAGTTTTGTATGGCCAGTGATGCTGTTTGAAGGGCATATTTGTAAAAAGAATAAAAAGGGCATGTCACTGTTACTAAATTATCGTTCGCGCTTGATGTTCAGCTATCACACGTAAGTGCAATATTCGTTATGGCTTATATTACTTTTAACTTTGCCATAATTTCTTCAAATATATTCTTCATTAGCACGTCTCTTATATTTGTTTTGCTAGGAATTTTGTATCTTGTATCCAAAAATTCAGATTATACTATAAACCCTTTATTTTCAACAACGTTAAACGGCTCTACATCAAACGCACTCATCATAATTAATGCCTTTCTTCCGCCTTGAACTACTGTCGTATTGAATGCCGCTCTTAAAAAAGAAGCAAATTGAATACATGCTTGATCTGCAGCTGCTAGTCGTTGACGCCAATGAAGATGATGGGTTGGTATCTGTTCCTGTTACTATTGGTAACAGAATCGTTAACAGGACTATCCAAGCCTAATTGATACCTTTTTAAATGGTGTCTCAATATTCTTTCCCACAGTTCACACACTTGGCAAGCTTTTTGTCATCTGACCTCTTAAAATACCACCAAACTTTGGAAATTCATTTTTTCCTTTTGGAGGTTGTATGATTTTATTTTTAACACTCACCTCCGAGTCTGTGCTGCTGCAATGGCAAGGCGCTACATCGTCACTTTCAATACTGGGTGCAAGCGAATTTCGTCGTTTCACTTAAATGGAATGATGATGTAAATAAAATAAAATAATGCCTTAAATTAAATTAACTGTTTCCACTTTTGTAATGAACTTTGCCATTTCTTTGTATAGATGTTTATTAAATAGTATAGTAAGAAAAACTATCTAAAACTATCAATAGTGCAGGGCTACCATCGACAGCACCTGGACTGCGCCAAACCATCGATAGTACCAATAGTGCAATCGATAGTTCTCCGCCTTAATTGAAGAGTTTGATATTAAAAAAATCGGTTGTTCTTTCAAATACTGTCGTTCATGTTCTCTTTCACAACAAAACAAATACTGCAGTGAGAGAAGCTTCTGATGTGAGAGGGAATACTGTATGAACAAGCAATAGAATTTTCATGCAAAAAGTATGAAATATATAAAGGTTACATATCTCTCTTGAACAAATGCCCCCCGGAGAGAGATTACCGACGCTAATAGCTTATGTTAAGTTTTCTGTAGTTGTACAGATTTCTTGTCTGTTCAACTTAGGTGGGGTAGAATATTCTGTCGGTTTGCATAAGGTAAACAGCAAGCAAATGGACGGACATCGAAATGCCGTAAAAGGGGAAAAGATTCAATGATAAATAAATTATAAAAACACTAGAGAGACAAAATAAAAACAAAAATCGTTCTTTGATTTTTTTTTAAAAGTGTTTTATTTGTAAGGTCTTCGAGAATATTAAGCAAATTGTGTGGATTTCTCTTTATTTTTTTTAAATTTATTTAACATTTTGCTTTATTCGCCATTGACAATATTGCTTAAAGTTCGCAACTAACTAGCTTAATTAATTATTTACATTAGTGTATTTACATTTAAATTAACGGAGGAAACATGTCCTTAAAACTTTGGACCAAAGAAAACTAAAATCAATACTTAAATCTATGATAAAATAAAAAGAGGTTGGGGGAAAGGATGGTTCTTCGTGAAACCTAGTCGAAAACTAGGAGGGGAAGTATCCGTCCGTATGTAGCTGTGCAATATGAATTATTTTTGCCTACATTTAATTGCAGCACGATTGTTTTGGGCAGTCTGCAATTTTCTTATATGTGTCATTGCGCAACCACCCCATATATCAAACCCATATAATATAAAAGCTATAAAAGGCGTAAGGTCTTATTGATTTTGTATAGTCTCTTACTAATGTGCTCACCGAAAAGGAGATTTTTATCTAGAATAACAACCACGTACTTAACTGATATTTCCCATTCAATTTGAAGTTATTAAGTCGAAGATCGCTGCTTGGCAAAAAGACTGGCTTTCTTTTCCTAGTGAAAAAAATTGGTTTAGTTTGAAAGGCATTAACCTTAATTTCCCACTGGTAGAAATATGAGGACAGGAAGTCCATTGGAATATGTAGTTGGTTTACTATATCTGTACATGTGTTTCCAGAGGTATAAAGAGCTGTGTCATCCGAAAATAGAAGCTTTTCGAAGGAATAACATGTTGGTAAATATTATAAAGGATGGGCCCGAGCACAGAGTCCTGTGGGACACCAGAGTGAATTCCTAATGGAATCAGTACCATCAAGACTAATGTAAAAGTTTTTTTGTTCACACCGTTATAGTAATGCCCCCTATACGGTCCAAGAACAATTTTAAAAAAATATTCTACTGCATTCGGGATGTTTCGTGTTATTTTCCCGTTACTTTACTTCAGTGCTTGTTCTGTTTTGATATATTGTTTCATACCAGAACTCAAGCACTGTCAATAACTAATCGAAAGCTTTTCAAATGGGTTGGTGTTTGTTCTGGTATAAAAGCTTTAAATATAACTTTATAATTGCTGTAAAACTTCTGTCTCGCGGCATTTTTCAGTGAGAATTTAAAATTTTTGATTTTCTATTTTGTTTGAATTTCGCTACCTGTCAATTTATTTACGCCCAAAACACTGGTAAAACTTACCAATGTTGGCCAAATACACACGTCTATTTTCTTTCACAGCACGACGCAGACTAACTTTATTTCTTTCGCCCTTTGGGCATTCACACTTTTGATATTCACACCTTTGACCTTCACAGAACTTTCTTAAGCTACGTTATAATTTACATACTTAAACTTAAAATAAACTAAATTAAACTTATGAACTAACTAATAACTAATTCAACTTATATTACTACAATTCGGCCGTCCTGACATTGAGGATCACCTGATCCTCCTTTTATTTTTTCCTACTTCTTAGACAATAATAATTTTCTGTCATTACAGTTTCGTCTTTATTCTTGTTCAAACTCTTTTGCTTTACAATGTTTTCTCTATTTTCATTTTCAGGCCGTTATCTTAGAATTACATCACTTCACGTTCTCCACTTCTTTCCTTTAACTTGTGCACTTTCATTAACTTTACTCGCAGTTTCGTTCCTTTGGGCCCATGGCTTCATATTCTCTACACTCCAAATTCTTTTGTAAAGAATTTATGTTTGCTGAAACCCATCCACATCTCCCACAACGTAACGATCATTTGGCAAACTTTTAATAATTTTAAAGGGACCCTTAAACCTGAGTACCAGTTTTCTTATTACCACATAGTCTCCCTTATCATATTTTACTGCATTCTTTCTCTTCACATTTACAAATTTCTCATTCACCTTTTGCGCTTGTTTTTGTTTCTCTTGTGCTCATTCTCTTACTTCGTCTATCTTTTTTTTCTAATTTTCGATCATTTTATCTAACACATTTTCTTTCAAGCTATCCATAACTTTTCCTTTTTGACGTACACCAAACATCATAATACTCGGATATTCATCTATCATTCTATGCTTTGTATTGTTCATAGCGAACTTTACTTGTTCAACGACCTTTTCCCAATGTATATTCTTTTCGGGGTCTACCGTTTTCGCTATCATCGGACCAAGACTCCTATTTACCCTCTCCACCTGTCCGTTTTAATGTGGAGAACCTGTTGCTATTTTTATGTGCTGAATATTATTCTCATTCAGGAATTCTCTAAACTCGTTTGAAGTAAAACTGCTGCCCCTATCCGAAATAATGCACTTCGGTCTGCTATAGGATCTGAAATAATCTTTTAAAACTGCAACAACTTCTTTTGTCGCTGTCGTTTTTGTAGGATATAACCTCACAAACTTAGAACCTGCATATATAATTACTAATACTTGTTTCTTGGCACATCGCTTGCTGTCAATCGGACCATAGTGGTCGATGTGTATCACTTTACACGGGTTCTCAGTTTTTGGTATACTATGTATGAAACCTTCTTTTTTCCCACTTTTCGACGAGAAAGCAATACACTGTAAACAATTTTTTATGTGATTTTCAATCTTAACTCGTCTATTCGGGAACCAATAACTACCATTTATTACATCATAAACTTTGTTAAACCCATACATGAAATGTCCCATTTCATTATGATACTTGTACAAGACGTGACTTTCCATGGCTTCGGGTACGTAAAACAACAAAGAGTCTTTATTTATCTTTTTATAGACTACACCATTTATCATTTCATAGAACTTGTCTTCTGTGCCCTGCAACAATTCTTTAATTTTTCTAATTTTTGTGTCCTAACTCTGGCAAATTTTTAAATTGTCTTCAAAAGTATTCGTTTCTATCACACAATCTGTATTACTTATGCATATACGTAGCATATCCCCTTTCCAGCTCTATGTTCGACGACATAGTCATAAATTTGCATTTCAAGTGCCCATCTTGCAATTCTTGGGTTTAATCCTTTTTTATTCAAAGTCATAGTCAGCGAATTACAATCTGTAATTATTTTGAATTTTTTCCCATGTAAGTATATACGAAACCGTTTTAGACCATAAATTATTGCCAGTGTTTCCAACCTAGATTCCGCATCTGTAGTCCTCTTCGAAAAATAAAACACTGGGTGCCATTTACCATCATCTTTTTTCTGCATCAAAACTGCACCGAAACCTAATGCACTCGCATCACAATGCAGCTCCGTTTCCGCTCTCGGGTCATACAAAGCTAGTAAGAGCGATTCTATCACCGAGAAATTCTGTATAAACCATCTAAAATACGAGCATATTCCCAAAAAGGTTTGCACTGATTCCACTTTATTTGGCACTGAAAAATTTTCAAGCGCTTCTATACCTGATTCATCTGCCATTATGCCCTCTTCGTCTATCGTGTACCCTAAATATTTTACACTGCGTTGTAAAAATTCGCACTTGTCTAACATCAATTCTGGCTTGTTCTCAACTAGCCTTTTCGACACCTCTTCAAGTATTCTGAAATGCTCCTGCACTTCTTTCGTAGCAATAATTATATCATCTAAATATATGATAACTTTTCCTTCCTTAACCGTGTCCGCAAAAACTTTATTTATAAACCTTTGAAACACTGAAGGAGCATTTTTAAGTCCAAACGGCATTCTAAGTAATTCAAATTGCCCCAGTGGCGTAATGAATGACGCATACCCATTAAACCCATTATTCAAGTCCAATTATGTGAACACCCTCTTGTTCACTAGTCCATCCAACAAATCATCTATGAAGGTAATAGGGTAATTATGTTTTGTAGTTACATTATTTAAAACACGCTAATCAACGCACATTCTCAATTCACTTGTTTCTTTTTTTTTTTTTTGACACTATAGGGGACACAAACTTAGATTAGCTCACTCTTATGTATGCCAAATAACCGTCTATCGTTCTTTGAAGTTCTACTTTTTTAGCATAGGATAGCCTACATGTGGGCAGCTAAACGGTTTTACATTTTCTAACACAAGCTTCATTTCACTACGAACACTCGGCTCAATAGTTCGCTCCGGCTTCAAGTAACTTGTTCAAAAATTTCATTACATTTTGAATTTTCCAACATTGTCAATTCACCTCCCACACGTAAAGTACTGTCGTTCTCTTCACTCACATCAATTGCTAATATTTGTTTTTCAAAATTATAATTTTCGCAAACCAAATCCTTACCTTGTTTTGTTTCGCTATCTAAATTTGTTAAAGCCTTGTCATAACTTTCATTTTGACACACAATTTTAGCGCAACTTTTCTTTAAAAAACCTATGACTAATATTGCAGAGACACTCAGCCTCATTAGGAACAATTAACAACTCCAGTTTTATAAATTCATTTAAAACTTTAATTAATCCAATTATTTTTCCACTGAGGTTTAACTTACTTTTATTTAAACCATAAAATTTAACATTTAGCGCTGACAATAACTTAGCACCAGCTGGAATATTCGAACTTTTAATAAGGCTCACGGGCTTCCTGAGTCTATGAGGCACTCTACGGAACTTAACATATTAGGATACTCTAGTAACTTAATATCGAAATACCTTATATATTCTGGATTTGCTGGCATCACTGGGGGTGTCTTCTTATTGCAGCGGCAGGCTGCAGCACGATGACCAATTTCTCTTCAAATAAAGCAAATTCCTTTCTCACGTTTTGACTTTCTGCAGTCAGCGGCGAAGTGACCCAAAGAGTTACAGTTGTAGCATCGACCAGCAACATTACCCCTTGCTCAGCATTCTTCATTGGTGCTGTACATTCAGACACTAGCTGAACGTTGACGAATGCCGAAAGCGATCTGGAATCCCATGTACCATCCATACCATTGGCCTGGACCACCTTGTCCTTAACATACTGTGGAAACGATTCTCCAACACAACACTTGCGCGCCTCAAATCTTTGGCGCAATAAAATTGTGCTTTCCTTCATTCCGAACACTTTTTGCATTTCTGACAAAACAAAGCTCCACACGCATATTCCGGCTTTAACTGCAGCCATGCTTGTGCTTTCCCTTTTGTTTTTCCTTAAAGTATTAAGGCAGCAACATGTGACAACCAACCAACAACAGACGTCTCCCCGTCGTACCACGGGATCATTTCTTTTAAGTCGCACAAAGGAATTTCATCACGACCACATAGCGGCTACGTCGCCGATTCACCCGTTGCTTTCAACAGTTCATTCTCTCTCTCTCTCTATCTAGTCCCTCTCAAGACGCAACAACATGAGCTCTTTTTTCGTGAGTTCAAGCTCCCATGCTGTGGCTTGTTGCCGCCACAATTCTTCATTCGTTTGTTCATTTGCCGTTTCATTCGACTTTTTCATTTGGCTTTTCCTTTGTCATTTACTGTCTTTCTTTTGTCGCCCCTTTTGGTCCCGCTTCGCGTTTGTCTTATCATTTGCTGCTTTTCTTTTGTCACATCTCTTTGGTGCCGCACTTCGTTTGCCCTCTTATTTGTGTTTCACCACTGCTTCTCCTTCATTACGTTTTTGTTTACCTCATCATTCTGCATTTCATTCGTACTTTTAATTTTCTCCTCCTTTGTCGTATAATTTGTCGTTTCGATTAGTTCTTCATTCGGCATTTCGTTTGTATTTTCGCTTAACTTTTCATTTGTCACCTCATTTTCTACTACGCAAATTTGCGAAGCCACAAACTCGTCGTCTCCGCTTGGAAATTTTCCTCTGCAACTTTCATTTACTTCACTAATACGAGCCGCCATCATGTGTTTATTTCCATGGGAGGACAGTTTCAAATTTCTGCACCACGCACGCAACTCTTTCGTAGTGTACTCCTCCTACTCCTACAGCACACACCCGGACAAATTTTAAAAACGAAACGAAAGAAAAAAAAAATTTTTTTACGTATCCCACTTCTGAATATTGTTGGCCAATTAATACACACGTCTGCTTTCTTTCTTAGCATGACGCAGACTAACTTTATTTCTTTCGCCCTTTGGGCATTCACACTTTTGAAATTCACACCTTTGACATTCACAGAACTTCGTTAAGCTACGTTATAATTTACATACTTAAACTTAAAATAAACTAAACTAAACTAAACTTACGAACGAATTAATAACTAATACAACTTATATTACTACACCAATTAATTAATTAAAATTGGGTGAAATTATAATTATTCGCATTTCACAAAATACGATTTGGAATGTTTTTTTTTTTTTTTTTGAATTATTGTAGATAAGGCCAACCAAACTGGATTAGATGATGTGGAAAATAAGTGCTTCCACCTGGTTCAACAACAGTAAAAGTATCAATAACCCCGCAAAACAAATTAAATGAAAAAAGTGATAAAACTGCTTGAGTTTATAATTATTCGCAGCACTGTATGTATGTACGCATGATACCTATAGATTCCGAAACCGCTGGATCGATTTTCAGGGAAACTCTACAAGAGTCTGGGGAGTAATTGTGTGAAGTTTGGTTTACTCTATCTAATTTTTTGGATGAAATTATATGAAGATATTTATGCCATTATTACTTCTTCAGTCTGCTCGTGATATTCGAACCCGAAATTCTGAATAAATGATAGTTTTGTGCATTATTGGTGGTGATCTTATCTTTGGTGCATCAAAATGACGAATTTAGTGTGTTCCAAATTTATTGTGGGAAAAAAATCCCCAGTGAAGCGTCGATGTCAAGGTATTGGGTAGTGTAGGCGCGCAGTAAGGCAAGAACATGATCGTCCAGTCAATGAAACTGACGAACATCGTATTCATCGTATCACCCGTGATACGTTTTTGTATAATCTGTTTTTTATTTCCTGCTAAAAATTTGTAGTCTAAGCATTCTCAGTAATATATCTCCAACTCCCTTTTTCATAAATTATTGTAAATTAATTATATAACTAGTATTCTTCTGCCGATGAGCGAAGTGATTGTAGTAGTAAATACGTGTGACTATTGGCGAGCTGATCACTCAAGTATTAAGTATTAGTCAGTAAGGCCATAATGTGCGCAGATTAATCTAAATTCATTTATTTATCCGTCATTTTATATTATGTAATTTATGACGTCTCTAGGGTTTAGTTATATAATTTTCTCACAAATCGAAATACCAAGAGTAGAAAAGAAAATATAATACATATTATCTACCTCTTTCTGTTTCCCTACCTTTCTCTGTTTCACTTTTTATATATCTTACTTCCATTTCGTGAACCTACTTACTTAGTCATTGCCGATCACACTCACTGAACTTACGTGAGAGTATTACACGCTACACCCGTTTTATCTCCGCCTCTACATACCTTTACTATGTGCCCATGGTGCTGTTTTATGTGCGTTATGCATTGTCACTGTACTCGGCGGGCATGTCTTCCCGCGAGAAGCCCTATTTTTATCGTTCGGCATTCCCATGGTTTGATGCCCAGGCACCGCTCCCGTATGTCATCACTTCCATCTATACGGGTTGGCTGACCTTCTCGACCGTCTGCATATGGTCTGTTGAAGATTATCTGCTCTGTATTGTGCTCTGCCACACCAGCCACCGCTATAAACAGTTGCAGGACATGTTGCAGGATATATATGAGGCAGCGTTAAGCGACCAACGTACCGGTGGTCTGAGCTTACATTTTGCATTTAGACGTCGTTTATATACTGTTATACGACGACAGCAGAAATTATACAGGTATAGAGTATTTGAACGACAATTAATTGAACACAATGTATTGGAAACATTTGAGTGAATCCAATCGCTTTATCTAGTTTCATGTTGCAAGCAAAGGCGCATTTTACATACCAGATATTCTTCACGATGACCTATGGCGTGCTGCTTCTCTGCGTTGTTATGTTTCAGCTACAAAGGGTGAGTCCATACAATAGGTTGACTCAGTTTTCGTTTATCTGTGAATTTTGGTATTCCATGCTTAGAGATACATTGGTTATAATTGGAGCACTTATATCACTTGGCTTTTATCGCAAACCAGTCAGCTCATTATGCTTGGCTTCTTCGGTCAAATGCTGATGGATGAGGTTAGTGACTATTTTGACCGAAAATTTCTTTCTGTCTTAAACTTTGTCTCTCTTTTACAGTTATTGAATTTACGGTATAGTTTTTACACATGTCGGTGGGAGGCGCTGTTGCCGAATGGTCATCAACATGCGAATTTGTTGCTTTTGCACGATATTCACTTCGCCATTTTGAATACCACAGATGACGTCGTCCCTGATGGCATGAAACTATTTGTATTGTCACACAGCGCTGTTGGTACCGTACGTAGCAATTTTATACCTTTATTCCTTTGATTAATAATACAATTTTCATCTAGGCACTCCGTTCAGCGATCTCCTACTTCATGTTTCTTAAGACCATGAACGAATCCAACAAATAGTTAAACAATTGGATCGGGGAAAATGTTTTATTATTAAGCCTTTTCAAATCATTACTTCATACTTTTTTTACACAAATATGTTGACTTTTTTCACCACCTTTTGTTATATAATATGTAATGAATGATGGTGGTCCAGCGATCAACGAGCGGTATCGACATGGTTCGGCAGCGTATCCATATCGGCAATCAGCAGAATTGCGACAAGGCAATTCTTACAGCAGCAGGGAGCGAGTGTGAAAAGAGAAGAAGCAGAAAGAAGTAGAAGATGACAAGTCGTATACCGTCTAACTTACGCTTATCTTTAATTTTTTAATTCATTCTTTGTTATATTTACTTTTTACTTTATTAATATATACTTTACTTTAATAATATATTTGGTGTAATGGTGTAGAATGATTTTTTGGCTCTTAATCTGTATAAGCAACATATAGTTGACCATCCGAGATACATGGATTTGTATTAGTTAAAAGAAAGATCTTATTTGTTTGTTTCTTAGCTAATACCGGAAAGGGTAGAACAATATCTGGCGAACTACTCAAGTAAATAAAATAAAAGTTCAATAAATTTACAAAAATCTGTGTTTCAATGGCGTGTCAGGAAGAAATTTGCTTTATTGGAGCTATGTATTTTGGTGCATGGGTCGCACTCGGGTTGATTCTCTTTAGTGAATCACCTTGTAATAAACGAAATTTTCGTTTTGTTATCAGGCGCAAGAAAAAATAAAACGGGGGGTTGCCGACACGTGAACATGCTACGTGCAATTGACCATGAGAATAATATGGTTTTTTTCTAGATTTAGGCCACAAACACTCAAGTATTGGCCATGTGATTTGATAATCGTTATGGCGAATGTTAGACAAATCGGAAATTTTACTCGTTTAATCTCAAAGGGCATATAGTTGTCATCATTGGAATCCCCGGAATTAGAACTTCTTCATCTTTAAATTTTCCTTTGAGCATCGTCGCATCAATCACATTGATTATTACTTTTCTTATCACCAAACGGGTTCCGTTGCATAATTTTGGTTGAGGTAGAGTTCGATGCATGGTGACTACCGAGCTAACCTTCAGTTTTAGACTATGCAGACGATAAGATGAGTAAGGCAATGACCGATAAAGCTGCCACTACCTTTTTAGGGGAAGAACGTGTGGTAGCAGCCTTTTCAGTCTACGCCTTGTTTGATAGCGGGTGAGGCTGGTTGCTAGAGGGTTGGGGATTAATCAGAAGATTTTTAGTGTAGCGACTGATGTAAAAGGTAATTATCTCCAGAACCGTAAGTATCTTGAAGGCAGTGTGGTGTTGCGGACGTACCATGAAGCGCCCGTGAGTGTCCTGACTATCTCCTTTTGGCAGTCCTGCAATCTCTGAATGTTGTATGCGGCAGTGGTTCCCCATATGTGTATGGCGTATCGCCAAACAGGTGCCACTACTTGTATATAAATCAGCCTCTTATTCTATACGGAGAATTTGTTTGAAGGGGGGAGAAACCAATCCATCTTTCAGACCTTCTGATAGCACCGCGCTGTAACAACCTTTGTTTGAGCACGCCATGTAACACGCTTGTCCAGGATCAGACCGCCATCTAGACTTGCTCCATCTGCGGAATGATGCTTGTGTTGTAAGATACAACTGGACAAACGCCTTGTCTCAGGGTTAAAGTGCAGTGTGCGGATTTAGCGGTATTAATGGCTATGTTCTAGCGTTTGGCCTAGGTGTGGAATTTGTCCAATTGGTTGGACGTTTTCTCCGCCGCTTCGTTTGGTAAGCCGGCGTTGCAGATGATTGCCGTAACGTTCGCATACGTGGCCACGTTCGACTGCTCGTCTCTGATTATTAGCATATCGGCCGTATATAAGAATTAGAGAACCGTAGCGAATGCTCGTCCTTGCAGGAAACCTTGCAAGAGATGGAACTGCTTGCAAGGCAGGAGCACTTTAATTTTTTGCAACAGCCCATCAATCCAAAATCTATCAAAGGCTTGTCTGATATCCAAGAAGACTGCGTAGGAATATTGCTTCATCTCGTGTTTAGGGAACGTCGAATATTGCGCACTGAACTTTCGATTTACGTTAAACCTTTTTTATTAGTTATCTTTGACATATTTTCGATTTCGAATTTGACCAACTTTTCAACGGCAAAAAGATGAATCAATATTGCTTTAGTAGTACGCAAATGAGGTGCGCTCTCTGTGTATCTTCGATTATCTTCCTCCTCAGTCAATTGGTGAACATTTGAGGGCCGTGTGGCGCAGTTTGCCTGCAGTTTCTAATTAGTTAAATCATTTAACCAATTCATATTGCAAATAAATATACACAAGGTGATGATAAGCGTGCGCTTTGCTATAACAGTTATTTTATTTTTCCTGTTTTTTCGTCTCTGCTTTGTGCTCTGGTCGTGAACAAAACAACTCAAGCTTACCTTGCATGCTATGGCCTCGTGCCGGCAGCATGAGAAAAAGAAAAGCAATAGCAACTACAGCTCTATCTATGAGCAAACTGCCCTTATTAATCGCGGTGCAAATAACAATAACAATGTTTGCAGTGTTACAAATACGGGTAAACAAACAATGAGCGCAAACTCAAGCGACACCGCTGCTATCTTATCCAGCAACAATAACAATAATAATAAGTTATCTAACAACAACAATAATCAATTAACGAGCGCAAGCTCGAGCGTAGCTGTTGGTCCTAGCAGCAATAAAAATAACACTCAGCACAACCAAGCCATTGGCTCTGCCATCGATCCAGTCGTGGAGCTGTTCCAGATGAGGAAGAGAAAGACGACACAAATGTCAACTGTTGGCTGTCTGCAGCGCAAATCCAACAGGGTAGTGACCAGCTGCAGTGAGAAAAGGGTCTGACCTATTAGTAGTTCCCAAATTGCTCCGCTTAGCAACCGCCCCGCCGCTGTTACATACAACGATGAATGTATGGACGCTCAGTCCATTTCATCGGACATTATTGCTGAACCCGATGTTGTGAAAAATCCCGCAGACATAGACTGCTAGTCACCGCACTGTTCAACGATCAGACCTGACGAGGGTAAAATCCCCGATGCAAACCCAACATGCAGTCGCGCCAAATACGTCCTTCAAAGCCGCATCAAATAGCATTGCGCGGCAACTTAAATCTGCCTGTTTGCTGACTCTTTCAGCAGGGGTCCCTCGGGGGGAATGTGGCGCAATTGTAGCGACTGAGTCTGCGTTTGCATCGAAGGTCTGTTTTCAATTCAATTACACTTTATTAATGTTCATTTTGATTTCTTGACTTTACACACAACATTACTGCTTCACAGTTCACAAGCAAGTGGAGTTTACAATTTTCTAGTTCACTTGTCGCTATCGACTAGTGGGATCGTGAATTTAGTGAGAGGATGAATCGGGAGCGTGACTTGCCTACATCGCCTTGCCAGATTGGCGTATTGTGTGGGTTCTCCACCAACATCTTCTCCCTGTTGAAAGCACTAGCTTTAAATCTAGGTAAATGTTAGAAATTACAGCGACCTCATGGACTGGTCGCCTCATGATGCCTCTCTTGGTCATCACATTCACGACGCGGACCTCGCCATCTTAGCCTGGAACAGCTGAAGTTATCCGAGCCAGAACCCACGTCTGGGACGGCGCATTGTCCACCTGAACGATGACCAATTGCTCTGCCTTCACGTTTGGTTTCCCTTTTGACCACTTGGAGCGTTGTTGCAAGTGGTGTACGTAGTCCCGTTGCCACAGACGCCAGATATGCTGCTTCAAGAGGGTGACACGCTGCCAGCGGTCGCGATAGCGAATTGTATCTAGTTCGTTGACGCTCACCAGCTGTTCTTCTGGATCAGCTAAAAGAGGTGCGCCAATTAGCAAGTGCGCTTGCTAACCGCTGGGGTCAACGCTACCAAATCGTTTGGATCGTCAGACTGTGGTGCTATCGGCCTTGAATTAAGTACTGGTTCCACTTCCGTGAGCACGGTCACCAGCTCCACGTATGTGAGGTGGGCTTCCGCAACGCTCTTGAATAAGAGGCTTCTTGCGGACTGGACGGCTGCCTCCCAAAGACCTCCAAAGTGCGGCGCTCTTGGACGAATGAATTTGAAGTCAAACCCTTTGCATGCGCTATATGACTTGACCACTTCAAGCTCGTCCGGTTGGAAATATCGCCCTTTCCAGTCGGCGAGTTTTGCTGCTGCTCCTACGAAGTTCGTAGCGCTGTCGCAATAAACAGTTCGCAGCAAGACACGCCGAGATACGAACCTTCGAAGACATAAAAGAAATGCATTTTTTTTATTTTTTTTTATTTTCCCAAAAGGAGAGTTCATTGTCTATTATAGAAAAATTAATCGACTATTGTACAGATTAATATTTAGGACAAGTGGGTGAATTTCAATTTTACAATCAGTTTGTAAAGTCGTGTTGGGACTGGAATTTAACAATACATGTATTTTAACAATAAATAAACAATTAAAGATAACACCAATTAACAATGAGTAAGTAATGTAATGAAGTAATGTGTTATGTGAGGTCCATTGGTCTCAACCTTTTTAGCTTACGTTGCCGAGTTAGTTCATCTAATGGTAATGTATTCACACCATCGTTCCAATGCTGGGAAAGTTTGGTTTGGTATTTTCTGCTTAAATTGATTATTTCCTCATCTACTGTCGCAATTCTTAGGTCTCGATGAAGGTCCGTGTTGGTGATATAACATTGGCCTTTTCTGATGGTGTGAATAATTTTTGATTGTTGCCTCTGGATTAACTTTATATTTGAATTTTTGGCAACTCCCCATATTTCGGCTCCATATGTCCAAATATAAGAAATGCATTGGGAGATAATTCAGAAACTAGCTCTATATGAATAGCCTTTGATAAAAAGGACACGAAGATAGACGCGTAAGTCTTGTATGGACTTCTTCCTCTTAACTTGTACGAAGTAAGGAACGGACCGCAGAAATCAACGCGTGTTACAAGAAATGGGCGTTGCTTTACAAAGCGATCGCCTGGCAGTTGTCCCATGATCTGCCTTTTTTAAGCGAAAATAATGGACGCAGTCTCGCACAACCTTCCTTACTACTTCACGCGCGTTGATCACCCAGAATCTTTCACACAACAATGATATTAGGATTTTCAGTCCAGCGTAAAGGTTCGTTCTATGTAGGAACTCGATGTACAATCGAGTGAAATGATGATCGCCTGGTAACAGCGCCGGAAACTTTGCGTCGTATCTCAAATCGGTGTTCGCTAGCCTACCACCCACTCTCATCATACACGCTACTCTATCAGTTTGTCTCAGTTCTTCTATGAATGGGGTCAGACGTTGAATACTGGGCTTAAGGGTTCGGTTTGTACATAATGATTGAATTTCTTGTTGGAACTCTATGTGCTGTAAATTCTCGGCGATTGTCCATAGTTTGTTCAAGTTCATTAGTCGGAATATGCAAAATGTCAACTAACTTGATGTTGTGGTCTACTTTAACGCCGTCAAAGCTTCGGAAAATATAAGATAAGATACGTAACATGCGCATGTATGATGAACTGTTAGATATGACTGTGTCGATGAGCGACCTGCTTGGATCGATGTCAATCCTCGCAATCAAGGAGAGTTGCACATAGCTCTAATCGAGGTAATGATTGCCTTGATCGGAGCAACCTTGGACTTAGCAATCAACAGGTTTACCTTTACGGCGTTGTCTGTATCGGCTCCAACGTCGAAGCGTCGGCGAACCCGTGAATTTCGCAGTCATTATCAGCTGACGTGTTCACAAAACGTGGAATTTGTAGCCTGGACGTGCCTTGCAAATCGATTTCTAGTTCTTGCCATGTGCGAAGTAAATGACCGGTAATCGGCTCATCCCAACTGAGCACCTAATTATTATTGGACTTACGAGTCCTAATGGGTCGAAAAGTTGTGCGACGGTGGATACAGTTGATCGTCTTGTAGGCGAAGATATAACTCTGCAATCGTGAAGAGAGATGAAATTATCAAATTTTATTTGCCATACCATGCCAAGCGTCTTCGTCATCGCTTGTCCTTCAGGCGTGATAATCACCTCGTCGCTTGGTTGCTTTAGGAGTTCTGACGCATTGCTGATGAACTTTCTTAGCTTAAGTCCTGCTTCTGCAAGCTGCGCCACGATCTCATTCTTCTTGGCCTTTAAATACTCAAGACGATCTGCTCCAGTCAACAGGTCGTCGACGTACAAATCGTGGGTTAAAACATCAGCTCTGATAGGGTACATCTGCGCCCATACATCTGATATGTGTTTCAGGCTGCGGATTGCCAAAACCGGTGCTGCTGAGAGTCCGTATGTCACTCTGTTTAGCTCATAAGTTCGTATGCTGCCTTCAACGTCTGGTCGCCAAAGAATGAGCTGAAACCTCCTATCTGGCTCAGCGACTAAAACCTGGTGGTACATCTTCGTGATGTCGCTCGTCAGAGCAAACCGATGTAATCGGAATGAGAGAATTGTTGTCGTTAACGTTTGCTGAATCGTCGGGCCAACCATAAGAATATCGTGTAGCGACTTGATAGACGTGCTTTTTGTCGAAGCGTCGAAAACGGCTCGGAGTTTAGTTGTAAGACTTTGTGATCTCAGTACGCAATGATGCGGTATGTAGAAGTGTGGCGTGCTCAAGTCTACATCAGTCCGAATTGACATGTGCCCAAGTGTGTATATTCATTTATGAACTCGGTGTACGCAATCTTCAATTGCTTATCGCGATTAAGTCTTCGCTCAAGCATTAGAAACCGCTTCAGAGCTGCCTCGTATGTATTGCCCAATATGCGTGGGTCTTCGGCAACCGGAAATCGTACCCGGATTCGCACATTCAGTTGTAACGTGACTCTTTTGACGTAGTGGTCCTCGCAGCGTTACTCTTCCTCTGTTAAGTAGGTTGCCGTCGCTTCGTACTCTTCAAGTTTCCAAAAATTCTCTACTGCTGGATCGAGGGAAGTTGATTCCTGTATTAAATGGCGCTGATATGTTTGCGGTTACGCACTGCTTGTCAGATTGCCGTCTATGATCCATCCGAAAGCAGTGTTGAAAGAAGCCTTCTGTACCTATTAGAATATCAATCCTGCTTGTCTCATCGAACAACGGCCAACTTAATAGTGCTAGGTAGGTTCCATTGTGAGGTTTCTACCATTTTTTGAGGTTGACGAGCTGAAATCATCTTGATGACTGAAAATGTCGATGACCACTCGTATTCCGACATTCGTGATCTCACAGTGGTCTGCGTTTGCATCGAAGTTCTGTTTTCAATTCAATTACACTTTATTAATGTTCACTTTAATTTCTTGACTTTACACACAACATTACTGCTTCACAGTTCACAAGCAAGTGTAGTTTACAATTTTCTAGTTCACTTGTCGCTATCGACTAGTGGGAGCGTGAATTTAGTGAGAGGATGAATCGGGAGCGTGACTTGCCTACATCGCCTTGCCAGATTGGCGTATTGTTTGGGTTCTCCTCCAACGCTGCCGTTACTCCTCAAAGTGGCTGGTACGATTACTAACCTAACTAACATGGACTCTAGAAAGTCGGTAGGCGGCTCCACCCGACTGTACGCCAAGGACAGCAAAACATTTAGAGCTATCCAAAGGCTGTTCAATGAGAAAGGCGTAGACTACTTCACGTACCAGCTCGCCGAAGATAGGCCATATAAAATATTGATTAAGGGTTTACATCACTCTACGCCTGAGAGCCAAATCAAAAGGGCATTCAACGAGCTTGGTCACAGTGTCCTGCATGTTCCTCATCCTATAAACCGGAACACCAAAGAGCCGATGAAGCAATTTTTTGTTAACTTGATTTTGGCAAGTACCATTGAAGATTTTCACCGAATCAGGAGTCTTGCTGGCCAAAGAGTTGTTATTGAGGGAGCACGAAAGAAGTCTATTTAACACAGTGCCGCCGCTGCCAGCAATTTGACTATATAGCTAACTATTGTAGTCAACCTCCCCAGTGCGTGGTGTGTCACCGTTAAGAAAACTGTGTCAGGTCTTCTTCGGCAAAAGCTACCTGAACAAACTGTGGTTTGGACCATCCAGTCAGCTATAAAGGCTGTGAAGCATACCAACGGTCTGTCAAGAGGACAAAGGGTACGCGCGACATGGCAAACGTCGGAGCACCACTGCAAATGGACCTTCACATCCGCCCATCCACTGCCAACGAGGTGGCCTGCACCATCCAACGCCTAAACAATGACAAGGCTCCTGGACATCACCGAATATGCAACCGAACCCTTAAGGTGCTGCCGGAAAATGCATTGCTCTTAATAACGCTGATATACCACTGCCTGGAAGTTCGCCGTTATCAAAATAATTAGTAAGCCTGGTAAGCCGGAGCACTGCCCTGCATCTTACCGGCCAATCAGTCTGCCGCCTTCAATCTCTAAGGTGTGGGAAAGACTGGTTGTCGAAAGGCTGACTGAAATCACCGACTCTCGAAACATAATTCCGGGTCATTAGTTCAGCTTCTGCGCAGGTCACAGCACTATAGAGCAGCTCCACAGGGTGGTAAACCACATTTTAAAAGTGTTCGATGCTTGCGAAAATTGGCATATTGCAAAATGGCGTATTCATCGATATCGAAAAAGCGTTCAACAGAGTTTGGCACCCCGGTCTCTTAGCCAAGATTAAGTCCGCTCTTCCGTCGCCATACTTCGGACTAATTATGTCCTACATGAAGGACCGAAAGGACAGAAAGTGTTCTGTGTCAAGTCACGGTCGACACTCTCAGGATCAATCCGGTGCTAGCAGGTGTTCCACGGGGCAGCGTACTGGGGCACCTGTTTTTCTCTATATTCGCAGCCGACATCCCCTTCCCTGATGCCGAAGTGATGGGCATTAACACCAATAAAATGCTGGTTGCAATTCTGCATGTGAGTACGAAGCCGCAGACGGCATACAGGATTACCTCTATGTTTTTGCTGAGTAGGCCAGAAGGTGGAATATTAAAATTAACTCGACAAAGTGCAAAAACGTATGCTTCACTCTTAAGAGAAGCCTACCGCACGTTGTACATTGTATCGGTGACATCATTCCTCAACACAAGCTAGCCAAATACTTGGGACTAGTATTGGACCAAAGGCTGTCCTTCCAATCGCACCCAACCAAGGTGATTCAGAGCAGCCGACATAAGGTAGAAAAACAATGATGGCTCCTAAAAAAAAAGAAGAAACCTACCCTACGCAACAAACGTACACTGTACCAACCAATTGTTGCTCCGGCTTGAAGGTACGGAATCCAAATGTGGGGTGCTGCCTACAGGACTCAGATTAGAAGGGCGCAAACTCGACAAAACAAAACCTTACGCATCATCACTGGATACCCCTGGTACGTGAAGAACTCCACATTGCACAAATACCTAAAAGTGGAATACGTTAAAGACATCATTGACATATATATATGCAGGTACAATGACCGGCGGCGGTCACATAGCAACCGTCTGGCCAGATAGCTGGCCACTACAAGATGCGTCAAACGACTTAAGAGGAAGGACTGCGGGAGGCTCCTCCAATGGAGTAGGCGGCGCCTGAACCTTAGACTAACCCGCATCGACCGTACTCCACACTCCACATAACCATGTATTGTTTAAATTGTTTTCTTTCTTTTTCGTCATTTATATATTGTAAAAATTATGTTTGTAAAAAATGGGTGGTAGCCACAAAGTGCATTGTACGGCATTATTGCGTCCGTGTTTGGCGCTTGTATAAATATATTACTAATAAAAAATATTGCTTTCATAAAAATTGGATGAAATTTCCCGACTTTCGCGGGTCTTTTTTCTGAATTTTAATAGTTATTCTGTTATTTGTGGTGGAGAAGAATCCAATAAATTATACATCATTAAAATCGGTCAAGCCGATCTTGAGTATATTTATATATACTTATATACTTATATAAATATACTTATATAAATATATTATATATATATTTTGTTTTATATATATAGAAGAAGTTATTTATATATATATGTATATATATTTATTTGTTGTTGTAAAGAAGTGGCTTAGTGCAGGACTTTTGAACGCGCGCTCCTCTGAACATGTGTTCCCGATAAAGAGTACTGTCTGGTGGATACACTTGACATAAAGAATTCCTTTAACTCGGCAAACTGGGGAAAAATGATGGAGGCGATCACAGATTTTGGAATAATCTACTATCTGCTCTGGGCTAGAGCCCCTCCTGTATAATATTATGTACGACGGTATCCTCCGACTCTCCTTCTCAAGAGGAATAAACATCGTGTGATTCGCAGACGACATAGCTGTAGTCGCTGTGGGTAAACACATAACTAGTCAATAGAACTTTGCAATACTGCCATTATAGCCATTTCAGAATGGCTGAGCCGGGCTGGACTTAGCCTGGCGGAGAACAAGACCGAGGCTCTATTGATCAGCAGCCGGAAAGTAGTTGAGACAGACAGGATCACAGTTGGCAGACGCCGCTTTCATAAAAAAAGTCTGTGGTCTACCTACGTGTGATCTTGGTTGCAGGCTCTCCTTCAAGGAGCACATAGAATCTGCAAGCGAAAAGGCCATAAACTCGTGCAGGGCCCTATCGAGGCTAATGCTAAACACACGGTAACCAAAGCAAAGACCCAGGCTGCTCATGATTAACGCCACAAAATCAATAATGCTCTATGGAGCTGCAGTCTGGGTCCAAGCCATGGAAAAGTCTACTTACAGGGGGCGATTTGAGAGTATCTACCGGCTAGGAGCGCTCAAGGTAATCAGCACATTTGGCTCTGTATCGGATGATGCCGGTCTGCTCCTCGAGGGTCTAGCACCAATTGACTTATTCGAATTGGAGTCAGCAGAGTCCTATGCTGCTAGGCATAGTTTGTTTTTATTAATAAAAACTGGTTAAAGGCATTACTCATAAGGCTGTGAAATTCATTGATTGGATCATTTTGTTTAGTGGTATGTATCAATTCAAAATGTCGACCTACTATATTCAATATATCGCTGTTATTTGTAATAGTAAAATTTGAACGTACATCACTTTCCAAATCATTCGGGTTTAATCCTGCAAATTGAATTAAGTTCGTTAATTTAGGCGGGACATTTTGGTGATTTAACGTGTTTCGATTCTTTATAATAAAAGTCTTTTTAATAATTGAAAATTTAGCATGGTTCTTTGGACATATGCATGAGATTTTTGTTGCATTTTTTTATTAAGGTAGTTTCTCACGTTGTCGTTTATCATTTTCTTAATAAGCTTAAGTTTGGTTTTAGCTAACATCAACATAGCGTCAGAGAGTTGGAATTCAAGTCTTTAGTGTCTTTTGATTACTTCTTCTTTTCGGTTAATAATAGTCTGGTTATGTGGTTATTGGCTAGAGTTTTAATTAAATTACAGTTTTGATTTTTAGGCACATTTTTGTCTATTGCACTGCTGATTATTGCATCTAATTTCGAAAGGTGATTATCTATTTCGAAATTGTTTAGGTTTCTATTGTTGGGTGTTGGGCAATTCTGTTCATATAAACGATTTAGGGTATTCTTAATTTTTTTTCAATTGGTCCGTTGGTATTCTAGAAAGTAGGTTGGTGTGATATTTATTATTTCATCATAGTGATCCATCCCAGTTTTAAACTATCATTTGGATGGTCGTTATCGTAGTCTAAACATTTTAAGCAATTAATTGTGTCCGAGAAGTTTGAGTGAATCTTAATTCTATTATCAGCAATGCATATCTCCAGAAATAACATTGCTTTTGGGTAAGATGGGGTAACTGAATCATATAATGCTGTTCTATACATCATGGAATTCGTGTTTATCCAATCTCTAAAAGCGGACCCCTTGGTGTTGTTACAGGGGTTACCCCAATTTGTGTGTTTACTGTTAAGATCACCGGCTAGAATATAAAAGTGAATTGGGTTTGGAAATTTTGTGTCTCAAATAAAATAATAATTTTTGTGTTTTGAATAAGTCATTATTATTGCCTGCCGGATAATATGCGGCAATTAAGTACATGGAGCAGTTTTATTTCATATTTATTTTAATGATACTAGTTTCTAAGTAAGTGAGAGAGTCAATTTATCTGTTTGAATATTTACAGAATGTTATATTTTCTTTTATTAGTATCGCCGTTCCTCCCCCTCTTTTCGCCCCCATCAATCATTGCGGATAAGAGTGTATCCTTAAAATTTAATGTTTTGTCTTGGGTTCAATTTAGTTTCGTTTAGTAATAATAGGTCAGGGCAATTATCAATAAGAAATTTGTTTAGTTCCAATCTTCTACTCAAGTTTATAGTGGAGTTAACATTAAGGGATATGGTGATTAATGTTTTAGGAGATATTCTGTTGTTTATTAAATTAGGGTTCATACTGAGTCAAATATACCATAGACTCTATCCAGTCGATGTCCTTGTTCTTTAAGTTGATTTTCTAAGTTTGCTACTTGCAAGTAAACAGTTTGTATTGCATTATTTAATTGGTGGAGAGTTGTGTTTGAACTGTATTTATTCGAAATATTCTTAGTGGTAGGCTGTAAATTATCTCTAATTGTATGTGAGTAACTTATATTAGGATTTACAAACTGTGAAGGGCTAGTTTTTATATTTGTTACAATGTTTTTTTTAGCTCTTATTTTAAGTATAAGTTCTTCATAGCGTTCACAACCTTTATATGATGCAGGGTGACTAGCCTTTTTGCACAAGACGCAGAAGAGCTTTTCCTTCGCGATGGGCGCCTCGGATCCCAGGGGGCGATCTGAGCTTTTGTGTGGATTACTGCATTTGGCGCATCTAGGTGTTAAATGACAGTTAGCCGCGCTGTGAAAAAAGTTTTGGCAGTTTCTAAACTGGGTTATTTCAGGTCTTCGAAAATCTTCCCATTTAATGTGGTGGTATTGGATGTTGTTAATATGTTTTGGTAAATTCACACTACTCTCCGCGCTAATTTGTACCATGAAAATTGGTAGTTTTATATTTTCTTGAACAGATTTTTTTGTTGTAAATTGCTTTACATTTAATATTTTGAGGTTTTCGTTTTCATGTGTGCATAATTCGTTAAGAATTTCTTGGGGGTCTGTATTGCCTCCTAAGCCTTTCATTAGATATGTCTTAACTTTAAGACATTTGGGTTTATAAGAGTAGAATTTAGCATTAGCTTTTTTTAAATGGCCTCTTATTCTTTTATAATCGTCGAAGTTTGAGAGAAAAACGGCACGTTTGTTTTGATTGTATTCTCTTATTTTAAATTGAGAAATGTTGAGACTGTTTTTAATCAGCTCAACTATTTTATTCGATTGTATATCAAAAATATTTATTGGTGGTACGATTTTGTTTTTATTTTTAACGTTTATTTTGTTATTTGAGCATTTTCGTTGTTGCTGTAAACTGTTTTTGGCGTTGTCGAAGTTGATGGGCTCATTGAATCGGGAGATAAAATGTTATCTTTTCCCTCTTTTTGTTTTTGGAAATTGTTTTGTTGCACTTCTCTCACAAATTCTTGAATAACTGTTTCATTACAGTTATCTAAGCTCTCAGAAAGAACTACGTAATAACTATTTCTCATACCTTTTGGCATTGTTTGGTTGTCTATGTTAGAACTTTTTCTTTTCCTGATTAGTTCAACATTATTATTATTTAAATTATTTTAAGATTCTGGAGCATAAAGCTCAGACATTAATAAACGGCGATCACTATACGACTTCGGTGAATTAATCGCACTTAATCAGGCACAAAAATAAGTAATAATCAAGTAGATAAATCGATCAATCGCGTTCACACGTGCTGCTCTTATCGCTGTCACGACTCGACTCTGTTTGGAGGTTTTTTCTATGGGAAAACTAAACTATTCGCTTGGAAATATCTTTTCTAATATGTGGCTCAAACACGATAGCAGTGATATAGCACAGTAACCTGATATTTGGGTAGCTAATTTGTTTTGTTTTAAAGCAAATTTCCATTTTTGTGGATATATGAGGAGGGAATTAAAGAAATTGTTATATAAAAACAGTAAGCGTTTTCTGAACATTGGATATGAAATTTTACCAAGGCATCGAGGTTTCCCTTTCGCAGAGGAAATGCCAATACCTGAAATGTTTAATTCTAAAGTTTTTACAAGGGTGAATGGATATCTGTTTTTCTATTTATATAAAATCTTGAGTGCATTTGTTAGAAACCAGTGTCCTCTGCATCCATAAGGATTTTTTCTTGGGTTCTGTTTTATTCTAGACCCAATAGGTGACCTCTAGGTGGAGTTAACTCAATTATTCAGATTTACGTATATATAAAAACCTGACTGATACGTACGTAGAGTAGTTACAGAATTCTCATTCATAGTCATTTTATAGTTTCTTTCGAATAGTTTCAAAATAAAGGCAGTCTGTTCTGTTTTTTGATGTAAATTATAATATTACAATATATCATGTTCTTTCATTCCATATTTTAAAACGTCTTTATAAATATAGATTGTACGTAAAATAAAAATTTGTGAAGATTTTCAATAATAACACTTATTTAATTATTTATTTATATATTTATAAATTTTAGATCTAATATATAATACTACATCTAAAAGAGGAAAAGAGTACTAGCAGTCGTGCGAACCGTCGAAGGTCACATCACCCGCCCTGCAGTGAAGTTAACCAAACTGGTCATAAGGGATGGTAATCCGCTGCGTCGGAGTGCTAGCGAATTACGAGGTGGGGCATGTTGACGCGCTAATCTGAATGAGCGCGTCGGTTTCCAACAGGGATTGAGGCCCATTTTTGCACTGGCACTCTCTTTCTCTCTCTGCTTTCTACCTGCGCTGGCTTAAGCGATTGCACATTGGAATTTGCGTTCGAGAAGCTTCGATGACCTAACTGTTGATTCAAATTTGTAATCGTTTATGCTAGTGGGGTGGGGTACCTTTGCTTGTCTGTTAACTTTCTTTCGACTTGTGGATGCAGAGCAGAGCACATGTAAGTAGCGGCTAAGTTTATAACTTAGAAAAAATATATATGTACGAAGATTTAATGTAAATAAAAGATTTCAGTTTCTAAATTGTTAATATAATATAATATTCGCCAATTTGGAACCGGCTCTGCCTCAATAAAAAAAACGCAGCAACAAGCACAATAGAAGAGCAAAACCAAACAGCAACAAAAAATACGCTATTACGGTTTTCGTTACTTTTCTCAAAATGTCACTACTACCACAAGTCGCGTAAGGGAACTTCGTGACAATAACATGCAATACACTCCTCCACAAATATACTGTAGCCGAAGGCCAAAGTAGGCAGTGCCACGTATTCCATTCCTTTTAAGTTAACTTTAGTTTACTATTATTAATAAAAAATTAAACAAATAAAATAAATCAAAGTCAATATTTTGGTAGGAAATGTGTCATAATATGTAACGCCTTAACCCAAATGCTAATCCAATAAAATTTATCAATATGGAAAGATGTTGGCAACAAGAACTTCAAGAAGGTTGCTTTGAATTTGACTTGTCAAATTGGCTTGACAAAGAAATATTCGTGGTACTACCTACCATCCTCAGTTCACAAAATCTTAATTCACGCTCCAGACATTATTAAACATGCATTGCTGTCTATTGGAGAGCTCTTTGAGGAAGCTTTTGGGTTCAGAAACAAGGACATAAAAAACGTTCGACTTCAGCATACTTGAAAGATGTCACGAATTTTTTTATTTATATTTTTTTATTACATATAAACTTATTTATTTAATCACTTTGTATAGAACACAAAGCCTAAAAATAATTTAGAGATCTTAAACTAAGTAATGCGTTTTTTAAAAGTTTCTTTGGTGATGAGCTAAGAAACTTTTCTATGTTACGTGGTCCTCCCAGGTTTATGGGGCAGGAAGGTCATTCCGACTTAGGCGCGTAGTTCTGCTCGTCGGCAAGATTGAACGAGCTAGTGGGTTGGGATGTTGCTAGAGTTTTAGGTGATATCTCTGGTGCAGTTGGACCAGCTCCGTTTTGGTTAGAGGGATGTTTAGATCTCTCTGGATGTTCGCGTTTGATATGTAACAGGGAGCACCTGTTAGAGTGCGAAGTATCTTTGATTGTGCTCTTTTGATAACTTCGACATTACTTGGGCTTGCGTTCCCCCAAAGCTGGGAACCGTATGTCCAGATTGGCTTTATTATTGTATTATATAGTAGAATCTTTAGATCGAGGCTTAAACATGATCTTCGGTTTAATAGCCAATGGAGGGATTTGGCTTTTAATTTCATACAGATTTTTTTGGCTTCTATATGCTTCCGCCAGGTGAGTCGTTTGTCCAAGTTAACTCCTAGGTAAGTGACTTCCGTTTAGTGCGGGACATTGGTGTTATTAAAGATAATAGACGGACAGTCGCTCTTATTAATGGTGAAGGTCCATTTGTTGCCATCCAGTCCGATACAAGTTGCAGGTGGTCACTTAGCTCTTTTGACGCTGTTTTAGGGCAGCGTGAGCGCTAGGTGATTGCAGTTTCATCTGCAAAGGTTGATTTCAGGAGCTGGGTTCTTGTAGGTATGTCATCGGTGAATAAAATGTATAACAGCGGACCGAGAACACTGCCTTTTGGAACGCCAGCATAGGCCAGTATAAGAAGATCATCGATGTGCTACTATTGCCAATCAGCTACTATTGGAGGATTCATGAGGTCTTGTGGTTTCCAAATGGAATACTTAGTGCTCGTTGGTGGGAGGTCCTCAATGTAGTGCCTTTGGATTTTACATGCTTGAATCTTTAGAGCATTTCTTAAAAGTTTTTTTGCAGTTTTGAATCTGTTTATTGATACGGGGGAATGACTTGACTGCCATTCATGACTAAGCCGAAGTTTTTCTGATACTAGGCATTCAATTTCCGCGCTAGTTAATACTACAGGTTTGTTGACATCACTGTCTGCCTTCGGTGTCGTGGCAACGGCAGCACTCGCAATGGTTGACTTGAAATGGTTCAGTGAGTTGTCAATGTATGATTCGGTGTCAAGTTTTTGTTTCATACAAATATGGGCACTTACGTATTTTTTATACCTGAGCCAATCAGTTTTCCATGAAGCAAGCATAACGAAATGAATGTTTTTGGTGGGGTGCTCCAGTAGGTGATATGTGACTGGTGAATGGGTAAAAGAAAGATCGGCATGAGTTTCCGTTGAAGTCACACTTCGAGAGATGTTGCGAATTACTGTGAATTCCATTAAATTGGGAATTTTCCTCGGATCTCCTGGTTAATATGTAGGCCTACCCGGAGAAGCAAAATCGAGTTTGTTGCTTGAGTTTATTATTGCTTTGTATAGCTGTTTTCTTTGGGATTTGCAAGTCGTGAGCCCCAGTGGGGGGCATTAAAGTCCTCTGCTGCAATAAGTGTACGCCCTAGGGTATTGAAGAACTGCTTGAAACATGATTCCAAAATCGGAAATCTGGGTGGGCAGTGGACCGCTGAAAGCGTCATCTTTCCAGTTGAAGTTTCGATGACAATATACGTAGCTTACATATAGTTCTTAGAGTATGATATTGACTGGTAATGTTTTAGCCGCTTTCTAATAAGTATAACCGTTCCGACGTTTGCTTTGCCATCGGGGTGATTTGTGTGATAGAAGGAGTAGCCTGATATCTCAAATTTGTACCTGTTTGTAAGGTGCATTTCGGAAAGCAATAAAACATCAGTATCTAATTCGGAGAGGTATTTTGTGAGCTCAAGCTTGTGTTTCGTTACCCCATTTGCGTTCCAAGAGGTTATTTTGAGTGGGAACAATTTGATTACCAAGTTTTTCTATGATAAGTCTTTGCGCTTAAGTATCTCCTGAAGCATGTTTTGCATCATTAAAGTACTTTGAGACATGCATTGTATAAAACTAGCATTCATTTGTTTAAGAGAGCTATGTGGTGTAGGTGAAATTGTTTGGGTAACACATGTTGTGGGAGTTCAATTTTCTGAGGTTGTTGGTTTGTGTTACATGTTATTTTCCCCGGCTTTGTGTTGGGTATTTGTTGAGGTTCAGGTCGGAACACGGATGCATATGTTATGTTTGGATGGTACTTTGGAATGTGCATGGCTTATTCATAGTGGTTTGTATGGTAGCCTCGGGCAAGCTACGGGCTGTTATTTTGCGCTGAGTCGTCCGGATTTTCAGTTCCTTAAAAACTGGGCAACCTCTGTAATTTGCAGTGTGATTACCCCCGCAGTTAGCGCATTTTTTTGGTTTAGTCTCTGTTTTGTTTACAGAGCAGCTTAAGGACTCATGGAGGTCACCACAAGATACACAGACAGATGGTAGTGTGCAGTACGATTTCGTGTGGCCGTATTTCTGGCAATTTGTCCAGTGCACTGAGTCTGCGCGTTTGTGAGGTTCCTCCACTGTGATTCTGCGATGGAGCAGGTATTTTAGGTTATATATTGGGTGGATTTGGTTTCCCTTTGCAGGCTTATTTTCAGTAGATAGCTTGACTTTGAATATAGGTTGCGGAATTTCGCTTCTATTTCAGATGTTCATTACAACCTTAGTTGAGGACCCTTTTTCCTCAAGGGCACTTTTAATTTCCTTATGTTCAACACATTTAACGCATTTAAACAAATACGAATTTGTTTAATCGATTTCTTGAAGTTCTGACCCTTTTATAATAGGACAACGAAAATAAGCATGCAATCAAAAGCCAAATTTTTTTTTTTTTAAGATTTAATTATTTATTAAGCGGCAAACACGGACTCAATAATGCCGTACAAATCACGTTGTGGCTGCGTTAATATCACCAAGTTTTTTGCAATCCAAAAGGAAGGACCTCCTTTGGCTAAATAAAAGTCTACTTATATTAGGTCACTTTTTGTTGAGGAATAATATCACCGAACCGATGTACAGTGGGCGGCAGGCTTCTCTTGAGAGTGAAGTATACGTTTTTACACTCTGTGGAGTTGATTTTGACGTTCCACCTCCTGGCCCACTCCCCAAACACATGGAGATTTTCTAAGCTTGTCTCCATCACGAAGCCAACGGCTGTTATCTCTAGTTAACATTAGCTTTTTTTTATCATGCTTCACACTTTCTTCAATTTTCAGTAATGAACGATGTTAAATCGGCAGCGTTGAATGGCCGAAGGGCTTCAAACTAAATAAATTGGTAGTGGTTCGAGGTCATGGATGGCACGCTTAAAGATGCCTGTCCTCGTTTTAATTTCCGCCATGCGGACCTTGCCGTCTGAGCCTGTTACTGCTTTGATGACCACGCCCGAGTATCAATTGCTGGGGTGGCACGTTGTCTTCTCGTAAGACTATGACCGCGTCTTCTTTGAGACACAGTCCGCTCTCGTTCCACTTGCAGCGATGCTGAAGGCTGTGAAGAAAGTCGCGCTACCAATCCTTCCAAAAGCGCTGTTTGATCTCCGAGACAAGTTGTTAACGTTTAAGGTAGCTCAGTTTGTCGGTTGGTGGTGGTTGAACGAATACGGTCGGCAACTTTGCGAGCGTTGTTCCTATTATCATGTGCGCCGGCGTTATTGAAAGGCCGTCGTTTGGATTGCTCAGGACGGCTTCGACGTCGATGAAGACGGTTTGTATTTCGTCTTCCATTAATAGGGCGCTGCCAACCCTGACAAGCAAATGCTTGCCTGGTTTCACTGCCACTTCCCACACGCCGCCGAAATGAAGCGCTACCGATGGGATGAACATGAAGGCTAAGGTGTGAGCTGTAGCATTGGTTGCTAGGGCATCCATGTTGTTGTTCAGTTGCGTCTTAAATTCCCACAGCAGGCGAGCAGCTCCACCAAAATTGGAAGAATGTTTCTCATAGGTGGAGACTTTAAGGCCAAAGCAGATTCTGGGGTAACTTTAGAGCGGATACAAGCTGTAGCTGCTCACAGGAAGTTGTGTATAACTCAACAGCTCAAATCCTGGCAACTGGTTAAGCGACCCATTTTCGGTACGCCCAAAGACACACACCCAGCGCTATTGATTTCTTCATTTATAATGGGCTGCGTTCGGACGAGTTGTCTATCAGGACTGAGTATCCACTCTCCTCTTATCATGTTCTCCTTTTGGTTGATTTTGATTCCACTCCGAAGATCAAAACAATAAAAGGACTACTGCTGCCGCCTGGAACTGACTTAGCTGCATTTCGCCGAGATCTGGATGAATCTCTAAATTTAAACTTGGAAATCCTGATGTCCGAAGACATGGAAGACGCGCACTCGATCTTTCTAAATTAGGTGCACTCAGCTGCTCTCATTGCCGCCCCCTTAAATCCACCACATAGCTCAAGAGTGCGTTCTGGACTTCCCCCAGCTATTGAAGCACTCCTGCTTATTAAGAAGAGACTTAGGGGACAGGTTTGTCGCACCCGCGACCCTATTGTGGACAGGGTTCTTCATAGAGGGCCCAATAGAGTCAAAAAGCTGCTGACGCTGCATAAACAGGAAGAAAATGTCAGGTTTTTGTCAAATGTCTCCCCCGACGACCCCGCAAAGCACTCTTTGTTTAAGTTGGCGAGAAGGTATAAACAACAGGTAACCCCAAAATTTCCAATCAAGAAGGCTGACGGATCCTGGGCTAGATCTTTAAGCGAGTGAGCCAAGTCTTTCGCCGAGGAATTGGAAGCTCGATTTCAGCCATTTGATACCAGCTCAAAGCTCAGGGTTCGCCAGATCCATATGATACTTGAAAGCGCCGGCGAATTATGCCTCCCGGTTGCTCCCATTACAGCCGAGGAAGTCTCAGCACATATTAAAGTGTTGAACACTAAAAAGGCTACAGGTGAAGATAGACTGGACAACTTTACACTTAAGGCAATGACGCTAAAAGCTGTGCTATTCCGGGTTCTCATTTTTAACTCAGTTCTGAGTTTGGGATATGTTCCCATCAGTGGAAGAAGTGAGAATTTGCATGATTCATAAGGCCGGCAAGAGCCCTTACAACTTAGATTTCTACATGCCAATTAGCCTGCTACCCACTGTACCAAAATTGTTTGTACGCTGTTTGCTGACACGGATCATGGACTTAAAAAAGGTAAAGCAAATAGTTCCTTCCTTTCAATTTGGCTTTCGTAAGTCCCACGGAACTCCAGAGCAGCTGAATAGGGTGGTTAACTTTATTCTCGGAGCATTTGAGGCTAAGGAGTACGTGGTGGCAGCGTGTCTTTACATAAAGCAGGCTTTCGACGGAGTTTTGCTCAGTAAGCTCAAGAACCTCTTGCCGCCTCAACTATGGTTAATCGTGCGCAGATACCTTGAGAACAGGTCCTTCTCAGTGGTACTGGATAGTGTGGAGTCTAGCATCAAGGATATTTGTGCAGGTGCCCCCAGGGCAGCGTTTTATGGCCTACACTCTATAACCTGTTCACGCACGACATGCCCATTGGGTCAGAAATACCACTGAAGGCTCCTGTGGATCTGATCATTGCCACGTTTGCAGACGATACGGCCATCCTCGTCAGAAACAAGTGCATATACGAAGCCACGGACTCACTGCAGCAATACCTGCATATTTTTGAAAACTGGACACGACGTTGGAACATTTGCAATAACAAAAACAAACGTGCCAATGTGACGTACGCCTTACGGCCGGATTTCTGTCCGGGGGTTTTCATTGGAAACCAGCTGCTGGAACAAAATTCAGGTTAATAAAAAACCTGGGTGTGTATTTGTATAGGCGGCTAACTTTCAAGACGCATATTTCAAGTATAACGAAATCCTTAAGACAGAGGATTGGTAAATTGCATTGGCTTTTAACTAGAAGGAATAAATTGTCCTTGGGAAATAAGGTGAACATTTACAAAACCATAATTGCTCCTGCTTGGCGATACGGTTTGCAGGTGTATGGCATAGCAGCGAGGTCAAACATCACGAAGGTGAGAGTACTGCAGGCCAAGACATTGCGAATGCTTACTGGTACCCCTTGGTTCATGCGCACGGCGGACCTTGAAAATGACTTAAAAATACCGAAAATTGATGTGATAAATCGTCAGGCCCAAAAATATATAGAGAGGTTAAAAAATCATCCAAATATACTAGCAAGGCGCCTTCTAAAACGACGCAGAATGGGAGGAGTTAGGGTGGCGAGACGGCTGAGAAGATCGCACCCTGCCGACCTCCGAAATAGATCTTTTTAATACACTATACTATATCCCCACTTATTATTTAAGTTGCTTCCTTAATTTTTGTATATACAATTTAATTGAAGTTGTTCTAATAATAACAGAGAAATTAAATATAAGGGGGAAACAAAAAAAAAAAAAACTAGGTGGATCCGTCTTTTATCCGAATATGTGAAGTCGAGTCTGCTAATTATAGCCTTAAAGTTTAACACTGTATTAAAAGACGACAACACCATATCCGCAGGTCCCTTTATTTTGTTTCTAATGATAGCCACGGTTTGATAATGTTGCAAGCTACCCTCATATTTCTCTAAACTTTTATATGCAGTGTGGGGTGCCTATCTCCAGAAGACCTATGCTTCTTCAGAGCCATCGAAATCTGGTAAGGACTTTATTATGTCTAACGTTATATTGCAATTGCACCATTTTACAATTTTTATTTCCTTGTGCATTGTTCAATTTCCGGTGCATGGAGTGAAATAGTGGAAACCTTTCGATTAATATCATAAAACTTTTTTTTCCGAATTCGGGACTTTGCTGCTTCTATAACGAATTTAAGTTGGGTCTCGCCCATGCCTGTATCGGTTCGTTCACTACAACTGTTTCCTCCTTTATTTAGCAGAGAGAATATTATAAATTTGCAAATTATAAGTTTACACTACTTCTATTGCTGCGTGAAATGTGACTTTCCTTTTTGCTTGTCCAACCCAGAAGAACTTTGCTTTGAAACCAGTGCACAAGAGAAACCTCACAAAACGAGAGACGCATATTGCATGTACCCGTTATTCATTCGGTGACACGATCACGGCGCCAGCGTTGCTTCCAAACACATCTAGCATTCAGTTAATGGATTGGTTGCGCTTCCAGGGGAAGGGAATTGCTCGCAGTCCCGTTGTAGTGTCGCTGATACAATTTGGTTGTGTTAACTTGTACAAATGAAGAGAAGTTTTGTGAAGAGCAGTTTCTAGCGAATGTAGGACGATCACTTTCGGGTCGCTTCAATGTGCGGCTACCATTTAAGGAGGCTGATGTTAATTTGCGCAAGTCATAGTGTTGTTTTGAATTAGTTTTCGAAGCTTGAAAATCAATTTACTAACGATCATGCTCTAAAGAAGTCATATGGTAATTTCATTGAAGAATATAAACATCTCGTTTATTTAGAAATGTTGAGGCCCGCAGACGCCGGCCAGATTAAAAATTTTATTCCCCACTAACGGTTTTTGACGCGTCTTGCAAATGAAGTAGTGGTGGGTCTTTAAATGAGATGCTGGGTGTGGGGCCCACAATCCAAGACGATTTGTTTTTAATTTTACTTCGTTTTCGTGGTCATAAGTACGCTCTCATTAGAAATAAACGAAAATGTATTGGCAAAAGTTGGTGCATGAGGAGGATTGCAACTTCCAAGGCATTTTATGCTGATATACTATCGAGATGGCAATGCAGGTTCTATGCTTTAAAACCGTCACATATAATATTAGGCCGTCACTGTTTCTGTCGGTTCACCGTATATGTAACCTGGCATATTTGTATCAGGAAAAGTGCTCAGCAGGCTGCAAGGCAGTACTTGAGAATTTTGTATGGATGATCTGGGCAGATATACTTAAGGAAAACTGTAACAACACAGTGTTAAATCATCTAAAATTTCTGTTGTACAAGTGGCGCTCAAATTGTGAAAGAGAGGCATTTCTATCACCAGAACCGGCCGTTTCAAATCAAGACTTCGGACTGCTCTAAAACTTTGGGGTTACCTTAAAATTGTGAGCGTAATTTCGTGGAAAATCAGGGCAAGAAGCCATAGTATAGATGCCTCGGTTAATACTTTTGGCCACGGCTAGGGTGCAAGTTGGATTGCATGGGTTCTCAGATGCATCAAATTGAGCTTATTGATCAGTGGTATATGCTCGTTGTTTTGAAACTGATAGTTTGTTTTATTCAGAACTCGGGGTATCACTCGGTGTAAAACTCGGGGGTTAAGGTGGTAAGGGCAACGTCGTTGCCTCGATTGCAGTTTCAAAGGCCTTTGCCATTAACTGAGATAATGGCAAACATAAAGAGCTTCTGACAAAGCAAGGCGGTGTTTTTTATTGGACTGATTCTACAATTGTAATGAGTTGGCTTGCTTCTCATTCTAGCCGTTAGTCGACATTTGAAGCAAATATAGTTTCCAAGATTCAAGCGTGTTGACCATTTGCCAGTAGTTTAAATTCGACACAAAATCGAACCCTGCGTATATAGTGTCCCGATTAATCTGAAAGGTACGCGAAGTTATTGGGAAAGTAGTGAGAGGCAAATTACAAGTGCTCCGGAGGGGCACTAGCTTTAATTTAGCAGTTCAGATAGCTGAATATTAGGACATTGTAGAGAATTGCAATAAGGTGCTAAACACACAAATGGCGAATCACCGGGTGTAGCCTGAGGAAATTGTTGTTTTGCGCAGGAGATATATATTCTTGTTTATTCATTTGTTCTGAGGCATGTATGTATGTAGTCTGTGTAGATCAGGTTAGAAAGTTGTGGTACAGTTGTGTGCAATACCACCGTTTGCATAAAAGCAATTAAGGGATGCCCACAAAGCGGAATTCTCTCCCCTCTACTCTGGTCCCCTCTCATTGATAGTCTTTTAGCTAAGATGAGCTCAGCTGGGTATGAGATCATAAGATACGCTATATATCGTTGTCACATATACGGCTCTCGTGTGGTGGTCTAAGATGCTTCAGGAAACATCCATGCGGCAATGCGACAAGTGCCAGTGGCTTGCGTGCCTGCACCAGAACAGACCACCAGTGAATTGCTCTTCGGCTCTAGGCCCAATGGAAACACATGGTTCACTGATGGTTCTAAAATAGAAACGGGTACCCGAGCCGGGATTTTCGGACCAAACACAAGGACCTCAATAGAGCCGAGAACAGGTGCTCCTCCAGATTCATCGGCCCTGAATCTTATATCGGTATTACCTGGGCAACGGCCAAGTCATTTATCTAGGGATGGTAGAGAGTTTTTATCGTAGACCTTCGGGCACGCAGTGGGGCCTTCGTCAACTTAATGGTAAAAAAAAGTATTACTTTTTACACATAGATTTCGCAAACGACTCTTAGTGACAACCCAGCATTTTACTGGTATATATATTTTTAAAATCCGATGAATAGTGTCGAGGACATTCAAACAAATATTACCTCTTTATAATATTAGTGTAGACTATCTTTAAAATACAGATAACTAATGATAAACGATTTTAGTAATGAAGTAAAACTTTATGTAAGAATTTATGATATTTACATATATATTAGACCCTGGGAAAGCACAAACATTGAACGATCCACTATCTCGCTAAGACCTGTCAGGTGGGTGTACTAAATGGGAGTGTTGACAAAAGGGAACACATGTAAATTTTTAAATTTTAATTTTTATTTTCATTAGGTTTTTATAAACATAGTAACTAAATTTCTGCCAAGTAACTAAAGTAATTAAATTTCTTTGAAATTTTTTAAATTTTCCAATGCGCCAATAACATATATTTTTATTCGTTGGATTTACTGTAGCACAATCTATCTCCTGCTACGTAATGTATATATACCACTGTTTTAAAATAGAGAACTGCTACTTCTACCACTACTATTCAAGGAACTAGAACCGATGCTCTTTACTCAATACTAGGTGCATAAATGAACAGTTTAAACAATCTGCAAAAAATTTTCATATGCAACGGTAAACTCAGTAATATCCTTCAGCAGAATTCATGATCTCCAGGCTTTCTCCGAAGATCGGAAACCAGACATTGCCGTAAAAAACGAAGCAGAGCTAAAATAACACTCAAAATAACTTTTCTTGAAAGCTAGAACGGCGGAAGAAGAATACTAATCAAATATAACATTTTAAGGCACACACAAATAGACCAGTGCATAACAACCGAAACCTGAAATTTCCGTACACCTATGCATATGAATGAATACTGTTGAGACTAGGAGCGTTTTCCTGAGTAGTTCTGATTGGGGGTGTCAAAATGTTAGCGAAGGGAGTAGACCGATCTGGTGCACGTTTTGTTGAGCACCTACTTTATTACAAAATTGAATTTTTAAGACTAGTTGTACAGAGGGAGTGAGAATGGCAGAGTAGGAGAGCGAACGATAAAGCACAAATCACACGTTGCTCTCAAAGTCTGTTAACCCAATGTGAAATTACAATAACGTTAGTATTATTACATCTACTTCTAAGGCAGTCCAACACATCCCGGCCCCGTTGAAATCATCCGCTTTCAACCAATAGGCGGAACAGCATGCTTGTGTACTGGTCTTCGAATGATTCTTTGTTTGTACGTCGACAACACGCACCTTCCCGTCGTTGCCAGCAATACTTGACACGATGCGACCGAGGAGCCATCGCTGTGGCGGGACGTAATCCTCATGCACGATAACCATGGCATTCTTCCGTTCGTCAGGTGACTGTGTGGTCCATTTCACCCGAGTCTGATGCTCAGGATGTGTTCGCTTCGCCAACACAGCCAAAACTGCTGCTTGAAGGCGACAACACGAATCCAACTTTCTGAATATGTTGGCACCTTATCAGAATCCAAATGACAAGCCTCTGGTAATGTCCTCAGGGAATGTCGGATTATGAAATGACCTGGCGTCATTGCGTTTAAGTCGTTCGGATCTGAAGACGCAGTTGAAAGAGGACATGAGTTTAAGATGCCTCATCCTCTACGACGTCTGTTTCGAGTTCTTTGAAAGTAAGTCGTGTTCTCATTAAGGTCCGATTCATAAGTCGCTTGGCACTCTTTACGGCAGCCTCCCAAAGCCCACCGAGTGGCGGCGCCCTGGGCGGGATAAAAATGTTAATAAATTCAGATGAGCAATATATAATTATTCTTTGTTGGTTGTTTTGATTAAACAAGAATGCCTTAATATCAATCAATTTGTTGTGGGCTCGAACAAAGTTCGTGGCATTATCGCAGAAAACATGCGATGGAAGCCCTCGCTGGGCTATCATCCGCTTCACCGCGTACAAAAAGGCACCAGTTGATAAATCCGAACGGTCTGACGGCGAATTCCTTTCAAAGGAGAGATCACCCATTTCTTGTCGATGAAGCTTCGGACGATAGCGAACGTAATGCATGCATGATGAGCTAGACTGTGAGCGCTGATGACCCAGATTGTTTGTTGAAGTAGTTCAACTAACGCTGCAAGTATACGGCATAGCTGCTAAGGTGCATATGAATAAAATCAGAATTGTTCAAGCTAAAACGATTAGAAAAATTTGCAATTCTCCCTGGTGCATGCGTACAAGGGATATCGAAAAGGATCTTAGGGTTCCTAAAGTCGGCGATATTATCCAGGCACAAGCGGGGAAATATCTAAAGCGCGTTGGTTCTCACCCAAATGCCCTTGCGAGACGGCTAACTTCGAGAGCCAGAAAAAGAAGACTCAAAAGGTGTCACCAACAGGATCTTCCTACGAGGGTCCTTTCATAAGTTTCTTCTGTCAAATTTAGTAAATTTTTTTTATATAAATAAGTAATTGTAAATATGTAAATATGTATTATTCTTTATAAGTTGTTTGTAAGTCATAGGTTTAAATTATTATTTTTTTCTTTTATAAACAATTAGGTTACGCTGCCAATGAAGGTAGTAGAAAACTAGTTAATAATTATTTAAAAAAATAAATGTATTATTAAAAATATTTTAAAAAAAATATATAAAAAAAAAGTTCTTAATATGTATTTAAGAAATGAGTGGAATGGAGAATACTGTTTGCTGACTCTTTCAGCAGGGGTCCCTGGGGGGAAATGTGGCGCAATTGTAGCGACTGAGTCTGCGTTTGCATTAAGTTCTGCTCTCAAGTACACTTTATTAATGGTCACTTTGATATCTTAACCTTACACACAATATTGCTGCTTCACAGTTCACAAGCAAGTGGAGTTTACAATTTTCTAGTTCACTTGTCGCTATCGACAAGTGAGGGAGTGCATGTATCGAGAGAATGAATCGGGAGCGCGACTTGCCCATATCGCCTTGCCAGATTGGCGTTTTGTGTGGGTTCTCCTCCAACAAATACGTTAATTGTTGGCAAATTATTAAACGCAGAAATTAAAAAGGCTATTTGCGAAGTAGCTAAATGCCATAATTTTACAAATCTAGCATCACTGCGTTCATCAGAGACAAATTAGTTATCGATTATTAAGTCAGAGGAAATGGCTTCTGCTGAATGCGCCCAATGTTTGCAGTGTTACAAATACGGGTAAGCAAACAATGAGCGCAAAGTCAAGCGACACCGCTGCTATCTTTTCCAGCAATAACAACAACACTCATAAACTTATTGAGCAAAATGTTGCATCTCTACTTAGCAAAAACAACAACAATACTCAATTAACGAGCGCAAGCTCGAGCGTAGCTGTTGGTTCTAGCAGCAACAAAAATAACACTCAGAACAACCAAGCCATTGGGTCTGCCATCGATCCAGACGTGGAGCTGTCCCAGATGAGGAAGCGAAAGACGACACAAATGTCAACTGTTGGCTGTCTGCAGCGCAAATCCAACAGGGTAGTGACCAGCTGCAGTGAGAAAAGGGTCTGACCTATTAGTAGTTCCCAAATTGCTCCGCTTAGCAACCGCCCCGCCGCTGTTACATACAACGATGACAGTCAATGTATGGACGCTCAGTCCATTTCATCGGACATTATTGCTGAACCCGATGTTGTGAAAAATCCCGCAGACATAGACTGCTAGTCACCGCACTGTTCAACGATCAGACCTGACGAGGGTAAAATCCCCGATGCAAACCCAACATGCAGTCGCGCCAACTACGTCCTTCAAAGCCGCATCAAATAGCATTGCGCGACAACTTAAATCTGCCTGTTTGCTGACTCTTTCAGCAGGGGTCCCTCGGGGGGAATGTGGCGCAATTGTAGCGACTGAGTCTGCGTTTGCATCGAAGTTCTGTTTTCAATTCAATAACACTTTATTAATGTTCATTTTGATTTCTTGACTTTACACACAACATTACTGTTTCACAGTTCACAAGCAAGTGGAGTTTACATATTTCTAGTTCACTTGTCGCTATCGACTAGTGGGATCGTGAATTTAGTGAGAGGATGAATCGGGAGCGTGACTTGCCTACATCGCCTTGCCAGATTGGCGTATTGTGTGGGTTCTCCACCAACATCTTCTCCCTGTTGAAAGCACTAGCTTTAAATCTAGGTAAATGTTAGAAATTACAGCGACCTCATGGACTGGTCGCCTCATGATGCCTCTCTTGGTCATCACATTCACGACGCGGACCTCGCCATCTTAGCCTGGAACAGCTGAAGTTATCCGAGCCAGAACCCACGTCTGGGACGGCGCATTGTCCACCTGAACGATGACCAATTGCTCTGCCTTCACGTTTGGTTTCCCTTTTGACCACTTGGAGCGTTGTTGCAAGTGGTGTACGTAGTCCCGTTGCCACAGACGCCAGATATGCTGCTTCAAGAGGGTGACACGCTGCCAGCGGTCGCGATAGCCAATTGTATCTAGTTCGTTGACGCTCACCAGCTGTTCTTCTGGATCAGCTAAAAGAGGTGCGCCAATTAGCAAGTGCGCTTGCTAACCGCTGGGGTCAACGCTACCAAATCGTTTGGATCGTCAGACTGTGGTGCTATCGGCCTTGAATTAAGTACTGGTTCCACTTCCGTGAGCACGGTCACCAGCTCCACGTATGTGAGGTGGGCTTCCGCAACGCTCTTGAATAAGAGGCTTCTTGCGGACTGGACGGCTGCCTCCCAAAGACCTCCAAAGTGCGGCGCTCTTGGACGAATGAATTTGAAGTCAAACCCTTTGCATGCGCTATATGACTTGACCACTTCAAGCTCGTCCGGTTGGAAATATCGCCCTTTCCAGTCGGCGAGTTTTGCTGCTGCTCCTACGAAGTTCGTAGCGCTGTCGCAATAAACAGTTCGCAGCAAGACACGCCGAGATACGAACCTTCGAAGACATAAAAGAAATGAATTTTTTTATTTTTTTTTATTTTCCCAAAAGGAGAGTGCATTGTCTATTATAGAAAAATTAATCGACTATTGTACAGATTAATATTTAGGACAAGTGGGTGAATTTCAATTTTACAATCAGTTTGTAAAGTCGTGTTGGGACTGGAATTTAACAATACATGTATTTTAACAATAAATAAACAATTAAAGATAACACCAATTAACAATGAGTAAGTAATGTAATGAAGTAATGTGTTATGTGAGGTCCATTGGTCTCAACCTTTTTAGCTTACGTTGCCGAGTTAGTTCATCTAATGGTAATGTATTCACACCATCGTTCCAATGCTGGGAAAGTTTGGTTTGGTATGTTCTGCTTAAATTGATTATTTCCTCATCTACTGTCGCAATTCTTAGGTCTCGATGAAGGTCCGTGTTGGTGATATACCATTGGCCTTTTCTGATGGTGTGAATAATTTTTGATTGTTGCCTCTGGATTAACTTTATATTTGAATTTTTGGCAACTCCCCATATTTCGGCTCCATATGTCCAAATATAAGAAATGCATTAGGATATAATTCAGAAACTAGCTCTATATGAATAGCCTTTGATAAAAAGGACACGAAGATAGACGCGTAAGTCTTGTATGGACTTCTTCCTCTTAACTTGTACGAAGTAAGGAACGGACCGCAGAAATCAACGCGTGTTACAAGAAATGGGCGTTGCTTTATAAAGCGATCGCCTGGCAGTTGTCCCATGATCTGCCTTTTTTAAGCGAAAATAATGGACGCAGTCTCGCACAACCTTCCTTACTACTTCACGCGCGTTGATCACCCAGAACCTTTCACACAACAATGATATTAGGATTTTCAGTCCAGCGTAAAGGTTCGTTCTATGTAGGAACTCGATGTACAATCGAGTGAAATGATGATCGCCTGGTAACAGCGCCGGAAACTTTGCGTCGTATCTCAAATCGGTGTTCGCTAGCCTACCACCCACTCTCATCATACACGCTACTCTATCAGTTTGTCTCAGTTCTTCTATGAATGGGGTCAGACCTTGAATACTAGGCTTAAGGGTTCGGTTTGTACATAATGATTGAATTTCTTGTTGGAACTCTATGTGCTGTAAATTCTCGGCGATTGTCCATAGTTTGTTCAAGTTCATTAGTCGGAATATGCAAAATGTCAACTAACTTGATGTTGTGGTCTACTTTAACGCCGTCAAAGCTTCGGAAAATATAAGATAAGATACGTAACATGCGCATGTATGATGAACTGTTAGATATGACTGTGTCGATGAGCGACCTGCTTGGATCGATGTCAATCCTCGCAATCAAGGAGAGTTGCACATAGCTCTAATCGAGGTAATGATTGCCTTGATCGGAGCAACCTTGGACTTAGCAATCAACAGGTTTACCTTTACGGCGTTGTCTGTATCGGCTCCAACGTCGAAGCGTCGGCGAACCCGTGAATTTCGCAGTCATTATCAGCTGACGTGTTCACAAAACGTGGAATTTGTAGCCTGGACGTGCCTTGCAAATCGATTTCTAGTTCTTGCCATGTGCGAAGTAAATGACCGGTAATCGGCTCATCCCAACTGAGCACCTAATTATTATTGGACTTACGAGTCCTAATGGGTCGAAAAGTTGTGCGACGGTGGATACAGTTGATCGTCTTGTAGGCGAAGATATAACTCTGCAATCGTGAAGATAGATGAAATTATCAAATTTTATTTGCCATACCATGCCAAGCGTCTTCGTCATCGCTTGTCCTTCAGGCGTGATAATCACCTCGTCGCTTGGTTGCTTTAGGAGTTCTGACGCATTGCTGATGAACTTTCTTAGCTTAAGTCCTGCTTCTGCAAGCTGCGCCACGATCTCATTCTTCTTGGCCTTTAAATACTCAAGACGATCTGCTCCAGTCAACAGGTCGTCGACGTACAAATCGTGGGTTAAAACATCAGCTCTGATAGGGTACATCTGCGCCCATACATCTGATATGTGTTTCAGGCTGCGGATTGCCAAAACCGGTGCTGCTGAGAGTCCGTATGTCACTCTGTTTAGCTCATAAGTTCGTATGCTGCCTTCAACGTCTGGTCGCCAAAGAATGAGCTGAAACCTCCTATCTGGCTCAGCGACTAAAACCTGGTGGTACATCTTCGTGATGTCGCTCGTCAGAGCAAACCGATGTAATCGGAATGAGAGAATTGTTGTCGTTAACGTTTGCTGAATCGTCGGGCCAACCATAAGAATATCGTGTAGCGACTTGATAGACGTGCTTTTTGTCGAAGCGTCGAAAACGGCTCGGAGTTTAGTTGTAAGCTTCTGTGATCTCAGTACGCAATGATGCGGTATGTAGAAGTGTGGCGTGCTCAAGTCTACATCAGTCCGAATTGACATGTGCCCAAGTGTGTATATTCATTTATGAACTCGGTGTACGCAATCTTCAATTGCTTATCGCGATTAAGTCTTCGCTCAAGCATTAGAAACCGCTTCAGAGCTGCCTCGTATGTATTGCCCAATATGCGTGGGTCTTCGGCAACCGGAAATCGTACCCGGATTCGCACATTCAGTTGTAACGTGACTCTTTTGACGTAGTGGTCCTCGCAGCGTTACTCTTCCTCTGTTAAGTAGGTTGCCGTCGCTTCGTACTCTTCAAGTTTCCAAAAATTCTCTACTGCTGGATCGAGGGAAGTTGATTCCTGTATTAAATGGCGCTGATATATTTGCGGTTACGCACTGCTTGTCAGATTGCCGTCTATGATCCATCCGAAAGCAGTGTTGAAAGAAGCCTTCTGTACCTATTAGAAAATCAATCCTGCTTGTCTCATCGAACAACGGCCAACTTAATAGTGCTAGGTAGGTTCCATTGTGAGGTTTCTACCATTTTTTGAGGTTGACGAGCTGAAATCATCTTGATGACTGAAAATGTCGATGACCACTCGTATTCCGACATTCGTGATCTCACAGTGGTCTGCGTTTGCATCGAAGTTCTGTTTTCAATTCAATTACACTTTATTAATGTTCACTTTAATTTCTTGACTTTACACACAACATTACTGCTTCACAGTTCACAAGCAAGTGTAGTTTACAAACTTGTCGCTATCGACTAGTGGGAGCGTGAATTTAGTGAGAGGATGAATCGGGAGAGTGACTTGCCTACATCGCCTTGCCAGATTGGCGTATTGTTTGGGTTCTCCTCCAACGCTGCCGTTACTCCTCAAAGTGGCTGGTACGATTACTAACCTAACTAACATGGACTCTAGAAAGTCGGTAGGCGGCTCCACCCGACTGTACGCCAAGGACAGCAAAACATTTAGAGCTATCCAAAGGCTGTTCAATGAGAAAGGCGTAGACTACTTCACGTACCAGCTCGCCGAAGATAGGCCATATAAAATATTGATTAAGGGTTTACATCACTCTACGCCTGAGAGCCAAATCAAAAGGGCATTCAACGAGCTTGGTCACAGTGTCCTGCATGTTCCTCATCCTATAAACCGGAACACCAAAGAGCCGATGAAGCAATTTTTTGTTAACTTGATTTTGGCAAGTACCATTGAAGATTTTCACCGAATCAGGAGTCTTGCTGGCCAACGAGTTGTTATTGAGGGAGCACGAAAGAAGTCTATTTAACACAGTGCCGCCGCTGCCAGCAATTTGGCTATATAGCTAACTATTGAAGTCAACCTCCCCAGTGCGTGGTGTGTGGTGTGTCACCGTTAAGAAAACTGTGTCAGGTCTTCTTCGGCAAAAGCTACCTGAGCAAACTGTGGTTTGGACCATCCAGTCAGCTATAAAGGCTGTGAAGCATACCAACGGTCTGTCAAGAGGACAAAGGGTACGCGCGACATGGCAAACGTCGGAGCACCACTGCAAATGGACCTTCACATCCGCCCATCCACTGCCAACGAGGTGGCCTGCACCATCCAACGCCTAAACAATGACAAGGCTCCTGGACATCACCGAATATGCAACCGAACCCTTAAGGTGCTGCCGGAAAATGCATTGCTCTTAATAACGCTGATATACCACTGCCTGGAAGTTCGCCGTTATCAAAATAATTAGTAAGCCTGGTAAGCCGGAGCACTGCCCTGCATCTTACCGGCCAATCAGTCTGCCGCCTTCAATCTCTAAGGTGTGGGAAAGACTGGTTGTCGAAAGGCTGACTGAAATCACCGACTCTCGAAACATAATTCCGGGTCATTAGTTCAGCTTCTGCGCAGGTCACAGCACTATAGAGCAGCTCCACAGGGTGGTAAACCACATTTTAAAAGTGTTCGATGCTTGCGAAAATTGGCATATTGCAAAATGGCGTATTCATCGATATCGAAAAAGCGTTCAACAGAGTTTGGCACCCCGGTCTCTTAGCCAAGATTAAGTCCGCTCTTCCGTCGCCATACTTCGGACTAATTATGTCCTACATGAAGGACCGAAAGGACAGAAAGTGTTCTGTGTCAAGTCACGGTCGACACTCTCAGGATCAATCCGGTGCTAGCAGGTGTTCCACGGGGCAGCGTACTGGGGCACCTGTTTTTCTCTATATTCGCAGCCGACATCCCCTTCCCTGATGCCGAAGTGATGGGCATTAACACCAATAAAATGCTGGTTGCAATTCTGCATGTGAGTACGAAGCCGCAGACGGCATACAGGATTACCTCTATGTTTTTGCTGAGTAGGCCAGAAGGTGGAATATTAAAATTAACTCGACAAAGTGCAAAAACGTATGCTTCACTCTTAAGAGAAGCCTACCGCACGTTGTACATTGTATCGGTGACATCATTCCTCAACACAAGCTAGCCAAATACTTGGGACTAGTATTGGACCAAAGGCTGTCCTTCCAATCGTACCCAACCAAGGTGATTCAGAGCAGCCGACATAAGGTAGAAAAACAATGATGGCTCCTAAAAAATAAGAAGAAACCTACCCTACGCAACAAACGTACACTGTACCAACCAATTGTTGCTCCGGCTTGAAGGTACGGAATCCAAATGTGGGGTGCTGCCTACAGGACTCAGATTAGAAGGGCGCAAACTCGACAAAACAAAACCTTACGCATCATCACTGGATACCCCTGGTACGTGAAGAACTCCACATTGCACAAATACCTAAAAGTGGAATACGTTAAAGACATCATTGACATATATATATGCAGGTACAATGACCGGCGGCGGTCACATAGCAACCGTCTGGCCAGATAGCTGGCCACTACAAGATGCGTCAAACGACTTAAGCGGAAGGACTACGGGAGGCTCCTCCAATGGAGTAGGCGGCGCCTGAACCTTAGACTAACCCGCATCGACCGTACTCCACACTCCACATAACCATGTATTGTTTAAATTGTTTTCTTTCTTTTTCGTCATTTATATATTGTAAAAATTATGTTTGTAAAAAATGGGTGGTAGCCACAAAGTGCATTGAACGGCATTATTGCGTCCGTGTTTGGCGCTTGTATAAATATATTACTAATAAAAAATATTGCTTTCATAAAAATTGGATGAAATTTCCCGACTTTCGCGGGTCTTTTTTCTGAATTTTAATAGTTATTCTGTTATTTGTGGTGGAGAAGAATCCAATAAATTATACATCATTAAAATCGGTCAAGCCGATCTTGAGTATATTTATATATACTTATATACTTATATAAATATACTTATATAAATATATTATATATATATTTTGTTTTATATATATAGAAGAAGTTATTTATATATATATGTATATATATTTATTTGTTGTTGTAAAGAAGTGGCTTAGTGCAGGACTTTTGAACGCGCGCTCCTCTGAAGATGTGTTCCCGATAAAGAGTACTGTCTGGTGGATACACTTGACATAAAGAATTCCTTTAACTCGGCAAACTGGGGAAAAATGATGGAGGCGATCACAGATTTTGGAATAATCTACTATCTGCTCTGGGCTAGAGCCCCTCCTGTATAATATTATGTACGACGGTATCCTCCGACTCTCCTTCTCAAGAGGAATAAACATCGTGTGATTCGCAGACGACATAGCTGTACTCGCTGTGGGTAAACACATAACTAGTCAATAGAACTTTGCAATACTGCCATTATAGCCATTTCAGAATGGCTGAGCCGGGCTGGACTTAGCCTGGCGGAGAACAAGACCGAGGCTCTATTGATCAGCAGCCGGAAAGTAGTTGAGACAGACAGGATCACAGTTGGCAGACGCCGCTTTCATAAAAAAAGTCTGTGGTCTACCTACGTGTGATCTTGGCTGCAGGCTCTCCTTCAAGGAGCACATAGAATCTGCAAGCGAAAAGGCCATAAACTCGTGCAGGGCCCTATCGAGGCTAATGCTAAACACACGGTAACCAAAGCAAAGACCCAGGCTGCTCAGGATTAACGCCACAAAATCAATAATGCTCTATGGAGCTGCAGTCTGGGTCGAAGCCATGGAAAAGTCTACTTACAGGGGGCGATTTGAGAGTATCTACCGGCTAGGAGCGCTCAAGGTAATCAGCACATTTGGCTCTGTATCGGATGATGCCGGTCTGCTCCTCGAGGGTCTAGCACCAATTGACTTATTCGAATTGGAGTCAGCAGAGTCCTATGCTGCTAGGCATAGTTTGTTTTTATTAATAAAAACTGGTTAAAGGCATTACTCATAAGGCTGTGAAATTCATTGATTGGATCATTTTGTTTAGTGGTATGTATCAATTCAAAATGTCGACCTACTATATTCAATATATCGCTGTTATTTGTAATAGTAAAATTTGAACGTACATCACTTTCCAAATCATTCGGGTTTAATCCTGCAAATTGAATTAAGTTCGTTAATTTAGGCGGGACATTTAGGTGATTTAACGTGTTTCGATTCTTTATAATGAAAGTCTTTTTAATAATTGAAAATTTAGCATGGTTCTTTGGACATATGCATGAGATTTTTGTTGCATTTTTTTATTAAGGTAGTTTCTCACGTTGTCGTTTATCATTTTCTTAATAAGCTTAAGTTTGGTTTTAGCTAACATCAACATAGCGTCAGAGAGTTGGAATTCAAGTCTTTAGTGTCTTTTGATTACTTCTTCTTTTCGGTTAATAATAGTCTGGTTATGTGGTTATTGGCTAGAGTTTTAATTAAATTACAGTTTTGATTTTTAGGCACATTTTTGTCTATTGCACTGCTGATTATTGCATCTAATTTCGAAAGGTGATTATCTATTTCGAAATTGTTTAGGTTTCTATTGTTGGGTGTTGGGCAATTCTGTTCATATAAACGATTTAGGGTATTCTTAATTTTTTTTCAATTTGTCTGTTCGTATTCTAGAAAGTAGGTTGGTGTGATATTTATTATTTTATCATACTAATCCATCCCAGTTTTAAACTATCATTTGGATGGTCGTTATCGTAGTCTAAACATTTTAAGCAATTAATTGTGTCCGAGAAGTTTGAGTGAATCTTAATTCTATTATCAGCAATGCATATCTCCAGAAATAACATTGCTTTTGGGTAAGATGGGGTAACTGAATCATATAATGCTGTTCTATACATCATGGAATTCGTGTTTATCCAATCTCTAAAAGGGGACCCCTTGGTGTTGTTACAGGGGTTACCCCAATTTGTGTGTTTACTGTCAAGATCACCGGCTAGAATATAAAAGTGAATTGGGTTTGGAAATTTAGTGTCTCAAATAAAATAATAATTTTTGTGTTTTGAATAAGTCATTATTATTGCCTGCCGGATAATATGCGGCAATTAAGTACATGGAGCAGTTTTATTTCATATTTATTTTAATGATACTAGTTTCTAAGTAAGTGAGAGAGTCAATTTATCTGTTTGAATATTTACAGAATGTTATATTTTCTTTTATTAGTATCGCCGTTCCTCCCCCTCTTTTCGCCCCCATCAATCATTGCGGATAAGAGTGTATCCTTAAAATTTAATGTTTTGTCTTGGGTTCAATTTAGTTTCGTTTAGTAATAATAGGTCAGGGCAATTATCAATAAGAAATTTGTTTAGTTCCAATCTTCTACTCAAGTTTATAGTGGAGTTAACATTAAGGGATATGGTGATTAATGTTTTAGGAGATATTCTGTTGTTTATTAAATTAGGGTTCATACTGAGTCAAATATACCATAGACTCTATCCAGTCGATGTCCTTGTTCTTTAAGTTGATTTTCTAAGTTTGCTACTTGCAAGTAAACAGCTTGTATTGCATTATTTAATTGGTGGAGAGTTGTGTTTGAACTGTATTTATTCGAAATATTCTTAGTGGTAGGCTGTAAATTATCTCTAATTGTATGTGAGTAACTTATATTAGGATTTACAAACTGTGAAGGGCTAGTTTTTATATTTGTTACAATGTTTTTTTTAGCTCTTATTTTAAGTATAAGCTCTTCATAGCGTTCACAACCTTTATATGATGCAGGGTGACTAGCCTTTTTGCACAAGACGCAGAAGAGCTTTTCCTTCGCGATGGGCGCCTCGGATCCCAGGGGGCGATCTGAGCTTTTGTGTGGATTACTGCATTTGGCGCATCTAGGTGTTAAATGACAGTTAGCCGCGCTGTGAAAAAAGTTTTGGCAGTTTCTAAACTGGGTTATTTCAGGTCTTCGAAAATCTTCCCATTTAATGTGGTGGTATTGGATGTTGTTAATATGTTTTAGTAAATTCACACTACTCTCCGCGCTAATTTGTACCATGAAAATTGGTAGTTTTATATTTTCTTGAACAGATTTTTTTGTTGTAAATTGCTTTACATTTAATATTTTGAGGTTTTCGTTTTCATGTGTGCATAATTCGTTAAGAATTTCTTGTGGGTCTGTATTGCCTCCTAAGCCTTTCATTAGATATGTCTTAACTTTAAGACATTTGGGTTTATAAGAGTAGAATTTAGCATTAGCTTTTTTTAAATGGCCTCTTATTCTTTTATAATCGTCGAAGTTTGAGAGAAAAACGGCACGTTTGTTTTGATTGTATTCTCTTATTTTAAATTGAGAAATGTTGAGACTGTTTTTAATCAGCTCAACTATTTTATTCGATTGTATATCAAAAATATTTATTGGTGGTACGATTTTGTTTTTATTTTTAACGTTTATTTTGTTATTTGAGCATTTTCGTTGTTGCTGTAAACTGTTTTTGGCGTTGTCGAAGTTGATGGGCTCATTGAATCGGGAGTTAAAATGTTATATTTTCCCTCTTTTTGTTTTTGGAAATTGTTTTGTTGCACTTCTCTCACAAATTCTTGAATAACTGTTTCATTACAGTTATCTAAGCTCTCAGAAGGAACTGCGTAATAACTATTTCTCATACCTTTTGGCATTGTTTGGTTGTCTATGTTAGAACTTTTTCTTTTCCTGATTAGTTCAACATTATTATTATTTAAATTATTTTAAGATTCTGGAGCATAAAGCTCAGACATTAATAAACGGCGATCACTATACGACTTCGGTGAATTAATCGCACTTAATCAGGCACAAAAATAAGTAATAATCAAGTAGATAAATCGATCAATCGCGTTCACACGTGCTGCTCTTATCGCTGTCACGACTCGACTCTGTTTGGTTTGGTTTTTTCTATGGGAAAACTAAACTATTCGCTTGGAAATATCTTTTCTAATATGTGGCTCAAACACGATAGCAGTGATATAGCACAGTAACCTGATATTTGGGTAGCTAATTTGTTTTGTTTTAAAGCAAATTTCCATTTTTGTGGATATATGAGGAGGGAATTAAAGAAATTGTTATATAAAAACAGTAAGCGTTTTCTGAACATAGGATATGAAATTTTACCAAGGCCTCGAGGTTTCCCTTTCGCAGAGGAAATGCCAATACCTGAAATGTTTAATTCTAAAGTTTTTACAAGGGTGAATGGATGTCTGTTTTTCTATTTATATAAAATCTTGAGTGCATTTGTTAGAAACCAGTGTCCTCTGCATCCATAAGGATTTTTTCTTGGGTTCTGTTTTATTCTAGACCCAATAGGTGACCTCTAGATGGAGTTAACTCAATTATTCAGATTTACGTATATATAAAAACCTGACTGATACGTACGTAGAGTAGCTACAGAATTCTCATTCATAGTCATTTTATAGTTTCTTTCGAATAGTTTCAAAATAAAGGCAGTCTGTTCTGTTTTTTGATGTAAATTATAATATTACAAATTATCATGTTCTTTCATTCCATATTTTAAAACGTCTTTATAAATATAGATTGTACGTAAAATAAAAATTTGTGAAGATTTTCAATAATAACACTTATTTAATTATTTATTTATATATTTATAAATTTTAGATCTAATATATAATACTACATCTAAAAGAGGAAAAGAATACTAGCAGTCGTGCGAACCGTCGAAGGTCACATCACCCGCCCTGCAGTGAAGTTAACCAAACTGGTCATAAGGGATGGTAATCCGCTGCGTCGGAGTGCTAGCGAATTACGAGGTGGGGCATGTTGACGCGCTAATCTGAATGAGCGCGTCGGTTTCCAACAGGGATTGAGGCCCATTTTTGCACTGGCACTCTCTTTCTCTCACTGCTTTCTACCTGCGCTGGCTTAAGCGATTGCATATTGGAATTTGCGTTCGAGAAGCTTCGATGACCTAACTGCTGATTCAAATTTGTAATCGTTTATGCTAGTGGGGTGGGGTACCTTTGCTTGTCTGTTAACTTTCTTTCGACTTGTGGATGCAGAGCAGAGCACATGTAAGTAGCGGCTAAGTTTATAACTTAGAAAAAATATATATGTACGAAGATTTAATGTAAATAAAAGATTTCAGTTTCTAAATTGTTAATATAATATAATATTCGCCAATTTGGAACCGGCTCTGACTCAATAAAACAAAGCTGCTTGCCAACGCAGCAACAAGCACAATAGAAGAGCAAAACCAAACAGCAACAAAAAATACGCTGTTACGGTTTTCGTTACTTTTCTCAAAATGTCACTACTACCACAAGTCGTGTAAGGGAACTTCGTGACAATAACATGCAATACACTCCTCCACAAATATACTGTAGCCGAAGGCCAAAGTAGGCAGTGCCACGTATTCCATTCCTTTTAAGTTAACTTTAGTTTACTATTATTAATAAAAAATTAAACAAATAAAATAAATCAAAGTCAATATTTTGGTAGGAAATGTGTCATAATATGTAACGCCTTAACCCAAATGCTAATCCAATAAAATTTATCAATATGGAAAGATGTTGGCAACAAGAACTTCAAGAAGGTTGCTTTGAATTTGACTTGTCAAATTGGCTTGACAAAGAAATATTCGTGGTACTACCTACCATCCTCAGTTCACAAAATCTTAATTCACGCTCCAGACATTATTAAACATGCATTGCTGTCTATTGGAGAGCTCTTTGAGGAAGCTTTTGGGTTCAGAAACAAGGACATAAAAAACGTTCGACTTCAGCATACTTGAAAGATGTCACGCATTTTTTTATTTATATTTTTTTATTACATATAATCTTATTTATTTAATCACTTTGTATAGAACACAAAGCCTAAAAATAATTTAGAGATCTTAAACTAAGTAATGCGTTTTTTAAAAGTTTCTTTGGTGATGAGCTAAGAAACTTTTCTATGTTACGTGGTCCTCCCAGGTTTATGGGGCAGGAAGGTCATTCCGACTTAGGCGCGTAGTTCTGCTCGTCGGCAAGATTGAACGAGCTAGTGGGTTGGGATGTTGCTAGAGTTTTAGGTGATATCTCTGGTGCAGTTGGACCAGCTCCGTTTTGGTTAGAGGGATGTTTAGATCTCTCTGGATGTTCGCGTTTGATATGTAACAGGGAGCACCTGTTAGAGTGCGAAGTATCTTTGATTGTGCTCTTTTGATAACTTCGACATTACTTGGGCTTGCGTTCCCCCAAAGCTGGGAACCGTATGTCCAGATTGGCTTTATTATTGTATTATATAGTAGAATCTTTAGATCGAGGCTTAAACATGATCTTCGGTTTAATAGCCAATGGAGGGATTTGGCTTTTAATTTCATACAGATTTTTTTGGCTTCTATATGCTTCCGCCAGGTGAGTCGTTTGTCCAAGTTAACTCCTAGGTAAGTGACTTCCGTTTAGTGCGGGACATTGGTGTTATTAAAGATAATAGACGGACAGTCGCTCTTATTAATGGTGAAGGTCCATTTGTTGCCATCCAGTCCGATACAAGTTGCAGGTGGTCACTTAGCTCTTTTGACGCTGTTTTAGGGCAGCGTGAGCGCTAGGTGATTGCAGTTTCATCTGCAAAGGTTGATTTCAGGAGCTGGGTTCTTGTAGGTATGTCATCGGTGAATAAAATGTATAACAGCGGACCGAGAACACTGCCTTTTGGAACGCCAGCATAGGCCAGTATAAGAAGATCATCGATGTGCTACTATTGCCAATCAGCTACTATTGGAGGATTCATGAGGTCTTGTGGTTTCCAAATGGAATACTTAGTGCTCGTTGGTGGGAGGTCCTCAATGTAGTGCCTTTGGATTTTACATGCTTGAATCTTTAGAGCATTTCTTAAAAGTTTTTTTGCAGTTTTGAATCTGTTTATTGATACGGGGGAATGACTTGACTGCCATTCATGACTAAGCCGAAGTTTTTCTGATACTAGGCGTTCAATTTCCGCGCTAGTTAATACTACAGGTTTGTTGACATCACTGTCTGCCTTCGGTGTCGTGGCAACGGCAGCACTCGCAATGGTTGACTTGAAATGGTTCAGTGAGTTGTCAATGTATGATTCGGTGTCAAGTTTTTGTTTCATACAAATATGGGCACTTACGTATTTTTTATACCTGAGCCAATCAGTTTTCCATGAAGCAAGCATAACGAAATGAATGTTTTTGGTGGGGTGCTCCAGTAGGTGATATGTGACTGGTGAATGGGTAAAAGAAAGATCGGCATGAGTTTCCGTTGAAGTCACACTTCGAGAGATGTTGCGAATTACTGTGAATTCCATTAAATTGGGAATTTTCCTCGGATCTCCTGGTTAATATGTAGGCCTACCCGGAGAAGCAAAATCGAGTTTGTTGCTTGAGTTTATTATTGCTTTGTATAGGTGTTTTCTTTGGGATTTGCAAGTCGTGAGCCCCAGTGGGGGGCATTTAAGTCCTCTGCTGCAATAAGTGTACGCCCTAGGGTATTGAAGAACTGCTTGAAACATGATTCCAAAATCGGAAATCTGGGTGGGCAGTGGACCGCTGAAAGCGTCATCTTTCCAGTTGAAGTTTCGATGACAATATACGTAGCTTACATATAGTTCTTAGAGTATGATACTGACTGGTAATGTTTTAGCCGCTTTCTAATAAGTATAACCGTTCCGACGTTTGCTTTGCCATCGGGGTGATTTGTGTGATAGAAGAAGTAGCCTGATATCTCAAATTTGTACCTGTTTGTAAGGTGCATTTCGGAAAGCAATAAAACATCAGTATCTAATTCGGAAAGGTATTTTGTGAGCTCAAGCTTGTGTTTCGTTACCCCATTTGCGTTCCAAGAGGTTATTTTGAGCGGGAACAATTTAATTACCAAGTTTTTCTATGATAAGTCTTTGCGCTTAAGTATCTCCTGAAGCATGTTTTGCATCATTAAAGTACTTTGAGACATGCATTGTATAAAACTAGCATTCATTTGTTTAAGAGAGCTATGTGGTGTAGGTGAAATTGTTTGGGTAACACATGTTGTGGGAGTTCAATTTTCTGAGGTTGTTGGTTTGTGTTATATGTTATTTTTGCCGGCTTTGTGTTGGGTAATTGTTGAGGTTCAGGTCGGAACACGGATGCATATGTTATGTTTGGATGGTACTTTGGAATGTGCATGGCTTATTCATAGTGGTTTGTATGGTAGCCTCGGGCAAGCTACGGGCTGTTATTTTGCGCTGAGTCGTCCGGATTTTCAGTTCCTTAAAAACTGGGCAACCTCTGTAATTTGCAGTGTGATTACCCCCGCAGTTAGCGCATTTTTTTGGTTTAGTCTCTGTTTTGTTTACAGAGCAGCTTAAGGACTCATGGAGGTCACCACAAGATACACAGACAGATGGTAGTGTGCAGTACGATTTCGTGTGGCCGTATTTCTGGCAATTTGTCCACTGCACTGAGTCTGCGCGTTTGTGAGGTTCCTCCACTGTGATTCTGCGATGGAGCAGGTATTTTAGGTTATATATTGGGTGGATTTGGTTTCCCTTTGCAGGCTTATTTTCAGTAGATAGCTTGACTTTGAATATAGGTTGCGGAATTTCGTTTCTATTTCAGATGTTCATTACAACCTTAGTTGAGGAAACGTAAACCAAATTACAATTATTAAATTACTTGTCATATATTCAAAAATAAGACGGAAGAAATATTCTCTGTAAGCAAAAAAAAAAGTATTTGAAAATAATAAAATATATATATATTAAAGTTAATGGACATTCCTACAATTATTCCGAGCCTACATGCCTAGCAAGAACAGTACATAGTTAAAAGATGCATTCCAGCAGACATTCACAGAACGTATGCTCAAAGGCAGGAAACGATAATGACGATGATACCGCACACTGCCAGTTAGCAGAGGGCGGCTTTATTGGTGGTGTAGTGTGGCTAAGCTTTATGTGTTGTGGGCTAGGCAAAAAGGCAAGAAAACAAAGTAAAAAAGGAGATAGATTCAAACAAACAAAAAAGTAATAATAAAGAGAAAAAAGTGAGCTCAACTACAAGAGCACACAAAAGATACAAACAAACCAGGCAGGACGAGACAAAATCCAAACGCGCGCATAAACAACAAGCCAAAGTCTAAAGCCGGTTAGCAGTAGAACGAAAAAATTAAAATTAAATAAGGCAAATATAAACCTCAAGGGCACTTTTAATTTCCTTATGTTCAACACATTTAACGCATTTAAACAAATAATTCAAAAGGAAGGACCTCCTTTGGCCAAATGCAAGTCTACTTATATTAGGTCACTTTTTTTTGAGGAATAATATCACCGAACCGATGTACAGTGGGCGGCAGGCTTCTCTTGAGAGTGAAGTATACGTTTTTACACTCTGTGGAGTTGATTTTGACGTTCCACCTCCTGGCCCACTCCCCAAACACATGGAGATTTTCTAAGCTTGTCTCCATCACGAAGCCAACGGCTGTTATCTCTAGTTAACATTAGCTTTTTTTTATCATGCTTCACACTTTCTTCAATTTTCAGTAATGAACGATGTTAAATCGGCAGCGTTGAATGGCCGGAGGGCTTCAAACTAAATCAATTGGTAGTGGTTCGAGGTCATGGATGGCACGCTTAAAGATGCCTGTCCTCGTTTTAATTTCCGCCATGCGGACCTTGCCGTCTGAGCCTATTACTGCTTTGATGACCACGCCCGAGTATCAATTGCTGGGGTGGCACGTTGTCTTCTCGTAAGACTATGACCGCGTCTTCTTTGAGACACAGTCCGCTCTCGTTCCACTTGCAGCGATGCTGAAGGCTGTGAAGAAAGTCGCGCTACCAATCCTTCCAAAAGCGCTGTTTGATCTCCGAGACAAGTTGTTAACGTTTAAGGTAGCTCAGTTTGTCGGTTGGTGGTGGTTGAACGAATACGGTCGGCAACTTTGCGAGCGTTGTTCCTATTATCATGTGCGCCGGCGTTATTGAAAGGCCGTCGTTTGGATTGCTCAGGACGGCTTCGACGTCGATGAAGACGGTTTGTATTTCGTCTTCCATTAATAGGGCGCTGCCAACCCTGACAAGCAAATGCTTGCCTGGTTTCACTGCCACTTCCCACACGCCGCCGAAATGAAGCGCTACCGATGGGATGAACATGAAGGCTAAGGTGTGAGCTGTAGCATTGGTTGCTAGGGCATCCATGTTGTTGTTCAGTTGCGTCTTAAATTCCCACAGCAGGCGAGCAGCTCCACCAAAATTGGAAGAATGTTTCTCATAGGTGGAGACTTTAAGGCCAAAGCAGATTCTGGGGTAACTTTAGAGCGGATACAAGCTGTAGCTGCTCACAGGAAGTTGTGTATAACTCAACAGCTCAAATCCTGGCAACTGGTTAAGCGACCCATTTTCGGTACGCCCAAAGACACACACCCAGCGCTATTGATTTCTTCATTTATAATGGGCTGCGTTCGGACGAGTTGTCTATCAGGACTGAGTATCCACTCTCCTCTTATCATGTTCTCCTTTTGGTTGATTTTGATTCCACTCCGAAGATCAAAACAATAAAAGGACTACTGCTGCCGCCTGGAACTGACTTAGCTGCATTTCGCCGAGATCTGGATGAATCTCTAAATTTAAACTTGGAAATCCTGATGTCCGAAGACATGGAAGACGCGCACTCGATCTTTCTAAATTAGGTGCACTCAGCTGCTCTCATTGCCGCCCCCTTAAATCCACCACATAGCTCAAGAGTGCGTTCTGGACTTCCCCCAGCTATTGAAGCACTCCTGCTTATTAAGAAGAGACTTAGGGGACAGGTTTGTCGCACCCGCGACCCTATTGTGGACAGGGTTCTTCATAGAGGGCCCAATAGAGTCAAAAAGCTGCTGACGCTGCATAAACAGGAAGAAAATGTCAGGTTTTTGTCAAATGTCTCCCCCGACGACCCCGCAAAGCACTCTTTGTTTAAGTTGGCGAGAAGGTATAAACAACAGGTAACCCCAAAATTTCCAATCAAGAAGGCTGACGGATCCTGGGCTAGATCTTTAAGCGAGTGAGCCAAATCTTTCGCCGAGGAATTGGAAGCTCGATTTCAGCCATTTGATACCAACTCAAAGCTCAGGGTTCGCCAGATCCATATGATACTTGAAAGCGCCGGCGAATTACGCCTCCCGGTTGCTCCCATTACAGCCGAGGAAGTCTCATCACATATTAAAGTGTTGAACACTAAAAAGGCTACAGGTGAAGATAGACTGGACAACTTTACACTTAAGGCAATGACGCTAAAAGCTGTGCTATTCCTGGTTCTCATTTTTAACTCAGTTCTGAGTTTGGGATATGTTCCCATCAGTGGAAGAAGTGAGAATTTGCATGATTCATAAGGCCGGCAAGAGCCCTTACAACTTAGATTTCTACATGCCAATTAGCCTGCTACCCACTGTACCAAAATTGTTTGTACGCTGTTTGCTGACACGGATCATGGACTTAAAAAAGGTAAAGCAAATAGTTCCTTCCTTTCAATTTGGCTTTCGTAAGTCCCACGAAACTCCAGAGCAGCTGAATAGGGTGGTTAACTTTATTCTCGGAGCATTTGAGGCTAAGGAGTACGTGGTGGCAGCGTGTCTTTACATAAAGCAGGCTTTCAACGGAGTTTTGCTCAGTAAGCTCAAGAACCTCTTGCCGCCTCAACTATGGTTAATCGTGCGCAGATACCTTGAGAACAGGTCCTTCTCAGTGGTACTGGATGGTGTGGAGTCTAGCATCAAGGATATTTGTGCGGGTGCCCCCAGGGCATCGTTTTATGGCCTACACTCTATAACCTGTTCACGCACGACATGCCCATTGGGTCAGAAATACCACTGAAGGATCCTGTGGATCTGATCATTGCCACGTTTGCAGACGATACGGCCATCCTCGTCAGAAACAAGTGCATATACGAAGCCACGGACTCACTGCAGCAATACCTGCATATTTTTGAAAACTGGACACGACGTTGGAACATTTGCAATAACAAAAACAAACGTGCCAATGTGACGTACGCCTTACGGCCGGATTTCTGTCCGGGGGTTTTCATTGGAAACCAGCTGCTGGAACAAAATTCAGGTTAATAAAAAACCTGGGTGTGTATTTGTATAGGCGGCTAACTTTCAAGACGCATATTTCAAGTATAACGAAATCCTTAAGACAGAGGATTGGTAAATTGCATTGGCTTTTAACTAGAAGGAATAAATTGTCCTTGGGAAATAAGGTGAACATTTACAAAACCATAATTGCTCCTGCTTGGCGATACGGTTTGCAGGTGTATGGCATAGCAGCGAGGTCAAACATCACGAAGGTGAGAGTACTGCAGGCCAAGACATTGCGAATGCTTACTGGTACCCCTTGGTTCATGCGCACGGCGGACCTTGAAAATGACTTAAAAATACCGAAAATTGATGTGATAAATCGTCAGGCCCAAAAATATATAGAGAGGTTAAAAAATCATCCAAATATACTAGCAAGGCGCCTTCTAAAACGACGCAGAATGGGAGGAGTTAGGGTGGCGAGACGGCTGAGAAGATCGCACCCTGCCGACCTCCGAAATAGATCTTTTTAATACACTATACTATATCCCCACTTATTATTTAAGTTGCTTCCTTAATTTTTGTATATACAATTTAATTGAAGTTGTTCTAATAATAACAGAGAAATTAAATATAAGGGGGAAACAAAAAAAAAAAAAAACTAGGTGGATCCGTCTTTTATCCGAATATGTGAAGTCGAGTCTGCTAATTATAGCCTTAAAGTTTAACACTGTATTAAAAGACGACAACACCATATCCGCAGGTCCCTTTATTTTGTTTCTAATGATAGCCACGGTTTGATAATGTTGCAAGCTACCCTCATATTTCTCTAAACTTTTATATGCAGTGTGGGGTGCCTATCTCCAGAAGACCTATGCTTCTTCAGAGCCATCGAAATCCGGTAAGGACTTTATTATGTCTAACGTTATATTGCAATTGCACCATTTTACAATTTTTATTTCCTTGTGCATTGTTCAATTTCCGGTGCATGGAGTGAAATAGTGGAAACCTTTCGATTAATATCATAAAACTTTTTTTTCCGAATTCGGGACTTTGCTGCTTCTATAACGAATTTAAGTTGGGTCTCGCCCATGCCTGTATCGGTTCGTTCACTACAACTGTTTCCTCCTTTATTTAGCAGAGAGAATATTATAAATTTGCAAATTATAAGTTTACACTACTTCTATTGCTGCGTGAAATGTGACTTTCCTTTTTGCTTGTCCAACCCAGAAGAACTTTGCTTTGAAACCAGTGCACAAGAGAAATCTCACAAAACGAGAGACGCATATTGCATGTACCCGTTATTCATTCGGTGACACGATCACGGCGCCAGCGTTGCTTCCAAACACATCTAGCATTCAGTTAATGGATTGGTTGCGCTTCCAGGGGAAGGGAATTGCTCGCAGTCCCGTTGTAGTGTCGCTGATACAATTTGGTTGTGTTAACTTGTACAAATGAAGAGAAGTTTTGTGAAGAGCAGTTTCTAGCGAATGTAGGACGATCACTTTCGGGTCGCTTCAATGTGCGGCTACCATTTAAGGAGGCTGATGTTAATTTGCGCAAGTCATAGTGTTGTTTTGAATTAGTTTTCGAAGCTTGAAAATCAATTTACTAACGATCATGCTCTAAAGAAGTCATATGGTAATTTCATTGAAGAATATAAACATCTCGTTTATTTAGAAATGTTGAGGCCCGCAGACGCCGGCCAGATTAAAAATTTTATTCCCCACTAGCGGTTTTTGACGCGTCTTGCAAATCAAGTAGTGGTGGGTCTTTAAATGAGATGCTGGGTGTGGGGCCCACAATCCAAGACGATTTGTTTTTAATTTTACTTCGTTTTCGTGGTCATAAGTACGCTCTCATTAGAAATAAACGAAAATGTATTGGCAAAAGTTGGTGCATGAGGAGGATTGCAACTTCCAAGGCATTTTATGCTGATATACTATCGAGATGGCAATGCAGGTTCTATGCTTTAAAACCGTCACATATAATATTAGGCCGTCACTGTTTCTGTCGGTTCACCGTATATGTAACCTGGCATATTTGTATCAGGAAAAGTGCTCAGCAGGCTGCAAGGCAGTACTTGAGAATTTTGTATGGATGATCTGGGCAGATATACTTAAGGAAAACTGTAACAACACAGTGTTAAATCATCTAAAATTTCTGTTGTACAAGTGGCGCTCAAATTGTGAAAGAGAGGCATTTCTATCACCAGAACCGGCCGTTTCAAATCAAGACTTCGGACTGCTCTAAAACTTTGGGCTTACCTTAAAATTGTGAGCGTAATTTCGTGGAAAATCAGGGCAAGAAGCCATAGTATAGATGCCTCGGTTAATACTTTTGGCCACGGCTAGGGTGCAAGTTGGATTGCATGGGTTCTCAGATGCATCAAATTGAGCTTATTGATCAGTGGTATATGCTCGTTGTTTTGAAACTGATAGTTTGTTTTATTCAGAACTCGGGGTATCACTCGGTGTAAAACTCGGGGGTTAAGGTGGTAAGGGCAACGTCGTTGCCTCGATTGCAGTTTCAAAGGCCTTTGCTATTAACTGAGATAATGGCAAACATAAAGAGCTTCTGACAAAGCAAGGCGGTGTTTTTTATTGGACTGATTCTACAATTGTAATTCCCGTCGTTGCCAGCAATACTTGACACGATGCGACCGAGGAGCCATCGCTGTGGCGGGACGTAATCCTCATGCACGATAACCATGGCATTCTTCCGTTCGTCAGGTGACTGTGTGGTCCATTTCACCCGAGTCTGATGCTCAGGATGTGTTCGCTTCGCCAACACAGCCAAAACTGATGCTTAAAGGCGACAACACGAATCCAACTTTCTGAATATGTTGGCACCTTATCAGAATCCAAATGACAAGTCTCTGGTAATGTCCTCAGGGAATGTCGGATTATGAAATGACCTGGCGTCATTGCGTTTAAGTCGTTCGGATCTGAAGACGCAGTTGAAAGAGGACATGAGTTTAAGATGCCTCATCCTCTACGACGTCTGTTTCGAGTTCTTTGAAAGTAAGTCGTGTTCTCATTAAGGTCCGATTCATAAGTCGCTTGGCACTCTTTACGGCAGCCTCCCAAAGCCCACCGAGTGGCGGCGCCCTGGACGGGATAAAAATGTTAATAAATTCAGATGAGCAATATATAATTATTCTTTGTTGGTTGGTTTGATTAAACAAGAATGCCTTATCATCCGCTTCACCGGCTATCATCCGCTTCACCGCGTACAAAAAGGCACCAGTTGATAAATCCGAACGGTCTGACGGCGAATTCCTTTCAAAGGAGAGATCACCCATTTCTTGTCGATGAAGCTTCGGACGATAGCGAACGTAATGCATGCATGATGAGCTAGACTGTGAGCGCTGATGACCCAGATTGTTTGTTGAAGTAGTTCAACTAACGCTGCAAGTATACGGCATAGCTGCTAAGGTGCATATGAATAAAATCAGAATTGTTCAAGCTAAAACGATTAGAAAAATTTTCAATTCTCCCTGGTGCATGCGTACAAGGGATATCGAAAAGGATCTTAGGGTTCCTAAAGTCGGCGATATTATCCAGGCACAAGCGGGGAAATATCTAAAGCGCGTTGGTTCTCACCCAAATGCCCTTGCGAGACGGCTAACTTCGAGAGCCAGAAAAAGAAGACTCAAAAGGTGTCACCAACAGGATCTTCCTACGAGGGTCCTTTCATAAGTTTCTTCTGTCAAATTTAGTAAATTTTTTTTATATAAATAAGTAATTGTAAATATGTATTATTCTTTATAAGTTGTTTGTAAGTCATAGGTTTAAATTATTATTTTTTTCTTTTATAAACAATTAGGTTACGCTGCCAATGAAGGTAGTAGAAAACTAGTTAATAATTATTTAAAAAAATAAATGTATTATTAAAAATATTTAAAAAAAAATATATAAAAAAAAAGTTCTTAATATGTATTTAAGAAATGAGTGGAATGGAGAATACTGTTTGCTGACTCTTTCAGCAGGGGTCCCTGGGGGGAAATGTGGCGCAATTGTAGCGACTGAGTCTGCGTTTGCATTAAGTTCTGCTCTCAAGTACACTTTATTAATGGTCACTTTGATTTCTTAACCTTACACACAATATTGCTGCTTCACAGTTCACAAGCAAGTGGAGTTTACAATTTTCTAGTTCACTTGTCGCTATCGACAAGTGAGGGAGTGCATGTATCGAGAGAATGAATCGGGAGCGCGACTTGCCCATATCGCCTTGCCAGATTGGCGTTTTGTGTGGGTTCTCCTCCAACAAATACGTTAATTGTTGGCAAATTATTAAACGCAGAAATTAAAAAGGCTATTTGCGAAGTAGCTAAATGCCATAATTTTACAAATCTAGCATCACTGCGTTCATCAGAGACAAATTAGTTATCGATTATTAAGTCAGAGGAAATGCTGAATGCGCCCAATGTTTGCAGTGTTACAAATACGGGTAAGCAAACAATGAGCGCAAAGTCAAGCGACACCGCTGCTATCTTTTCCAGCAATAACAACAACACTCATAAACTTATTGAGCAAAATGTTGCATCTCTACTCAGCAAAAACAACAACAATAATCAATTAACGAGCGCAAGCTCGAGCGTAGCTGTTGGTTCTAGCAGCAACAAAAATAACACTCAGAACAACCAAGCCATTGGCTCTGCCATCGATCCAGACGTGGAGCTGTCCCAGATGAGGAAGCGAAAGACGACACAAATGTCAACTGTTGGCAGTCTGCAGCGCAAATCCAACAGGGTCGTCACCAGCTGGAATGACAAAAGGATCTGGCCTATTAGCAGCTCCGAAGTTGCTCCGCCGAGCAACCGCTTCGCCACTCTTACAGACAAAGATGACAGTCAATGTTGGACGCTCAGTCCATTTCATCGGACATTATTGCTGATCCCGATGTGGTGAACAATCCCGCAGACATAGACTGCCCGTCATCGAACAGTTCAACGATCAGACCTGACGAGGGTAAAATCCCCGATGCCAACTTAGCATGCAGGCGTGCCAACCAAACCGTTCAAAGCCGCCTCCAATAGCACTGCGCGGCATCTTCAATCTGCCGTTGCTCCTCAAAATTGTTGGTACGATTACTAACCCGACGTGGGGTCTAGAACATCGGTAGGAGGCAACACCCGGCTGTACGCCAAGGACACCGATACATTTAGAGCTATCCAAAAGCTGTTCAATGAGAAAGGGGTTGATTATTTGACCTACTAACTCGCCGAAGATCGGCCACATAAAATAGTGATCAAGGGACTACGTCACTCTACGCCTGAGAGCTTAATCAAAAGGGGGTTCAACGAGCTTGGCCACAGTGTCGTACATGTTCATCGTCCTCTAAACCGGAACACCAAAGAGCCGATGAACCTCTTTTTTGTTAACTTGATTTTGGCAAGTACCATAAAAGATTCGCCCCGGATAAGGAATCCGGCTGGCCAACGAGTTGATATTGAGGAGGCCCGAACGAAAAGACGATATAACACAGTGGATCCGCTGCCAGCAATTTGGCCATATAGCTAACTATTGTCGTCAACCTCCCCAGTGCGTGGTGTGTGGTGATAATCACCGTTAAGAAAACTGTGCCAGGTCATCGTTGGCAAAAGCCACCTGTGCAATTTTTGGTTTAGACCATCCAGCTAACTATAAAGGCTTCGGAGCATACCAGCGGTGTATCATGAGGAAAAAATTTCCGCTTCAGCCGAGCAACGACAGAGCCAACCGACGTCAAGTCTGCCTATTCGTAGGACCTATTACACTAAGGTAGTCAAGGGTAAAACCAGGGCTCCAAAAATGCAAACAAAAGTACTTGGAAAGCAGCAGCCAATGCCGAGCAGCCACTAGAAGGAAACCATGTACAGCACATCATATGCCGAAATTGCTAGCAGGACTGTGGCGAAAACTGCAAAAAAATATGCGCTCTAAACAGCAGGCTCACACACACATCGATGGGGCCTCTACCTCTTGCAAGCCTTCCCGTTAGCCCGTCCAACTCATTCGATCAGAGCGTGTTGAGTGATCTGCGGGACTCAATAACCACGCTCATCGATTGGATCAAGGCACTCATGGATACGCAAAAGCAAATTATTTTAATGCAAACCCAAATGCTGGGCTTGTTTAACGCAGGTATACGGAAATGAATTCACTAAAGGTTATGGTCTGGAATTCCAACGGCGTCTCAGCGAAAATGAGTGAGTTAGAGTGCTTTGCGCAAACAAACAACATTGACGTTATATACCTGAGTGAGACTCGGTTGAATGAGGAGGCCACTCCCCAACTTTTCGGCTACTGTTCGTATCCGGCTAGTTACCCCAACTCCACGAATGGCAAGTGCGGCACTGCCATACTCATCCAATGCGACATCCAGCACTTCCCCACCGCTCTGCTTCGCACGGACAGAGTGCACGTGGCTTCAGCCATTGTCTCCACAGCCATGCGCAATATTAAGTTGTGCGCCATCAATTGACCACCCAGATTCAGCCGGTGTAGCGATGACTACGGGGCATTGCTGGAAAAGTTTGAGCGGCAACTGGAACGCAAAGCATGGGCTCTGGCTTAACCTTAACAGCAACAAAATAGGCAAAGAACTGGAAGACTTTGTCCACGCCTCCGATTCGCAAGTGCTGACAAGGGGTGATCCCTCAAGGTTGGAGAGAGAGGCCACCCCAGTTGCCAGGACTTTCCCATCTACTGATGGATCCCCCAGTAGAAACTGCGAATAGAGAAGCGTGCGCATCTCAGCTCCGACCACCTACCGCTTATCATAACGCTTGACACAACAGCGAGGTACTTCCCAACCATTGAGATGCTTGTCGATCGTAGGACTAGTACCGCCGATTTTGCAAGTCGCCTAAATACTTCTATCCCCCCCGTGATGGAATTTCACTCTGGCACAGAAATGGACGAGACGTTGGCCATGTTCTCTTGTAAGGTGTATGAGGCAGCTGCCAAGACTCGCAAAGTAACATCCCAGCCAACTATACAGGATAATGCCTCCTATACAATTTCACCGACGCTGATTTACCTCCTGAAGGAGGTAAACGTAGGTTGCGGAAACTGCTTACCAGTTGTCTAATGCGATAATCATTCACAGGGCTCAGTCTTGCGACTTCCGACTGCAGTCTACCGGTAACAGTGCTGACGCCCCCTTTCCGCTACACGCCACACGATGCGTGAAACGGCAACCGACTCGAACGACTCCTCTTAGAGACGCGAATGGGAACTGGTGTCCCAGCCGCACGACATCTCACAACTATGTGACGTCCTGGACAACAACGCTGTGCTGGGTGCACCACTGCAAATGGCCCTTCCTATCCATTCCCATTCACTGCCACTTCCATCATCACATTTTTGCCTTCGCTTCTGTAACATTTTTGCTTAAGTATAGGGTTGCAGGCTTAGGATAAGTCAGTCGCTAATAAGTCACTCAACTTAAGGAACATCGTGCTGTTAAAAAACTAAAAAACTAAATCATTAATCACTTTGTTTAAATTACTAATTTTATTTTATTATTAATTGGCGCACGAGCAGGGACCTCGCAAGTGATAATATAATTTTATTACGTGGATCCAAAAATATCTCCTTTTCTGCTGGGTAGCATAAACTTTAATGTTCCTTCTCGTGTTACTAGAGGTTATATTCCAATTTCTACTGCTTTCTGTAGATCTACTTATCTGCTGCATGATCAATTTCGCGTGTTATGTCATTCATACAATATGCAGTATAATCTAACATCCATCCCTAAATCTTCTGATAATTTAAAATCTATCCTATCTTACCTTAACATATAGTAAATAATGTTATCTTCAATGAGCTCACAGTTCTCACACATGTAACGCCGTCTTAATTACCATCGTTTGATTAATGCTAGCTTTACTTGTATAAATCTTTGTTATGGTATGTAATGAACTCTAAGTTGAATCTTAACTTTAGTTCACCTTGCATGCTTATTGGCTAATGGCTGACGATGTTCTTATCTGTAGCCAAATATGTAATTCGTAGACATTAGCTTTGGTATCGCATGTTCACCAAAGAAATTAGCAATTAGGACCAGCTAATCTTAGTCTACTATGTAAATCTGTGAATTTTGATTCCACTTGGGCATGAGATATATGTGTAGTCATTGCGTACCTGCTAAATCAATGAAAAAAATATATATTTATTAAAATAAAAATAAAAAAATTCATACGTGGCCCCCCAGCACCCATTTGGAAAAGGGGCGAGCCGTATTAGCTCCGCCATCTGGTCAATAAATAAATTATCTGAAAAAGTGTTACATAAAAATAATTACAAGAACTATAGTAAAGGGAAATAATTATAATTTATCAATAAAATATAACATATGAGTTACTAAGTTACTATAAGTTAAGTTTCTAATGGTCTTGTAAGGTATTGCTTGTAATCGAGAGCAATCGTTTGCCAAACTCGCATAAAACCGTTGTACAGTCGGCTCCTACTTGTAGAAAAAAGAGAAAGGTGTATAAATTAAATAATTAAGCACACATTTAAGAACAAACATACTTCAAAACACTCTTGCTAATCTTTCACACGTTCTGTCACTTTGAGAATGAAGTCCAGAGTGACTCCTTCACCCCATCGGAATATTGGGTGCGTTATATTTTTAATAATTTGTTTAGTAATTGTATTTTCTCTAAATCAATTGTTAATTACACAAGTTCTTTGCAACTTACCTCTGCCATTTCTTTTATCACAATTACCATATGATTGAGTAGTCTGCTATTCACAATTAATATAAAAATTCACAATAAGGTTATCAACACTCAGAGTTATTTGATGGTAACACTCAATTGTGTGAAATACTGTGCGATCATTACCATAGATATTAAAAATGCCTTCAACTCGGCAAGGTGGAACAATATCGGACTGCAACTTGCCGATGAAAGAACAGAGCTGGTACTTATCTTAGAGCTTATTCTCTTATGGTTTGCTGCGTATTCACAACAGTGTCTGATGATACCATCAACATCCTATCAAACTGTCTACCCATGGATATTGAAGCCAATATTGACACATCCTCCTGAGAAGGGGGGGACGGACCCGTGGTAGCAAAGATGGAGGAGCTGCACCAAAGGCAGATGGTCGTATGAGCTCATCCCTGACATAAAGGAGTGGACAAAGCGTAAACACGGAATCCTGAACTACCACCTAACGCAGTTCCTCTCGGGACACGAGTGTTTCAGGGAGTACTTGCTTAAGTAGAACCATGCACGGGATCCCCACTGCAGATTTTGTACAAACCAAGTAGAGAATAAGCGACACATTCTAACTAAATGCGTAAGATTTTCGCACCACAGAGAACACCTGATGTATGCTATAAAGGAACCGCTTACTCCCAGCAGTATAATGTAATACATGCTGAAAGGCGTAGAGGAATGGAACCTGGCAAACAGGATAATAGTGGATATGATGTAACGGGTCCGTAAGGACGAGAAAAGACATAGAGGCTAATTACTCCTGCCTGGCGAACTAATGCTTCAATTGGTGGTTCCGCCAGGTCGCAGAAGTATTCGGGGGCGGATTAGTACGTAGGCGCTCAAACCTTGCCGTTGGTATTTTTACATTGACATAGTAGGTACGCAATGACCACACACTGATCTCAGATGGGGCAGGCCCAAGTGGCATCAAAATTCACCCAGTCACATAGACTGGGCTCATCTGATGTTAATTGCTAAGTTCTTTGGTGAACATGCGATACCAAAGCTAATGTATACGTACTAAATATTTGGCTACAGATAAAAACATCATCAGTCTCTAATAAACATGCAATAATTAAACTAAATCTAAGACTTAATTTAGAATTCAATACCTAAAATGATATAGACAATTCAAACAAAAATTTAGATTACAAGTTTAGTAATTAAGTTATGCATTAATTCAATTAAGCCAATAATGTAGAGGTGGAAATTTCAGAGTTTAGAACATCACGGCGAAGCAAAGTCTCGAAAAAAACAATAATGACAGAACTGATAGAAAAACTTCCAAGATAAAATGAAGAAAATTTACACTTTAGCCTAGCCCTCTAATACTTTGAAAGTGTAGTGGAAGAAGCAGAAGATGAAACTGAAGTAGTGACTGGTAAGGTTACCTGCAAAAGCCTGGTTTTTTTCCTAGGAATAAACTCATGGACCACCATATGAGCAGGCCAGAAATTAGCGCCACAATTGACAGAAAATACTTCCATACCAACTGAAAGGTTGAAAGAAGAGCCTTCTCTTGGGCTAGAAAAATTTAACTTATGAATATTAATATTCGAAGGGTTGTATGCTTTTGATGATATATAGCGTGCAACGTCGTCACAGGTTGTCTCCTTATCCAACCTGGAAATAAAAACATATTTACGATGATCCAGCACCTTCAAAATACATGGCACTGGAGTAGAGACAGTATTGGACTGCGAAGAACTCTTAGGGGGCGACAAAGTACTGGAGGAGTTAGAGACTTTAGTAGAAGATGAAGTTACAGTAGTAGGACAGGGAGTGGAGCAAGATGAACAATTAGTGGAGGGAAAGTTGAAAGCGACAAATGAAGTGGTAGTAGAGGGGATATTGGTAGAAGGAGCAACTGGAATTGGAGCGGGATGGGATGATTGGTTAGATATTGAAGAAAGTACAGAAAAATAAGTGGATAAAGGATGGGAAGAAGGGGAACAAGTTGGAGAGGTTGAAGCTGAAGTCATAGTAGTAAGACATGGAATAGAGGAAGTCGAACAAGTCGTGGAGGGAAGGTTAAAGGCGATAGATGAAGAAGTAGTAGATGGGATAGTTGTTGACGGAGCTACCGGAATTTGATCGAAATGGGACGATGAGGTGGATATGGAAGAGGAATGTAAGATTGTTTCCAAATACTAGGTAAAACCGAGGTATTCAAAGAAATGTCAAACAGTTTGCAGATTGGTCTATGAATCGGCAAACAGTTTTCGAATTCAACTAGGTACACCATCCGGACCTGGTAATAAAAGTTAATTTTAAGGCTTTTAAGTAGTTTAAAACTTTAAGATATTCGATTATTATTGCCAATTATTCGGCATATTAAATTGGTTGAAATTATTCAAACAGTGTGGATAATGATTATTGAAGTTTTCATTAAAATTAGAATACATGCTTTGCAAAAATTAAGCAAAAATTGGAAATTTCTGCACCGTTGCAACTTTCAATAATATTTAGTCTCATACAGGTAGAAAATGAGTCCACCCTGCACTTAGTGTTAATGATATTGTTGATTCTTTAGGATCGCGTTTTATGTCCTCTTAAACAAAGTTTACATATGACGAGTAGCAAAGATTATTAAGATGTTGAAAATAATAACGAGATATTGGGTAGGTAGCATAATCAACGGAAGAGCCAGGTCTTTTGAATTTTTTTAAATAGTCTATTTTTTTAAGTTTTTTAATTGAATAAGATCGCGAGAAACCACGGTGGTGGGTGGGTTTAACATTTAGGTTTAACTCTAGGAATACCAAGTTTGAAATATTTTTGAAGAGTTTTATAAAAAAACTGTGTTGCTAGACATTTTCGCAGGAATAAAAATAGGACCAGTCAGTATTAGTAAGCAGACGATTGAGCTTTACATAATCAGTATTTTTGAAGCAGAATACACGCTTTTATGTAGGCTGCGAATTAGAAACATTATTAGTTTGACGACCGGACATATTTAAAATGATAATCAATTCCATAGTGTGGTGATATGGCGTCATAAAGGGGAAAATGTGTAAAATGTGGCTGATCGAGGGATGGGATATAAGTGGCGCTGTGGTAGGCGGAAGATTATGAGGGGATAATGGCGGCAGTTGTACTGCATTAGCCGTTGGAGTCAAGTCGAAAGAGTACTCCAAAAACATTTTTGACCCAGCATCAAACTCTGAGGCTAGCTCAGTGAATAGTTTCTTAAGTTTTTGGTATTTAATTCGCATACGGTGGTACATCAATGATAAGTCCCCCTGGCGATTGAAGCAGATGGGGCACGGCCACCTGATGCCACCACATGCAGGTTTAGCAGTACCGTAAAGTCGGTCATAGTCGCCACCAGTCAACCCAGCACAATTAAGGTGGGCGATGTTATCGCACATCCAACAAGAGACATCTCTAAGCTTATCACTATTAAAGTTGTCCTTGTTGGTGCAAGCCTGAATACAGCAATTCATTTTGCGCGAAGTATAGATACAAGATATTAAATAAAATAAAGGCAAAATAAGATAAATAAGATAGGAAAAAAAAAAGAATAAATAAAATAAAAATAAGTGAAAAAGAAGTAAATAAAAAAAAAATAATAATAATAATAAAATAAAAATAAAAATAAAATTAAAAATTAAAAAAAAATAAAATTAAAAAAAATAAAAGATAAAAAAAATTTTAAGTAAGCAAAAATAAAATTAATAAATAAATTAATAACAATAAAATAAACTTGAGTGAAAAAATTTTTTTTTTAATTTATTTTCAAAATTTGTTTGTTATTATCAACACACTGTGCAAAAAAAGCACAACGACTTAAGCCCGAATTTTGACGCTCTCAGCTAGACAGAGATAGAATTGCAAAGAGAAAGTGAGGTGAATAATAATATTTTCCCAGAGAACAAAGAGGAAATACAGTTATTTAAAAATAATAACTACTGTATAGAGAGAGCAAGAAGGAAACAGAAAAAGACTAAAATAGCAAAAACTATTTTAAAGGGAGAGCAAAGCAGGAAAAAAAAAGAGATTGAACTCAATACGCAGGAAAGGCAAATTTAAGCGTTGTACTTGCCAAAAATAATTAAACATTGATAAGTACAAAATTTATAAGGGTGAAATGAGCCATACACCACAAATAAATTCACTTATAAATTCACTTAACACCGGAAAGAAAATAAATATTAGTAACGATAAACGACAATAGACAAATTAATTGCCAAATGCTAATCAAAATCAAAATGCGGAGCAGAATCAAAAGACGTCTGTTAAGCACAAGCTACTAACTACGTATTTTGGATATCTAGGATATCGATACAACATAATCAATATATTCGGCGGAGGTTAGTTCCATGTTGATATTGAAATGGGAGTTCAACCATGTCTGGATTCTGTCGATTCTGCAACCCGTTAACATTCCAAATCACTCTCTTTAAATTACTGGAAGTTAATGTTTGGCCGCAATGGCGTGAATTGCAATCATAATTTGGTTGTCATTTTTAGCATTTCGTCAAATTTGAGCTTTATAATGTGCTTTGCTTCAATGTCATATTATTCGCCTGGTTTAAACAATTTTTACAACTAATTTAAACGATATGTAATATCTGATCGAAGCGATCATCGCTGATGCTAATCGTTGCAACTTCTTCGACTGGGTGATCATGGTCGTGGAGACTGGGTCGGGAACTATTTTGATTTGGATAGTTGGAGCAGCTGGTGGATTTGTTGAGTGGTTGCTGTCGAATGAGCCATCGGTTGGCTTGTTGTCGCTGTTTCTTCGGTGGCTGTTGTTTCCGTGACTGCGGCGGTTACATCGGCTGCGATTGTTGGCCAGCGTGTTGATTTTGTGTGCGCTTGTGTTGCTGTTGTTGTTCGTATTGGCGGAAAGAATTTTCCTCCAAGTATCTTCTAATATAATCGCCGGTTCATCGGGGAGCTTCGAGCAGGAAGTGATGCGGTGATTGCTGTCGTATTTTACACTTCTCAATTCCTTTCTGCAATAGCACTTAGTGTGGCCAAGTTCTTGACAGCGCCGGCATTGAGGTGGCTGTTGGAATTTAGCTCTATCCTTAACCGCAATTTGTTGGCAGGTAGTGAAATGGATGTTATCTCCACTGATTTCGACACCGTATCGCATATTTTTCTCTTAACCAACCTCAAAGCGTTTCGTTTTCCTCTTCCCTTAGTTCAATAGCTGGTAGCTTATTTTGATCGTCGAACTCAAGTCTTCTATTTCAAAGCCTATTATTGTAACGTCTGGGGTCCCTTAAGACAGTCATCTGGGACTTTTACTTTTCAATATATTCATCCACGACTTACCGACCGTTATCAAACACTCTCATATTTTAATGTACGCAGACGACCTTAAACTATGTTCATGCCTCAACGGCCCCTCTCAGCGGTTCCTTTTTCGGAGTGATTTAGATTCTTTATCTACTTTGTGTTCCATTATCTATCTTATACTTAACTCTAACAAATGTAAAGCTATGCCATTTTTCCCTAGTACTCTCCTCCGACTACTAGTTTAATTTTTGCATGCTTAATTGTAAACGGCTGATGATATTATGTCTGTAGCCGTGTAGAAGGTAGACATTAGCTTTGGTGTCGAATGCGGACCAAATAAACCAGCAATAAGACCAGCTGAGCCCAGTCTACTATGTAATTGGGTGAATTTAGATAACACTTGGCCCCGCCCAATGTGAGA